>ML664177.1:41833452-42241691 GCA_007570785.1 Antilocapra americana
ACACACACACACACACACACACACACACACACACACACACACACACATACGGAGAAGGCAGTGGCACCCCACTCCAGTACTCTTGCCTGGAAAATCCCATGGATGGGAAAATCCCATCCATGGAGCCTGGTAGGCTGAAGTCCTTGGGGTTGCTGGGAGTCGGACACGCCTGAGTGACTTCACTTTCACTTTCCACTTTCGTGTATTGGAGAAGGAAATGGCAACCCACTCCTGTGTTCTTGCCTGGAGAATCCCAGGGACGGGGGAGCCTGGTAGGCTGTCGTCTGTGGGGTTGCACAGAGTTGGACACGACTGAAGCGACTTAGCAGCAGCAGCATATATACATATAGCTTTAAATAGTTTGACCAGTATTCTGAAAAATTTTCAAGGATAAATGTATTTCAAGGAACATATATTAAATTCAGTATGATGGGTACTTATGGTGGGGAAAGGATGGCAATGGGCAATGGATTTAGGAATGAAGGATGAAAAAGAAAACTTAAAAACAGCAGTGTACTCAAACTTAATATATATAATCTAAACAAAATCATACCAACAGCATAGAACAAATAATATTTTTATTTAATCAAAAATCAACTAGGTTCCCTCCACTCCCATGCTATACCTTTGATTATTTCATGGGAAGTTTTTGATTGTTTTTGTTATTGTTGTTAGTCCTTCTTTTCAAATCACATCTTTCTGATGGGCTAAGGAAAATATTTGCTACATTTGCAAATATTCCTAAAGTGAAAGAGCTAAGTGATGACCCAGTTGTATCTTCCATCTAATTGGTATGTGTTACATAGTTTCTGATCTCTCCTGACAGAACTCTGAACTAAATCTGTTGTATTTTCGTGTATACAAAGGGGAAGTCATGAATAATGGTGCTTTGACCATCATTTGGCCAAGTTGCACTTCTGAGACTTGTAGACCTCTTTCTTGACTCCATACTATGTATTGTCATTTCATATACATCGCTCTGTGACTGCCATGTTTTTTGTTTATTTTTTGATGTGTTTTTTTTTCTCACTTATAGGGTTAGAATTTTAACTTCCTAACTGCTCTATTTAGCATCTTATCATCTCTGTCTGGGAGAAGGCAATGGCACCCCACTCCAGTACTCTTGCCTGGAAAATCCCATGGATGGAGGAGCCTGGTGGGCCGCAGTCCATGGGGTCGCTAGGTGTTGGACAGGACTGAGCAGCTTCACTTTTACTTCTCACTTATATAATTCTCACTTATTATAATTTTAATGTATATCCATTCATTGAAAAGTAAACTGGTTTTTCCAGTAATCATATATGGATGTGAGAATTGGCCCGTGAAGAAAGCTGAGTGCTGAAGAATTGATGGTTTTGAATTATGGTGCTGGAGAAGACCTTCGGACAAAAGGAGATCAAATGAGTCAACCCTAAAAGAAATTAACCCTGAATATTGTTGGAAGGACTTATGCTGAAGCTGAAACTCCAGTACTTTGGCCACCTGATACGAAGAGCTGACTCCTTGGAAATGAGCTTGATACTGGGAACGATTGAGGGCAAGTGGAGAAGAGGGTGGCAGAGGATGAGATGGTTGGATAGCATCATTGACTCGATGGACATGAATTTGAGCACACTCTCAAACTGGACTGAGGAGCCTGGTATGCTGCAGTCCATGGGGTCATGAAGAGTTGGACACAACTTCGCTACTGAACAATAGCAAAACTTTTCCTTAAACACCGTACACAAAAATTTAACTCAAAATCAGTCATACACTTAATTTAAAACCTAATACTATAAACCTTCAGAAAGAAAATGTTAAGATTGTATCATTGTAACCCAGGAGGCATAGAGGACAATTTCTTAGATAGGACACCAAAAAAACAAACCATCAGATCGGTCTTCGTTACTTGGGAAACTTATGGTTAAGCAAATGAACTGGGATATATAAGCTATGTGTATACATTGGAGATATATATATATATATATACACACACATACATATATATATACGTTAATATTTTATAATGTAATATAAATATAATTTTAATGTATATAAAATGAAGACAAAACAATTTAAAATAAGCAAAGGATTTGAACAGTTAAGTCAAGGAAATATGCAAATAACTGTTTAGCGCTCCAGCATCACTGATCACCAAGGAGCATAGAATTTTTAAATCTTAAGAAACCCACCAAGTACTCACTGAGGTAATTAAGAATATCAGCAACACCAAATGTTGCAAAATTGTGGAGTTCATGGGAAAGTAAAGTGATACCGCTGCCTTGAAGAAACATTTTCTCAGTTTCTTATCAAATTAAATGTACCTCAGTTTTCAGTTCAGTTGCACAGTCATGTCTGACTCTTGGTGACACAGCAAGTTTTTCCTTGTCCTTCACCATCTCCCAGAGCTTGCTCAAACTCATGTCCATCAAGTTGGTGATGCCATCCAACCATCTCATCCTCTGTATTCCCCGTCTCCTGTTGCCTTCAATCTTTCCCAGCATCAGGGTCTTTTCTCATGAGTCAGTTCTTCACATCAGGTGGTCATAATATTGGAGCTTCAGTGTCAATCCTTTCAATGAATATTCAGGGTTGATTTTCTTTAGGATTACCTGGTTTGATCTCCTTGCAGTCCAAGGGACTCTCAAGAGTCTTCTCCAACACCACAGTTCCTCCTCTAGGAAATCTTCCTGACCCAGGAATCAAACCTGTGTCTCCTGTGTTAGCAGGCAGATTCTTTACTGTTAATGCCACCATTAATTTGTAATGACAGAAAGTCAATCAGTGGTTGCCGGGGCCAGGTGATGGGGAGGGGATGGACTGCAAGTAGATAGAAGGGAATTTTTTCACACATTCTCTATCTTGATTATGGCCTTTGGATGTGGCCGTTGGATATGGCCAAAGCTATCTTCAGAACGGTAACAATTTCATGTGATGTAAAGGGAAAGGAAGAAAGTAATCATTTAAATAAAGGTGTTACATATACACAATGGAATATTACTCAGCCATTAAAAAGAATACATTTCAATCAGTTCTACTGAGGTGTACGAAACTGGAGCCTGTTATACAGAGTGAAGTAAGTCAGAAGGAAAAACAACAATACAGTATACTAATGCATATATATGGAATTTAGAAAGATGGTAACGATAACCCTATATGCGAGACAGCAAAAGAGTCGCAGATGTATAGAACAGTCTTTTGGACTCTATGGGAGAGAGCAAAGGTGGGATGATATGGGAGAATGGCATTGAAACATGTAAATTATCATATGTGAAATGAATCGCCAGCCCAGGTTTGATGCTTGATACAGGGTGCTCAGGGCTGGTGCACCGGGATGACCCAGAGAGATGTAATCGGGAGGGAGGTAGGAGGGGGGTTCTGGAAGGGGAACACATGTATACCCATGGCACATTCATGTCAATGTATGGCAAAACGAACATGATAATGTAAAGAAAATAAATAAATAAATAAATTTAAAATAAATAAATAAAGGTGTTAGGATGTTTGCAAATTACAAACTTTAATAATTTTTAGGTTTTCATTTCTACAAGTGTCGACGGGAAAGCATTAAATTTGCATTGATTAGTACTAAAATGTACAGTTATTTATGAGTGATGGTAATCTGAATTCCTGTAAAGATTTCCATTTGACCCAACATATCAGTGGTTATGTCCGTTTTTGGAGGAGAGTGTGAATAAGCTGGTAATTGGTCTTCCACTTCATATGTGTGCATGTGATAAAGAACCATACAATTAGGTAGGTGTTATAAATAGGATATGGCAGAAAAGACATCCCTACTCAAGTTTCCAAGATTTTATAGCATATGCCCAGTCGAGGTTTGCTACTCTTTAATTTTGCCTTTTGGGCTAACCAGCTGACGCCCAGTTGAAAAGACTTATGTTCTTATGAGGCCACAAAAGCCTTAATGTTCAGTCTTCAGCTACCTCAGATTTTGGGGAACGCCATGTACCATCAGCAGCTTTAGTCCCCACCCTCTAATGCTAGCGCTCATCTATCAAACTTAAGGCTGAGATTGAAGGAAAGGAAGCTTCCAGATAAACATACAGCAGTGCCTAAACAGCTAATCACTCTAGGCTTCCGCTTCCAGGCCCTATAATTAGAAGTCCTTCTTTCCCTTGTATTCCCAGATGACGCAAATGCTTTTTGTGGCTTGGCACCTCATTTGGGGCGTGGGTTTAGTTTATGGCCAGGCTGGAGTCTGGTTTAGTCTTCTGATGCTGCATAAATAGTTCTCAAGCCACAGTCTACTCTGTACAAGTTTTTCCTTTTATGTATATCTGCTTTTTAACTTGTTTTCTAGAAAAAAAAAAAAGCTTGTCATTTCTTCCTGCAGAATGTGTGCAAAAGAGGAAATTATAAATTCAAAGGAAGCATGTTATTGGTATAGTACTACACTAGCTATTTCCTCCTTTCCTATAAAATTTTTAAAAAAAATTTGTTTTAAAGTTCTGAGTTATATAAGCTGTGGAAGAAAACTTTTTGAGACAGGATACAAGAAGATAATCAGGATAGATTTTCAATGGCTAATTCTCTTAAAATTTGAATTTGTTTTGCATGTTAGAAGTATTGATGCCAGTTTGAAAAACTAGGAACATGTTGAAAAGTTTTTATTTGTGATTATTTTTTATATGCAAAACAATAATCGTCTTGATTTGGCTAATAGGGATTACTACATGAATGCTAATTATGAGTAAATCATTGATATGCTAATAAAATAAAGTGAAGTTTATGTTCAGGAATGAGTAATATATTTGTGTTATAAATACAAGTGCATCATTTTTCCTGTCATAATGATGTTTCCACTGCATTGTTTTTCATGTACAGAAATAATTTTGTTGTGGGAATGTGGAATCAAAACATAGTAGTAGAATTGTGATAATTCAGACTTACTAAGCAAAAAATAGGAGTCAAGAAATACTGTCCACAAAAAAAAACATGTCCAATCTGTGAAATTTATTGTTTGAATAACAACAGTATTTATTGACCTCATGCTGATAGCTATGCACAGAATGGGTGGCAGTGTTCAATAAATTGTTACAGATCTCAATAAATGACACGGTTCATCATCTAAAATGTATTCTCTTGGAAATAACCAAGATACTGGCATCTAATATGCTGTTTTTAATCAAATATAATGAGTGGAGCTGTACCATATGTTAACCAATAAATAGAAAACTCATACATACTTCATCTTCTCATATAAATGCCCACTTTATCTTTCCATAGGTGCTTGATATTCTTTCAACAAAGAAGTTTTAAGGATTACAAAATATGGTTTTACTTCTGTTTCTCACAGAAAGCAAATATATTCCAGACAAAGTATTAACAAACACACAAACATTTTAATATGTATATTTTAATTTCTGGAACAACCAGTAAAACCAGTAGATGAATTAAAATTTGATATTAAAAATAGTGAAATTATCTAAAAAAAGGAAAGGAAGCAAGAGCAGATAAATAAGCAAAAGTAAAAACAAGGGTGACATTTAAGAGAGAGAACCAACAAAGACCTACTATATTACACAGAGAAGTCTCCTCAATATTCTGTAAAATCCTAAATGGGAAAAGAACTTGAAAAAGAATAGATACATATATAAGTATAACTGAATCACTTTGCTGTACACCTGAAACTAACATAGCATTGTTAATCAACTATACTCCAATAACAAGTAAAAATTTTTAAGAAATCAAGGGAAAGAAAACCCCCCAAGGGTACAATCAGAAAAATAACAAAAAGTAACAAAATAGTAGATGTAAATCAACCTTTCCCACAAGTTACACTAAATGTGAATGATCTATAAACAGTAATTAAAAGTTTGAGATTGGAATTAAAAAACCCCAAAGTGAGCCCCAGTTATTATCTATAACAGAGTCATTTTATAATTATATTGACTGTGAAAGTAAAATAGTAGAAAAGTATATACCATGCATGCATTAATCAAAGCAAAGCTGAAGTAGTGATGCTAATACCAGAGAAAGTTGGCTTCAGAAAAAGGGAATTACTAAGGTCAAAATGGGACACTATGATAAAAGAGGTGATTCACCAAGAAGTCATAACAATCCTAAATGTGTATGAACCTAAAAAAATAGGGCTAAAATTTAGGGAGCTTATATAACTGAAAAAAATATCCATAATTATGCTTGCAGATGTTAACTTCTACTCAGTAATAGAACACAAAAGTAAGCAAACAATTAGTTAGGATGTTAAAGATCCAGTAACACTATCAGTTAACTTAATTAATTGACACTGATAGAATACACCAGGTGTTCAGGTGTACATGGAACACTTACCAAGGTATGTTGTTCTGAGACATATACTTTAATTTCTTATCACAGTGGAATTAAAATTGAAATTAGGACATGAATGATAACTGGAAAGTACCCAAACACTTGGAAACTGAACAACATATCTTCCTGACCCAGTGATCTTAGCTTCAGCTTTTAAGAAACTTGAAGAAATAGAAAATAAAATGAAAGCAAGGGCAATGAAGGAAATAGTAATAGATGGTCATGGTAGCAAAAGAAGATAAATCAGTGAAATGGAAAAGAGAAAACCAGTGACACCATAATGGTTTCTTTGAGAAGTTCTGGCTAGACTGACCAAGAAAAAAAGAGAAAGGATACAAAATTTCAATATCCTGAATGAAAAACTGGACATTACTACAGACTATTTCCCAGAGTTGCAGAGAGTAATTCTTCCAAGAAGAAACATTACAATATATTTTACATTATAAAAATTGTTACATTTTATATTAACAAAATTTAAAGAGAAATTAAATTACTATATCTTAAAAGTCTTCACACAAACACAAAAAAGGCCCACATAGTTTCACTGGAAAATTTTTCTGGGCATTTATTAAAGTATTTCCTCTAGAAATAAGATAAAAGGAACATTACGCAACCAGACCAGCTTTACCCTAATACCAGAAACAGACAAACACAGTATTAGAAAAGAAAATTACAAACCAATATCCCCCAGGAACACATTCACAACAACAAAATATTAGCTAATTCAGTGCAGCAGCATGTACTAAAGGATTTTGACGAAGTGGAGTTTATCCCAGAAATGCAAGATTGTTCCACATTTGATAACCTTTCATTATTAAAATGTACCATACTAATTGACCAAAGAAGAAAAACCACATAATCATCTCATAGGTGCAGAAAAGCATTAGACAAAACTTGACATCTGTTTATTATTAAAATCTCAACAAATTAGAAGCAGAAAATAATGTCCTTAAGTTGATACAGAGCATTTACAAAAAATCTACAGGTAACATCATACTTAAAGACCGAATGCTTTCTTCTAAAACATGAAACAAGGCGTGAATATTGCCTCTCGTCATTTTTGTTTACCTCAGCAAAAGTAGCAGGTCAAGAGAAAAAGAAGGCATATAGTTCATGTAGTGTGGAAAGGAGAAAAATCAAACCATGTCTGTTCACATGCTATATGTTTAGAAAGAAAATTCCATGTGATCTACATGAAAGCTCCTAGAATTTGTAGAGTAAGTAGGTATGCATACAGTTCAATTCAGTCGCTCAGTCGTGTCTAACTCTTTGGACCTCATGGACTGCAGCCCGCCAGGCCTCCCTGTCCATCACCCATTCCCGGAGCTCATTCATACTTATGTCCATCGAGTTAGTGATGCCATCCAACCATTTCATCCTCTGTCGTCCCCTTCTCTCGCCTTCAATCTTTCCCAGCATCAGGGTCTTTTCTAGTAAGTCAGTTCTTCGTATCAAGTGGCCAAAGTATTGGGGTTTCAACTTCAGCATCAGTTCTTCCAATGAATATTCAGGGCTGATTTCCTGAAGGATAGACTGGTTGGATCTCCTTGCATATAGATATTTATAAAAATACCAGTTATATCTCTATATACTACCAAGGAAAATTTGGTAATTGAAATAGAGTATCATTTATAGTAGCACGAAGAAAATATAATCAATGTACTAACAGAGAAAAAACTAAGACATATCAAGAAATATGAGATGTTCATAGATCAGATGACTCATTATTGTTAAGATGTTCATTATCCTCATTATATGGATATCAGAAAGCTGAATCTGTGTTTGGAAAGGCAAAGGAATTGGAATAGCTAAAACAATCTTGTTAAAGGTCAGAAAACAGGGACTTGTTCTATGTGGTTTCCAAGTTATAATAAGTTAAGAAAGTGTGATATTAGTGAATGATAGACACAGATATCAATGGAACAGAATAGGACTTCCAGAAAAACACTCACACTAATATGGCCAGTTGATCTTTGGCATGTTGACATTGAATGTAGAATAAAAGATAAACAATTTAATGGATAGAGATTGGTCTCTTTAAGAAATCCTGCTGAGACAGTTGAACATCATTTTCAAAAAAGATAATTTCTAATACCTCACATTTGTTCAAAAATTAACACAAAATTGATGAAAGACCTAAATGTAGAATATAAAACTGTGAAATTGAACAGGAAACCAAAATTTTTGTGACATTGTGTTAGGTGCATAATTCTTAGCTATGACATCTCATCAAAATTTGCTTTGTGAAAGACAGTAGGGAATTTAAATAAATAGGCTAGAGCGGAGACAAGTTTTAACCTGGTGAGTTGAGTATGGTATTATTAGTTGTAGTAGTACTCAAATTGGAACTTAGATTTCAGGTTTTGAGAAAGGCAAAAAGTGAAAGTGGGTTTTAATTCCATGGAGGAAAGTCTTTCACATTCTTTGTTATCAGATTTGCTATTTTAAAATGTTTGTGAACTCTGATTCCGGTAAACTTTTCTCTACTAGTTGCATGAGAACATCATAAAACCTTGACATGTAAGTATGTCATTATGTGTGAATACTGATGTGACCTTAAGGTTTTGTATCCACACAGGAAAAAAGTCCTGTGTTTTAATTTTTTTTTGATTGTAGGAAGTTCTTATACATTTGGTCACTTTTTCCCTTTAAAAATATTTTAAAGTATGGTGAGTGCTTTGTGAAAATATTTCATCCACACACATAATGGTGTTTGTTTTTACCCTTTTGTGGTGTGTCCTTCAGGAATGCTTCTAGTCACAACAGATACTCTTGGCCATGACTTCCACGTCTTCCAAATTTTGACTCATCCTTGGTCCTCATCACAAAGTGCTGTCCATCATTTATATACTCTGCACAGGGGAGAAACTGAAGCCAAAGTAAGTTGTATATTTTTTCAGAAGGTGTTTTCTTTGTGTAATATGGCATCTAATCCAGAGATTATTTGTATCATATCGGAGCTTTATGTTAATGTTGGTGAGTTCATATTGTTTTTTAGACTGGGTCAGATAATTAAGAACTTTATCCTACTTTGACCCAGTTTATATAAGCAGTAGGTGAACAACGAACATTGATAAAACAGAAGTTCAATTTATTCTTCTCTTCCTGTCCTAAAACCATTTTTTTGTTTGTTTTCTTAAAGTCCAATCTATTAGGCATATATCCTGAAATCATGCTGAAGTAGTTATGGGTGAAATTATATGGTATGTCTGGTTTGCTTTTGAATGTTCTGGCAGAAGAAAACAAACTAAGACATATGTTGGAAACAACATGCAGAGTGTTCATAATGTCAAAGCTGGTGTTGGTGGTGGTTCATTATAGCAGTCTCTAGACTTAGTGTGTATTAAGAAATTCCTCTAAGAGAAAGTAAAAATAAAGCAGTACCTTTCACCAACATTATGCTGTTTTACTCACTTTTACTGTTTTATAGCACACTTATTGTTCGTTTTTTAAAACATTTTCAGCTATTCTTGAGTATTTTCTCATTGAAATTCATTTTAATTATGGGGTAATGTAAAGAATATTGAGTTATATAAAAATATTTGAAGTTATATGAAGAATATTTTGAAGTTTTTTATTTGAATTGCATTGAAATTACTTTTTAATGCAATTTCTACATTGTTAATTGTAGAAATTTTGCATCTAGGAATTATTACATTTTAAAATTATTATTGCTGAGGTATAATAGGCTATAGATTGTTTTGTATTAGATTTGTGTCTTCCTGCTTTGCTGCACTCTATTTTGAGCTGTAATACTTTTTCAGAATAATTTCTCTTGGATTTTATATATAGAACATGAAAGTGAAAGTGAAAGTCACTCAGTCGTGACTCCCTGGACTGTGAATGGAATTCTCCAGGCCAGAATACTGGAGTGGGTAGCCTTTCCCTTCTCCAGGGTGTCTTCCCAACCCAGGGATCAAACCCAGGTCTCCCACATGGCAGGTAGATTCTTTACCAGCTGAGCCACAAGGGAAGCCCCAAAACACTGGAGTGGGTAGCCTATCCCTTCTCCAGGGGATCTTCCTGATCCAGGAAATTGAACCGGGGTCTCCTGCATTGCAGGTGGATTCTTTACCAACTGAGCTATCAGGGAAGCCCTTTTATAGAACACTTTCTGACAACCATTATGCTAATTTTTGACTGTTTTCAGTTTTATTTTTCTTATTGCATTAGCTTGGAATTCTAAAACAATGTGTAACTAAAAGTAATAATTGTGGTTTTTCTTTGTTAATAATACTTCCTGTGTTTTAACTTTCTACCATGCTGTTTTGATTACTTTAGCTTTGTAATATAGTTTGACATCAGGAAGCATGATGCTTCCAACTTTGTACTTCTTGGTCATGATCGCTTTTGTTATTTGGGGTCTTTTTTTGTTCCTACAAATTTTAGGATTGTTTCTAGTTCTGTGAAAATGCCATTTGAATTTTGATAGAGATTGCATTGAATTTGTAGATTGCTTTCAATAGCGTGGACATTTTAACAGTATTAGTTCTTTTAATTCATGAATATGGAATTTTTCATTTATTTGTGTATTCTTCAGTTTCTTTCATCAATAGCTTATGGTTTTCAGTGCACAGGTGTTTCACCTCCTTGGTTAAATTTTCCTATGTATTTTATTCTTTTTGATGCAATTGTAAATGCTCTCAGCTTTTATGAAAGAGCTGTCAGCTCCTCACCTTTGAGTATAATGTTAGCTGTGGGCTTGTCATATACGACCTTTATTAGGTTGAAATATATTCCCTCTGTACCCACTTTAATGAGTTTTTATCATGAATGGGTGTTGAATTTTGTCAAGTGCTTTTTCTGCATCTATTGGAATGGTTGTATGACTTTTATTTTTCAGTTTGTTGATGTGGTGTGGATCTCAGCACCTAGATGCAAATATACTTCTTTCAGGGGAATACTGGGAGAAGGACATTTTTAGTCTGCTGTCTCTGTGCTGTGGCCTGAGTGGAGAGTGGACTAGGAGAAGTCACTTAAAAGTATATAAATGTCCCATTCTTCATCAAACTTTTTATTACTTCTCTTATTTACATATATCATTTGGTTGAATAGATTCTTTGTCAAATGGGTTATATTCATTCAAAAATTATTTTAATCCTCAGAACAGTCCGGATTTGGCCAGTTGGAGCCTATTAGTTTGACATCTATTAGCTTATCATCTGTACATTATTCTTTGACAGTGTCCTTCATTTCTGGCACAATGAAGTTGCTTTCTCTTGTTTAATAACCATTTGCTGTTATTGCTTTCATATGGAAGTTTTCAATTAGATGAGCATTTTAGGTAAAGATTTACTGTTTCACTATAAAATGTGCTGCCAGGCTCATGTTATTTCTTTAAAAAGAATTTTTTTCATTGATGTATAGTTGATGTACGATATTATTTAAGTTGCAGGTATACAGCATAGTGAGTCACAGTTTCTGAAGGTTGTATTTCATTTATAGTTACCAAAAAATACTGGCTATGTTCCCTGTGTGGTACAATACTGGGCACGTTTTATTTCTTTTAAGTTTTTAACAAGTAGTTTTGTTTATTTATCTTTGGCTGGGCCTTCATTGCACGTGGGCTTTTCTCTAGTCGTGGCAAGCGGGGGCTGCTGTCTGGTTGTGGCGTGTGGGCTTCTCACTGCAGTGGCTCCTCTTGTGGTAGAGCAGGGGCTCCCTGGCACACAGGCTTCAGTAGATGCAGCACGTGGGCTCAGTAGTTGCAGCTCCCAGGCTCAGTAGTTGGGGTGCATGGGCTTAGCTGTTCCATGGCTTGTGAGATTTTCCAAATCAGAGATCCAGACTGTGTCTCCTGCATTGGCTGGCTGATTTACCACTGAGCCACCAGGGAAGCCCCACATTTTGTTTCTTTACTGTTTTTTAATCCCTGTCCTGTCCTCCCTAGTTACTGATACGCTCTACCTCAAGTATAATCTCCAATAATTTGAACATTTTAATCACCCACACCTTTTAAAAAAATTTACATCCATTTTTGATACCTCTTTTGCATTAGCATTATTTGTCATTCAGTTTACCTTTATTTCTAACACAAAAACAGAGATCTTGCTTAAACTTCTTGGGGTGTCTCATCCATAAAACGGTGCCCTGCACATGGACAAATGTTTGTGGGTGCTGCTGCTGCTAAGTCGCTTCAGTTGTGTCCGACCCTGTGCGACCCCACAGATGGCAGCCCACCAGGCTCCGCCATCCCTGGGATTCTCCAGGCAAGAACACTGGAGTGGGTTGCCATTTCCTTCTCCAGTGCAGGAAAGGGAAAAGTGAAGTTCCTCAGTTGTGCCTGACTCATAGCGACCCCATGGACTGCAGCCCACCACGCTCCTCCATCTGTGGGACTTTCCAGGCAAGAGTACTGGAGTGGGGTGCCATTGTCGGTGCTAACATTTGGTAATGCCAATGCTAGTCCTATTTAACAGGTAGGAAAACCAAATAGACATTATTAAAATTGTGTTCTTCTATGTCACACCCTATAATTTAGAAAATTGAACATTTTTAAACCTTAAACATCAAGATCTAAGGAAACACAATTGATAACCATAAAATTAATTTTTATAAGTATATTCTGAAAATGATTTTGAAATGATAGATAAAATTTAACACTGATGATTAAATTTGTATGGCAAGTAATCTGTCTGTGAGTATTTTAAAATCATGTCATTCTGGAATCTTCCAAGAACTCTGAGGATACTTTAATCATGCAAGGAAAAAAGGATCAAATATGTGGATCTAATTATGTTGAATTAGGTTGTTTTATGATCTATGACTTGGGATATCCTCTGCATCTGACAGTAATTTTCCTCATAAAGTACATGTGTAGTTAGCAAAATATTCTTAGTTTTCATCAGTAAAGTCATATGTAGTAAAATGTTACAGTGTTTAAAAATATACTTCTGTAAAGTCTTACCGAAGCTGACACTAGTAGTTTTTGTACTTAACATGCTAATTTTGATAAATGGTACACGTGCTTTAGAAACCTCTGCATATTAGAAACATGTTACTTATACTTTATCAGAGCAATCCTGCAAAATGGTGTGATTAATATGTTTAATTCTCAAGGAGAAAAGTACTTGTGTGTGAATGCTCAGTTGTGTCTGACTCTTTGCAATCCCATGGACTTTAGCCTGCCAAGTTCCTCTGTCCACTGGATTTCCCAGGCAAGAATACTGGAGTGGGTTGCCATTTTCTTCTCCAGGGGATCTTCCCTACCCAGGAATTGGACCCACGTCTCTTGTGTCTCCTGGATTGGCAGGTGGATTCTTTGGGATGGTCAATTCAGGAAAAAACAGCGTATGGTACAGGAAAGGGGAACCTGAATGGTGTCTAGACTCCCTTTGTTGATGAGATAATGCTGAGTCAAGATCATGGAGTTCTCAGGACTGGGTATCAGAGAGATGAAAGCTACAAAGAAAGAACCCTTGAGATCTGCTGAGAAATCTGCAATCATGGGAAGAACCACTATCATACCAGTAGGAAGAAGTAAAATTACATTAAAAATGACACGCAGAAAATCTAATGGATACCACAAAAAAGTTAGAACTAATGGGTGATTTTAACAAGACTTCTAGGTACCATATACTAGAAACAAACAATTGTCAGTTTAAAAAAATTGCTAAGTTTAAAACAGTGCATTACACGTAGAACTGTATTCTAAAACTGTAAAACATCACTGAAGATAAAAATCTGATGAAATAAAGAATTAAACCATATTCTTGTGCTGAAGTACATAATATTGTTAGAATATAGTTTCTCTCCAAACTGATTTGTATGTTCAATGCCATCTCCATTAAAATCCCAGCAGTATTAAACATTTTTGATAGAAATTAATAAGCTACTTGTCAAATTTATATACAACTGCATAGGACTTATACTGGACAAAATAATATTGAAAAAGTTGGAGCATTACCTGGTAATTAGACTTAATAAAGCTATAGCAACAGGCACATTTCCATACAGATGTACAATTGATTTTTGACAAAGGTGCAAAATGAAGACAAGTTAATCTTTTCAACAGTGGTAATGAACTGACTGGGTATTTGTGTGTGAAAAATGAATGTTAGCCCATGTATCATCCCATATACAAAAGTGAACTTATACTAGACCATAAGATGTAAATATATAAAATCTATGATTTTAAAGAAGAAAACACAGGAGAAACCCTTTGGGTTAGACACAAGTTGTCTGGTATCTGCACCACATGTTAAGGGAACTCTCAAAAAGTGAATGAGTGGAGGGACTGGCTCTACACAGTGCTGTTGGGAATGTACAATGGTCCAGTACTCTGGAAAATAGTTTGGCAGTTTCTATAAATCTTAACATAAGCTTGCTATACCACCCAGCAACTTCAGTTATGGAGAGTCCATAACATAAAATTCACGTTGTATACAAATTTACTGCACATTTCTTTCCTGTGGTTGTCATAACAAATTACCTTAAAATAACAGAACAAAACCAAATGGCCTTAAAATAACAGAAGTCTATTTTCTCTCATTTCTGGAAGCCCAAAGTCCAAAGTCAAGGTGTTGACGAGGCTGCACTCCCTCTAGAGTTCTAACAGAGAATCTGTTCTTTGCCTTTGCCAACTTCTGGTGACTCAGCATTTCTTTCCTTATGGCTAGATACCACTCCGGTATTTACCTCTGTGGTCTCATTTCTTCCTCCTCTTCTCTGTGTCTTCTGCTCTTCTTTGTATCTTTTAAGGGTACATTAAATTATTCCATTTAATATCAGCACTGATAATCGAGGATAACTTCTCCTGATCTAGAAATTAATCACGTATTTTGTCATATAAGGTAATAGTTACTCTTTGTACTATAATGTACTGTATGTATGTTTCACAGATTAGGATCTGGATATGTCTTATTTTGAGCCACTGTTTACTTCATTACAGTCCACTCTCTCTGAACACTCAAATTCAGGATAATTTCATGTACAAAATACATTTACCCCATACAAACATCCCTGGAAATCTCAGCACATTACAACATCTGTTCTTAACAGTAAAATCTCTTTAAAATGTCATCAAACTCAAAGTTCACATCTCCTCATCAAAATTATCCAAATTAGATATAGTTGTCACCCAATGTATGTATTCTTCAGTTGGGAATATCACCTGGAGGAAGGCATGGTAACCCACTCCAGTATTCCTGCCTGGGAAAGCCCCATGGACAGAGGAGCCTGGTGGGCTACAGTCCATGGGGTCTCAAAGAGTCATACACGACTGAGCAACTAAATACATCAGGAAAAAAGGGCCAATCTCTGAGCAATCCTGTTAACTATGTTGTCCTGAACAGCTAACCCCCAACACCTGTAGCAGCATATTTATGCTTTTAAATTGTGGCATCTTGTATATTATATGATATGAAACAATGAACAGTAGATGGGCAAAGATGTATAATTGATGAATTAGATGGAAATTATTATGTAGGGCAGGGCAAAGCAGATATGATGAGTGGCTTGATTCTAGCCTTTCTCATCACCTTGGGCCTTAGTGACCCGGATTCTTCAGTTACCAGCCATGATGTGTTTGTATACCTCCTGGCCTAAAAGAGGGACATCTCCAATCTGCCAGTATATCATCTCCTTCATGGCACACCAGACCATTGGCAAGGCCATTGACAGATGCCCAAGTTGCAGTATAAATATAACATTTCTATTAATAGTCCTTAGGGGGATTATCTAATACAGGAATCCACAAGCTTCTTTAAAAAGCCAGAAAGTAAAATAGCTCTGCATTCTATATGTTCTCTGTATTACCTGTCATTGTAGCACAAAAGCACCCATACAGAAATGAACGGGCGTCACTGGCCCACAGTTATAGTGACTCCTCAATTAAAGCAGAGGCGACAGCTTTCCATTATCCTGCTGTGCTGATTGATCCTTATGTCTGTCTGTCCCATTTTTGTTGGTACTGCCCTGGGCCTGTGGACATCACTGTTCATCTTAGCCAAGTCATCAGTGAGTCAGGCATTCACAGGAAGCTCTGTGATTCAAGGGCTTATTGAACCACTGGCATTGCTTCAGGCAGTAGAGTAGGTGATAAGGTAGTTGTAAAAACATGGTGCTCCTGGGGGTGTTCTGGAACACATTCTGGAGTTTACCCTTCCCACTTGACTAGCAGTCCCTCTTGGGACCTTCCCACCAGGCTCATCAATGGATTGGAATTGACTTGTCCCAGTACAGGTCTGGAGAAATCACAGAGCCTCCATGAGTCAGCTGTTGAGTTACAAGAACCCAGAAGCAGGTTAGTAGCTGCCATCTAGCAAAGGGAGTGTACTTGGATGCTGGTTCAGGCAGGTGGCGATGTTGTACTGGGATAACACCTCGGTGCGCTTTAGCAGCCATTAAGTCTCCACCTTCACTTTTTCCTTGGATTCTGATGTGTCTGTTACATAACATGGGAAGACAAGGAAAGCCTAGTAGGTGAGCCGTTGCGGGCTTCAGTCTTCATGGCAGAGGATACCCCCTAACACTTAGAAGCATCAATCAATTAAGCCATTAATACTAGTTGCTCAGTTCAGTTCAGTCGCTCAGTCGTGTCCGACTCTCTGCCACCCCATGGCCTGCAGCACCCCATGGCCTCGCTGGCCATCACCAACTCCCGGAGTTTACTCAGATTCGTGTCCATAGAGTCATTGATGCCATCCAACCATCTCATCCTCTGTCGTCCCCTTCTCCTCCCGCCTTCAATCTTTCCCAGCATCAGGGTCTTTTCCAGTGAGTTAGTTCTTCGCATCAGGTGGCCAAAGGATTGGAGTTTCAGCTTTAGCATCAGTCCTTCCAGTGAACACTCAGGACTGATTTCCTTTAGGATGGACTGGTTGGATCTCCTTGCAGTCCAAGGGACTCTCAAGAGTCTTCTCCAACACCACTGTTCAGAAGCATCAATTCTTCTGCGCTCAGCTTTCTTTATAGTCCAGTTCTTACATCGATTACATGCGTACTGGAAAAACCATAGCTTTGACTAGGCAGACCTTTGTTGGCACAGTAATGTCTCTGCTTTTTAATATGCTGTCTAGGTTGGTCATAACTTTTCTTCCAAGGAGCAAGCATGTTTTAATTTCATGGCTGCAGTCACCATCCACAGTGATTTTGGAGTCCCCAAAAATAAAGTCAGTCACTGTTTTCCCATCTATTTGCCATGAAGGAATGGGACCAGATGCTATGATCTTACTTTTCTGAATGTTGAGTTTTAAGCCAACTTTCTCACTCTCCTCTTTCACTTTCATCAAGAGGCTCTTTAGTTCTTCTTCGCTTTCTGCCATAAGGCAGAAACTGCCACTAGTTGTCTTCATCAACATAAACTACAATAGTACACCCACCTGTGGCTCAGTGATGAAGAATCTGCCTGCCAATGCAGGAGACGCGAGTTCCACCCCTACTTTAGGCAGATCTCCTCGAGAAGGAAATGGTGGCTCATTCCAGTGTTCTTGCCTGGAGAACCCCATGGACAGCGAAGTCTGGTGGGCGACACTCCATGGGGTCGCAAAGAGTTGGACACGACTGAGCATGCACACACAGGTGCATAAGGTCACTATAGTTCTCCTCTCTGAACTGTGCTCCTGCTTTGTTCTAGGATATTTTTCACTTCTCCGAGGGGTTGGGCTGTTTCCCCTTACATGAGGACATGGACTAGTGTGTTTAACGTGCCCATGCCAGCTTTTCCAGTGACAGCTGCCAGGTGGTCTCATTATCCCCGATCTGGGTGGTGAGGGAGGCTAGCCTGCAGACACTTGGAGCAGCCGCCAGCGTCAGCCGTTTTTCCTCATTTGGCCAAGCGTTTGCTCCAGTTATTTCTGGATGAGCAGCGGTGCTGCTCCCCAGCGTCCAGGGAGGGTCCAGGCACAGCAGCCCCTTCCTTTCTGTCTCCACTCCTAGCACTGCCATCGGTCACGCTGTAGTCCTTGGCATTTTGCGGCCACCGCTCATCCTCATCTGCACTCAAGTTCAAGCTTCAGCAGGAGCCGGCTCCAGTGGCACTGCTGGCACCATGGTGTACCCAAGGTGTCACATCCACGTTTTTTGTTTGTTTCAATTTTTATTGAAATAATCATAGATTCATGTGCACTTATAAGAGATTGTACTGAGAGGTCCCATGTACATTTTACCCAGTTAATCCCAGTGCTAGCATTTTGCAAAACTAGAGTATGTGACAACCAATATACTGACATTGGCACAATGCACTCATCTTTTTCAGATTTCACCTGATTCACTTGTGTTCATGTGTGTGTATGTGTGTATGTAAGTGTATATATTTTAGTCGCGTGTCAGTTTGTGTATCCTCCACTGCTGTCAAAATACTGAACAGTCTCCTCACGTTACCCCTTGTAAGTAACCTAACTTTCACAGTTTGTTTAAACATTCACCTGAACTATTTGTAGTTTGCACTATTATGAATATGCTATGTGAACATAGTTTTCATTTCTCTGGCATAGATGCCCCCAAGATTTGAGTGTGCTACTTATTTTAGCTCATCTTCAAATTTTTAGTGCCTAGCAGAGTGCAAGCTTGTAATAGGCTTCCCCCATATTGAATATATAAATGAATCTGAAGGATCCATATAGGGGGGGAGTAGGCAGATGAGCTAGACGCTATGTGTGGATTATCTGTCGTTACCACATCTCCATTTAAGCAACTTACTCTCACACCAGCTTATTGCTTTTAACCTTGTTGCTTTGTCAGACTTAGAACATTTTTAATGAAAGTGTATTTATCAATTTTGAAAGAAATCATTGAACTGTTGGGTTGGGAATGTCTGTGTTGTTTTCAGTAGCTAAGTTGTGTCCCAACTTTTTTGGGACACCATGGACTGTAGCTCACCAAGCTCCTCTGTCCATGGGATTCTCCAGGCAGGAATACTGGAGTGGGTTGCCATTTCCCTCTCCAGGGGATCTTCCCAACTCAGGGATTGAACCCGTGTCTCCTGCATTGGCAGGCTGATTCTTTATCACTGAGCCACCAGGGAAGCCCATATTAATATATTGTATATTAATTAATTAATGTTGTATATTAATTCTGGGCACATAGCTTATTTTAAATATTTTCCTTTGTTTTCATTAAACATAACCTCATCTGATGGCTTGGACCTTGACCAATTAGCTTTTGTGATATAGGACTTGACTTTATGGTTTGATTGCCGTTCTTAACAGGCTTCTGAAAGATAATAAGTACTCTGGGATTTGAGATTTTTTATCTGAGTACTCTCTGCTTTCAGGTTTTCTTTCTTTTTAAAAGGGAGTTGGAAAGGGAATTGGTAATTGAATCCTTAGGCATATATTTGGCTACAGAAATAAAAATGCAGGGTCTGTTTTTCTCACCTCACAAGAAGGCTGCTGCTGGTTTTGGTACAATGTCTCAGTGACTCTTTTTCTTGTGGTCACTTTGTAATTGCAACTCCACTGGGCATCATTTCTGAGTTGAAAGCAGTAAGATGAATTCACGCAGTAGGGACAGCTTCAGTGATGTTGATTCCTTTTATCAGGAAAGTGGATACTTTACCAGAATACTGCAGCGGCACCCTGCTCTTGTCTGGCTGATCATAACTGTGTCAGCGCCTGCTGTAAGAGAGGCTGTGGGCAGGGCATAGGAAGCATCTGCAGTGGTGGCAGGTGAGGTAGTAAAGGCTGGAGGTTGGGTGTTCCACGTGCCATTGACTAGTTACCTCTGTATAACCATAAATCAAAGTGCTGTGCATTTTCATCATCTCAGAAAGTTTCCTCTGGCCCTTTTCAGTTAATCTGCTGCCCCACTCACACCCTAGGAAATCCCTGCTTTTAGTTAATTTTTTTAAAAGTATTTTTTACATAATTTCTAAGGTTTGGTATGGGGCTACAGGGCTGCTCTTTCTGGTCAGTTTATTAATTTTTCTAGCTCCATATTAGAGACTTAAGGTCAGTAGCAGAGTCGTTATCTGAGTGTTCAAAAATTTCAGGTTTCTTGGTCATTGTCTCCCCCAAGACCTCCCAACACCTTCTGAATTGTAATTCTGAATGTGGGACCAAACATCTGTATTTCTTTTTTTTTTTTAAATTTTTTAATTTTTAGTTGCAGTAGATTTACAATATTATACATTTCAGGTGTATAGCACAGTGATTCAGTATTTTACAGATTATACTCCATCAAATGTTATTATGTAATAATGGCCATAATTCTTTATCTGATACAATACAAACTTATTGCTATTTTATAAATAGGAGTTTTTAATCTCTTAATCCTATACACATAATTTGTCCTATCACACTTCTGTCTCTCCTTTGATAACCATTAGTTTGTTTTGTATACCTGTGTAGTTGCTAAGTCATGTCCAATTCTTTTGAGACCCCATGGACTGTAGCCTGCCAGGCTCTCCTATCCATGGGATTCTCTAGGCAAGAATACTGGAGTGGGTTGCCATTTCTTTCTCCAACATCTGTATTTCTTATAGATAATCTAGGTGCTTCTTAGCACACTAAAGTTGGGGAATATCTGCTTTAGATTTTAGGATGTTAAAATAACCCTAGAACTTTAAACTGCTGTTACTGGTTAATTGAGACTGTGGAGTAAATTGGTGGCATAAATTTAGAGCCTTGTGTGATGCTGATTGCTGTATCTTAGATTCTTAAATGTAGTAACACTTAATTCTAGTGCTCAAATACTGTTGTTTTATATGTAATTTGAATTTATCCTTTTCTGTGAATGAATATATTCTTGGGGTTTTGTCTTAATAAAATGTTGGATATAATTATTCCATATATGTCTGCTATATTAGATTTTTGTTGCCCCAAATATTGTTTGGGTGAGAATCAATGAAGTTGATTTAGATTGCTGGAAAAATGTTTATATACATTAGAATTACTGAAATACAGCTGCAGTAAGTTTTAAGAAAAATTTAGTTTTCTATAGGCGAAATTGGTTTCTCATAGCCAAATTTTACATCATTACAATAAGAAGCAAGTATGAGATGTTATAAATATGCCAAATAATGCATTTAAAGAGCAAAAAATTATGTAACCCAATACAAATTTGCAAAACAGTTAAGCACTGTGTATTTCTCATTTATATCTTGTTAAGCATGCTGACATTTGCTTATTTAAAAGCTCAAAACTGATAATAATGAGTGTCCTAATGAGGGTTCTCCATCTTTCTTATTTTTAATAATATGTGGAAAAACCACCTAACTTGTTTGATAACAAGGACAGTTATATCATTTTGCATTTTGTGGACAGGCGACTTGTTATCCTCTGTATCGTTATTTGAAGGATTCAACTTCCCCTAGTTTCTTGACTGCTGATGTCTTCAGCAACTTGTCTTTCTCATTTATGTATACTGATGTGTCTTTAAGGTCATAGAGCAGAATCACTTCTCTAACAGCAGTTTTCTAAGTAAGCATTTAGTGGAATTCTGTCTTCTTGCCTTGGTACTGTTTGTTATCACCACCTCATTTCAGAAGTATTCTTAAAATAAAAGAAGGAAACTTCTTTTCCTTGACAAGACCAAGAAGTCGTCTTGATTATAAGTGTTTTGGAAAAAGGTTTTAGTTAACACGGTGTAGTTCCACTGGTGATGGAACATAAGTTACTCAATAAGCCTAAAGATTTTTTTATTTATTTGATTCTGGCTTGTGTTAATGCGTATGATACAATAATATTAAATTCGTCTGGTGCTGTGTTTCTTCTCTCTTGCCTCTGCTATTTACCCTTGTCTTTGTCCTGCTGCTTCCTTTTCTTTTGCTTTTCTGTTAGTCATTTAGCTGAAAGTTATTGTAGGAGAAGAAGACAGATGAGACACTTGAGGAATGACTTTCTGTTTGTAATTCTAGACTCGCTGGGAGTTAAATTTCTCAGCATAAAGAATCAGATTCTTTAATTATAACATTAACGTGGCATTTGGATGTGTCACAGTAATTGAAATGGGTGGGCATGTGGTTCAGTTTAGGGTTTAATCTGTGTATTGATCATTTTTGTCTGCCACTTGTCTTGCAATGAAATATTTGTTTGATGTATTAAACTAAAATATCTTTTTTATTTCAAAGGTTCTAGACTTGTACTTTGATGAATACTTACAGCTTTTATTTGTAGGATATTTCTGGAATGTTAGTCAAGATTTTGAGCTGAAATCAGGCTTATCAAAGATTTAATATATTGAAAATTAGCTTCGTGGATTGGTTGAAGAGTTTTACTTAGTTCATGTTATAATGTTAGCTAATATTTTTCGTATTCACATATATTTAGAATGTGCATTTTTCATGTTAAATCCTACTCATCAGCATCTTTAAATTATCATATTTTTGTTGTCTGGTTTATTTTTAAAAATACTGTTTGACAGTTGTTTTATGTGCTGGAAAAGTAATTTATCATTTAGTCAGTGTAGAAATCTTCCTTATGTACCTGTGACTTGCCTGTTTTTCAAGAGACTGTGGTTAAAACAGTATTGAATTTTACTTGGCTATCTTTTTAAAGTATAAAAGTAAATAGAGATTTTTGTTCAAATTGTCACCATTAGACTGGTTTCAAGATAAAAGTAATAAATTCAGTTTGTTGATTTGAAAATACTGGAAATTCCATATTAGTGTCTGATAAATGTCGTACAGTTTAGTGGCTAACTTTACCTAGATCAGGTCTGTGGCCAGCCAGTTGTTTCTGTAAAAAGTTCTGTTTTTTAATGAACATAACTGCGGTCATTGATCTATATATATTTTCTATGGTTACTTTGACACTGGAAGGGCAGAGTTGAGTAATTGAAATAGCTGAGAGGGAGCATATGGCCTGTAGTGTTTGCCAACCACCGCAAATACAGAAGTTTTTATGTTTTTAAATTGTTATCAGAGTGATTTTTTAAATTGAATGTTTGACATGCATTTTGCAGATTTAAGGTATGCAGCTTGTTACTTTGATACATTTATAGATTGTAATGTGATTGCCTATTGTAGCCATATTTATCACATTACATAATGGTGCATTTATTGTTGTTGAGTCACTGAGTTGTGTTTGATTCTTTTGCGACCTCATGGACTGTAGCCTACAAGGCTTCTCTGGCCATTGTATTTCCCAGGCAGGAATACTGGAGTGGGTTACATTTCCTTCTCTAGGGGATCTTCTTGACCCAGGGATCGAACCTGTATCTCCACCATTGGCAGATTCTTAGCCACTGAGGCACCTGGGAAGCCCAATTGTAAAATATTATTGTCTATATCAGTAAACTGTGCATTCGATCTCTGTGGTTTATTTACTACTTGTTACAAGTTTGTACCCTTAAAGACCATCAGTCTTATCCCCACCTTGTATCTCCTGGTAACCACCATTTTACTTTCAGTTTTTTTTTTTTTTATAAGTTTTCTTTTTTATTTTCACATTTAAATGATACCATAAAGTACTTTCTCTGTCTGACTTACCTGGTTTAGCATAATGGGTTCAAAGTACATTTATGTTGTCACATATAGCAGGATATCCATCATTAGCATGTCTGAAATATTCCATTGGGTATATGTATGCATCACATCTTTTTTCTCCAGTCATCTGTTGATGGGCATTTGTGTTGTCATTAGTGTTCTGAGACATGTTCTCTTTCTCCTTCTCTTCGGGGTCCTTACCTGCCGTATTTATTGAAGGAACTCCTCCCTGACTTCCCTTCAGCTACCCTTATCTCCACTACAGATCCACTCCCTGCCTTTCACTGCCACTGTCATCCTTCAAGAACTGAATGCTCGTGTTTTATTTGGCTGTGTCGTGCTGCTTGTGGGATCTTAGTTCTCTGCCAGCGATGGAACTCGGACCCATGGCAGTGAAAGTGCAGAGTCCTAACCACTGGACCGCTAGGGAGTAGCTGCTCAGAATTGAAATCTTTGCTCTGCTCTTTTCTAAATAAAATCCAGACACCGCTTGCTCTGACTCTCATGTTTCATGATTCTGACATGCTGAATTACTTGCCCTTCATTTCCATCTTGAAAGTGAAAGTGTTAGTCGCTCAGTCGTATCTGACTTTTTGCGACCCCATGGACTGTAGCCCGCCAGACTTCTCTGTCCATGGAATTCTCCAGGCAAGAATACTGGAGTGGGTAGCCATTCCCTTCTCCAGGGCATCTTCCTGAACAAGGGATTGAACTTAGGTTTACCATCTGAAATACCAGGGAAGCCCCTTCCATCTTACGTCTATGCATTTATATCCAAAGTAGAATATCTTAATATATCTAAATTAGAATGCCCTTCTCTCCTTTCTTTGTAAATATATCCTACTTCAAAACTCATTTCCAGAACCCAGAACTATTCAGATCATGTTTTGTGATGCCACTCCTGATTCTACCCTCTCGAACATTTCCTTTTTGCCTTTCACAAGCAGATTTTGTATATTCCTTCTTTTTTGTTACCACTGTGCCTCATATGTAATAGTTATTTCACTTTTATATGTTATATTTTTGTTTTCTTATGTCTTTTCTTCTTTGTAGGCTGTGAGCTCAAGGATGATTTTATCTGCCTCTTGTTCTTAGTGTTTATTAGCATGTTAGCAGATATTTGTTGAACAAATGATTATATTAATAACTTCACCTTGTATACATTGTATAATGTATATTTTTTCTCTTCTATGCTTTTTGGAAGGCAGATGCCTTTAAAGAAATGAATATTATCCATGTATCTTTTTTTTTTTTAATACAGGTTTATAGAATGAAACCGCCTAGGTCTTGTTTTCTGATTTGGCACTCTATACAGCAAGGGACAGAATTCCCTTTAGAATATCTAAATCTTATCAAATCCCTGATGTGAAGATTTGATTACTGTTCACAATGAGTCTAATCTTTAAAATAAGCATTTTGAAAATATACCCTGGTATGAGATAAATTTGGTAGCCAGGCAAGCATTTCTGTTTATATTTGGAAATATGTGTGTGATATTCTTCGTTAAATCTGAATAGTTTCAGTCATTTCTGCGTTTCTCCATTTTTCATTTCTAGGTGCAAGACATATGCTTCAGCCATGACTGTCGCTGGGTTGTGGTCAGTACACTCCGGGGGACTTCCCATGTTTTCCCAATCAACCCTTATGGTGGCCAGCCTTGTGTTCGAACACATATGTCACCACGAGTCGTGAATCGTATGAGCCGTTTCCAGAAGAGTGCTGGGCTGGAAGAGATTGAACAGGAACTGACGTCTAAGCAAGGAGGTCGCTGTAGCCCTGTTCCAGGTCTATCCAGCAGCCCCTCTGGATCCCCTCTGCACGGTAAACTCAGTTTTCTCTCTCTTCACTATTCCAAACAGTCCGTCTGTCTTTCCTTTAATTTTTGAGATCTAGAATAAAATAAACCCGTTTTTCTAATGTGTTCATACAAAGAAGATCTTGGGTTCATTTGAGAACATTCTTAATATATTAAGTCATTTAATAAATTGAAATAAAGGTGATGATGATCATTACCATGATATTAACTCCCTAACTTTTTCACTGTATAAGGATTACTTGATGCCATGTAAATGGAATATGGTGTTCAAGACTGTTTTCATAAATTTAGAGATTTAATTTTTTATCTATAGGTCTTTTCCAGAAAACTCAGACTTTAACCAGAGTCAGTACTGAAGTTCATTAAGAAATATCTGTTGTGGGAGAGGGATAGTCTTCAGTCATGCATGTTTTAGAGCAGCATTTGCATTTTATCTTAAAATACACCTCTGTGGGATTTCTATTAATGTGTTGCAGAAAAGGCTCCCCAAATCCCAAAGACACATGTAAGTCGATACTTTATTTTAGAGACAATACTTGACATCCTAATCAATAAATGAAACATCAGAACTCCATTTTTGTTCCCCCTTTCCATAAAAGCAAACCATGATTCTGACTTTAGAGTAATCACTTCTTTACTTTTGAAGAAGTGAACTATTGCTCACTATTGTTTGTGAGATTAATTCATATATTTCTATGTAGGCTTAATTCATTTATTTCCATTTCTTATATATTCCATTTGTATAAGTATATTTCTGCTTATTTATTTATCCTTTCTCTAACTGTTGACTTATATTTTGGTGGTTTCTTGTGGAGTTCTTATGTATAATGAAGATATGAAAATGTTGGTACTTGTTTCATAGTGCAAATATGTGCTCATTTTTGAGTGGAAATACTAAGATTACAATGTATGCATTGTAATTAACTTTGGCAGATATTACCAGAGTGGTTGTAGTTATTTTCTTGGGCTCCAAAATCACTGCAGATGGTGACTGCAGCCATGAAATTAAGAGATGCTTGCTCCTTGAAAGAAAAGCTATAACAAATCCAGACAGCAGAGACATCACTATGCTGACAAAGGTCTTTATAGTCAAAGCTATGGTTTTTCCAGTAGTCATGTACAGATGTGAGAGTTGGACCATAAAGAAAGCTGAGTGCCAAGGAACTCTTACTTTCCAATTGTGGTGCTGGAGAAGACTTTTGAGAGTCTCTTGGACAGCAAGGAGATCAAACCAGTCAAATCCTAAAAGAAATCAACCCTGAATATTGGAAGGACTGATTCTGAGGCTGAAGCTCCAATACTTTGGCCACTTGATGGGAAGAGCCAACTCATTTGAAAAGAACCCTGATGTGGGGAAAGATTGAGGACAGGAGGAGAGGGGAGTGACAGAGGATGAAATGTTTGGATGGTGTCACTGACTCAATGGACAGGAGTTTGAGGAAACTTGAGATAGTGAAGCAGAGGGGAGCCTGGTGTGTTGTAGTCCATAGGGTTGCAACGAGTTGGACATGACTTAGCGACTGTACAACAACTTCTATTTAGTTCCAAATATATTATCTTCACTCCAGACAAAAACTGCGTATTGTTTAAGAAATTGCTCTCCGCTCTTCTGTGCCCAAGTCCCTAGCAACCACCAATCTGCTTCCGTCTCTGCAGATGTACCTGATACGGATATTTCATATAAGTGCAGTCTTAAAATATGTGACCTTTTGTCTGGCTCTTTGAGGTACAGCCATATTGTAGTATGTATCAATACTTCTTTACTTTTTATGGTTGAATAGTATTCTGTTATGTGTACGTTCCACAGTATTTTATCCATTCATCCGTTGATGGATATTTGGGTTGTTTCCACCTTTTAGCTTTTGTGGATGGTGGTGCTGTGAACATGTGTGTAAAGTACTTGTTTGAGTATGTCTTTGCGATTCTGGATATATCCTTATCCTTCTTTGTTTTAGCTCCTGCTTGAACATATGTGCTTTTGTAATACCTAGTCAATTAAAGATACATGTAGATACATAAATTTAGATACATTTTTTCCTTGGAAGAAATTTTAAGATAGACTGAAAAAATATATTTGTAACTAGAATCCTGGGGAGAAATTCTACAGCTCAGAAAAGTTTGGGCCCTTTATTGTTTTGTTTTTTTTTAAGGTTTTTTTTTGATGTGGACCATTTTTAAAGTCTTTATTGAATTTGTTACAATGTTGCTTCTGTTTTATGTTTTGGTTTTATGGCCAGGAGGCAGGCATGTGGGGATCTTCTCTCCCTGACCAAGGATGGACCCCACAATCTTTGCACTTATGAAGTGAAGTCCTAACCATTGGACCACCAGGGAAGTCCCAAGTTTGGGATCTTTGTTTTCTACCTAGATGATGTTTTGTGCTTTGGTTCTATTAGTTTTTATAAGAACAGTTGTGATTCATTTATATTTAACTAGTGGTCCATGAAAATCTTTTTTTTTCCCATGAAAATCTTTTACAATAAATCTTGAGTGAAAATAATCATTTAAAAAAGTATTTAGCATGTTTAAAAGGTTTAGAAAGCTTTGAGATATTCATGTTTTCAGCTGTTTGCAGGAAATTGTACTTCAGAAATGATTCCTTACATTCTTAGGTGTAACTTTTGTCCAATTGGGTTCCCTGATGGCTCAATAGTAAAGACTCTGTCTGCCAGTGCAGGAGATACGGGTTTGATCCCTGAGTCAGGAGGATCCCCTGGAGAAGGAAATAGCAGCCCACTCCAGTATCCCTGCCTGGGAAATCCCATGGACAGAGGAGTCTGGTGGGCTCTAGTCCATGGGGTCATAAAAGAGCCGGACATACCTTTAGCTACTAAACAGCAGCAGTACAGCTTTGTTCTGCAATTAGGTGGTGGTATAGACTGAGCACCAAAAAACTAATGCTTTTAAATTGTGGTGCTGGAGAAGACTTTTGAGAGTCCATTGGACAGCAAGGAAGTAAAACCAGTCAGTCCTAAAGGAAATCGACCCTGAATATTCATGGGAAGGACTGATGGTGAAGGTGAGGCTCCAGTGCTCTGGCCACCTGATGAGAAGAGCCTACTCACTGGAAAAGATGATGCCGGGACAGAATGAGGGCGGGAGGAGAAGGGGACACAGAGGATGGGATGGTTGGATGGCATCATCGACTCAATGGACATGAGTTTGAGCAAACTCCAGGAGACAGTGAAGGACAGGGAAGCCTGGTATGCTACAGTCCATCGGGTCGCAAAGAGTCAGACACGACTTAGTGACTGAACAATGAACAACATAGATTCTTCAAGGGCTTTGCTTTTTATGTTGTATATTTTTCTTAACTTCGGTTTCACCTTAAACTTTTGGAGAGAGATTCCTTGTGCACACTGGGTGGCTAGGTTGACCAGAGAACCAGATGTATTAGTAGAAAAATAAGGAGAATTTATAGTCTTCTCTTGTGTGCCTTTTCAGAGAGCATTCTTCTGAGCTCCTCTTTTCTTCCCACTCTTCCTTCTCTAATAAGATACCATATACCAGGTTGTGTGTGAGACTTTGGGCATGAGATGCACAGAAAATTGAGGTCATCTCTGCTCTTGTCTAAGGAGAAAAAGCACATACTGAATGCTGAACAAGTACCTTTCCATGTATTTTTGCTGAAGAGTGCGAAGTGCCAGCCAATTAAGGATTTGTCATTTGTAAAAGATCAGGCCTTTGAAGAGTAATACTTGAATTCTCTGTCAAAATATATTATTTTCTCTCAGCACTATTGCTTTCACAGTTTTCCTCATATTTTTGCACAAAGTTAAGAGAAGACATCTCAGAGAGGAGATTATGGGTTTGGCAACAATGCTGTTCTTAAAATTCCCCTTTGAAAGCAAGGAATTTCCGGGGACATTTTCCTCCTCATAACACGTGCTGAAGTTTTACTAAGTTGGAATTTCACCTGCTTACTCCGCCGTTTTTTCTCATTTTTAAAGTGCAGACATTAGAGTGACGGTCATTTTTCTTTATGTTCTTTTTGTACCGTACATGTCAAAACAAAATGGGCTTTGTTGTTGGTTAGTTCTAAAAATGATGTATTTACAGTTTGTGTGGATAAACAATCTGATGCTAGTCAAAAACAATGTAAACTTTTGAACAGGGAGGGATTCATCTTGAAAATGAATCATGCTTTGGCGGTGTTACCGTTGTTTGTCTGTGCTCTTTTTAGCAAAGTAAAGGAAACTGTTAAATAACAGTTGATATAGGGATATTTCCTTTTTACTTTCTGGAGGCAATCCAGTTTAAGTTAGGATTATTTTATCTATTTGCCATTTTTTACTGAACAGAGGATGTTTATTTATTTGAAACATGACTCTCTCTAAATATCTCTTTCATTTCTAATCTTGTTGCCTGGACCTTAGTCTTTGTAAGGCATTCTTAAGATCCATGAACATGGATAGGGAAATATCTCAACTTTAGGTTTATGATCCCCTACCCAAAGTTAAATGTTTTCTTTCACTATCAATATAGACAACACATGCCAAGTCATAGCAGTTCTTGTAACACTGTCACCAATAAAAACACAGATGCTTTTGTATCATATACAAAAAATATATTTTGAAGTGTTTTGAATTGTTGATATATTTTGAAATATGGTTTATGCTCATCATTGCTTGGAAATTTTTATATATTATTATATAATAATATTACTGCTTTTAATATTTATTACATGTATTACTGTAGCAGAACTTAATTTTTAAAATAAATTGATAGCTTTACTTCAAAATAATAATTCAGTTTTCTTTTGTAATTCTGTGTATTGTATCCCACGCATTTGTAAGTATTATTCTGAGAAGGAATCCACAGACTTTTCTGGGCTGTTGAAGTAGTCCATGACAGAAATGATAATAACCTCTTATCATTTCTTACTACCTCATCTGTTTCAGTAGCCTCTAGCCCTTTTTTTTTTTTAAACTATTGGAAGTATTTTCTTTGTTAACTGTAAATACACTCTTCCACTTTCCTACTTTCAGTTTTTCAGTGTTTTACCATGCTTTTGGAATGTTAGGGAAGGTTCTATCTTCTTCCTAGCTTCTTGTCCCACCACGCCTATATTTCTGTACCCTTCCTTGAAAAGGCCACATATATTCATTTCTTGACGTACTTTTCTTGAAATAATTTTTATTCCCTGAATGTTTACTAAAACCCTACTTCATTCTGATCCAGCTAACAGTGTCACTTCATTTCTTTTTTTTTTTTTTATTGTTTTTGCCATACAATGTCATGATATCACCATGGGTTTACATATGCTTCCCCTCCAGAACCCCCCCGGGAAATCTCGCTGCACCAGCCCCGAGCATCAATCCTGGGCTGGCGATTGATTAGACATATGATAATTAACTTGTTTCAATGCCCTTCTCCCATATCATCCCACCCTTACCCTCATCCACAAAGTCCACGAGTCTATTCTATACATCTGCGTTCCTTTTGCTGTCTCGCATGTTGGGTTCTCGTTACCGTCTTTCTAAATTCCATATATATGTGTTAATATACTGTATTGTTGTTTTTGCTTCTGGCTTACTTCACTCTGGATAATGGGTTCCAGTTTCGTCCATCTGAGTAGAATTGCTTCAAATGAATTTTTTTTTAATGCTGAGTAATATTCCATTGTGTATATGTACCACAGTTTTCTTATCCATTCGTCAGTTGATGGGCACTTCATTTCTTAAACCTCTTTTAAACATCTCTTGATGTTGTGGCTTCTGTATCAGGCTTGGTACTGGCACTGTGAACATAATTTTACTGTATTTTAATATGTTAATTTTTCTTTGGCATGCTTGTGTCTCCCAGTAGATTGCCCTCTATGAAGAGAGGATCTTTTTCTTATTTATATTTGTATCTTGATACCTCATGTAGTATTTGGTAAAATGTAGATTCTGAGTCTTCAAATGAAAGTTTTTAAACATCTATTAAGGTTTTCTAATAAAAACAATTCATTCATTACTTGTCAGAATGAAGAACTTTTCATTAGTGTAATGTTTCTTTTCATTTTAACATCTATACGATTCTTTCATTTTATTCAAGAACTTTTCATTAATGTTACTATGTTCGTGAGCTCAAAGGATACAGCAGTGAATAAAAGAGGAAAACCTCTCTGTTTCCATGGAGCTGACTTTCTAGTGGCGTGATATGTATGATACATAGGATAGATGGCAGGTGGATGGATGGATAAATAGAGAGTTTTATGTGCTATGGAATAAAGTGAAGGAAGGGAAATAGGTTGTACTGGAGAGGACTGCAGTTTGAAATTAGGATGCTTCCAGCAGGCCTTACTGAGAAGATGACATTTGAATAGAGTTCTGATGGAAGTGTGGGAGGAAGTCATGCAGATGCCTGCAGAACGTGTTCCAGGCAGAAGAAACAGCCGGTGGAAAACCCCTGAGCTGGGAACATGTCTGGAGTGTCCCTGGAGAGGCAAGGAGATGTATGTGGCCTAGAAACATCATGCGAACTGCAGAGTAGAAGTTACAGTCAGAGAGGAAGTGCAGCCAGGTCATTGACTGCACTCAAAAGTCTTTGACTTTTACTCAGAGTGAAGTGGGGAAGCCGTGGAGGGTTTTGAGTGACAGGGCAAGACTGCAGGATGGAGATGTGTATTGAAAATGCACCGTCTGCAGTCTGACAAGATTAGAACCCTGTTGAGACCAGTGAAGAGGGTATCGCAGAAATCCAGATGAGGAAAGAGAGAAGTCAGGGTGACCAGTAAGGCTTTTGGCCAGAGCACCTAGAAGGGTGGGACTACTATCACAGGAAATGAAGCTCACGGGGGTAAAGCAGGTTTGGGGATAGGGACAGGATCAAAAGTTTAGTTTAAGAGGGGTCTTGATCTAGTGATGCTAGGTAGGTAGTTGGTTTTATGAATCTGGAGTTCAGTGGGAAGGAATAGACTGAGAATAAATGTTGGGAAGGCATAGATAAAGAAAGCCAAAGCAGGAGATCATCTAGTAAGTGAATGAGTATGAAAAGATGGAGATGTCCCAGGTGTGAGACCTAGGGCCCTCCAACTTTAAGTAATAAGTGGAATAGAAAGAAAGCCACACAGGAGAAATCCTAGAGGCCAAAGGAAGACTTTTTTTTTTTTCTGAGAAAGGGGAGGGAGTGATTAATGTGTTAAATTCTGCCGATAGGACAATTAAGATAAGGACTGAGAAAAGAATACCCCTTGCATTTAGTCAAGAGAGGACATGTGGCTTTGATAAGGGCAACTTTGGTGGAGCCGTGGGGGCCTGATAGGGGTGGATTTTATTAAGGAAGGAAAGAGAGAAATTGGAGGCCCATATTGACAAGCCTTTCAATGAGCATTGATGGAAAATAGGGAAGTTAGAGGGCAAAGCTGGAGTAGGAAATGGCAACCCCCTGCGGTATTCTTGCCTGGAAAATTCTGTGGATGGAGAAGCCTGCCGGGCTGCAGTCCGTGGGGTCCGCAGAGAGTCGGACCCCACTGAGCACGCATGCACTCACACTAGAGGGCAAAGAGAAGACTGCTCCTGTTTTCTCATAGAAATAGGAAGTGAGTGTGGTTGTGGGTATTGGGAGCTTCAAGGAGACAGGCCAATAGTCCTCTGGGAGATGAGGCATTCCCTTGACCAGTTAGGAAGTTTTGGCTGAATGAAGAAACCATTTCTGCCACTAATATTTATGCTTCAGGCAAATTTAATTACTTGCTTTTGCTTTTCAGCTTCAGTCGACACCTTGTTTCTGCACCTGAATTGCTTTCTGCTTATTTCTTCAGGTAAATGTTGACTGCATCTTGGCAGCTCAGCTCAGCACACTGTGTATTTGTTTCTTCTGTAAGTTCTTTATCTGGATTTATTGCTTACTGCTTTCTACCTATTACTTTTGATGATCTCCGTTATTAACTGTGACTTCCTTCGGGAGTCAGTTGGAGGACCTGTGATCAGACTTCCTATGGTGGAAGCTGGGTGACTTTCTGGCTCCGTTAATTTAGACACAGTACTTACTCTACCTGTGCCTTAATTCTCTATCAGTAAAATGGGGATAAGAAAATTACCTTCCTTAGAAAGTTACTGTGAGGATCAAAGCACTTTGAATGGTGTCTGGCACATATGAATTAACTCAGGAAAAGATTAGCTGCTGTGATTAGTTTCATTATTGATTTTGTTTATTATTGAGGAGGTATATAGGACCGATTCACTATTCATATTTTTGTATAGTACCTTATGTGCAGAAAAGAGAGTAAATGAAGAATTCATCCAATAATAAGTGACTGAAATATAATTGTGACCTTATTGTGTATAGGATCTTGTAGCATTATTGATACAAAATTGATAAGTTGATTTCTGACTTTGTTTCCTAATGTGTCTGACTCTTTTTGACCCCATGGACTGCAGCACACCAGGCTTCCTTGTCCTTCACTATCTCCTGGAGCTTGCTTAAACTCATGTCCATTGAGTCAGTGATGCCGTCCAACCATCTCGTCCTCTGTCGCCCCCTTCTCCTCCTGCCCTTAGTCTTTCCCAGCATCAGGATCTTTTCCAGTGAGTTGGTTCTTCCCATCAGGTGGCCAAAGTATTGGTGCTTCAGCTTCAGCACCAGTCCTCCCAGTGACTATCCAGGGCTGGTCTCCTTTAGGATTGGCTGGTTTGACCTCCTTGCAGTCCCGTGGACTCTCAAGAGTCTTCTCCAGCACCACGGTTTGAAAGCATCAATTCCTTGGTGCTCAGCTTTCTCTAAGTATGTGATACTATACATTAGGAAGTATAGTTGGATAAGTTAGTCCATCCCTTCTCTGGCCTTTGCATTTCTTTATTTTGAAAATTAGTTTTCCTGTTTAGGTTCAATAATATGGTGGTTACTATGTAATAGGGCTTTCAAGGAATTTTTTTTTTCCTGTTTTCTTTCCGTTGCATCAACAGAGGAATTTTGGATTCACTTCTGTGGTTCTAAGAGGTGTCTCCTTCCCATTAAGTCATAGGTCCTCAAGGGAATCATAGCTTCAGGCATCTGAATTCCAGATTCTCCTTCTTTCAAATGGAAGTAGTTTCTGAGACTCTGAGTCCTGTAGATAGGTCCTCCAGTTTCTTGGACTTGAAGTCTCTCTATTTTAATAAAGTGCTTCTAAGTAACTGGTAGCATCACTTTTCTTCTTGGCATCTATATGAGGCATTCTTTGTTTCTGTTGGAAACTCTGTTTATAGCCTTCATTTGATGGTTTATTGTAATTACCTACTTTTGTTGATCGGTAGTTTTCTTGATACAGACCACATCGCAGTTGTAAATACAAAGCAACCACACGTTTCAACCTTATATAGTTTCACCTCCTTAGGACAATCAATAATAATGTGATGTTTCTTGACTTTTCTTTCCACATCACTGTTTACTTGTGGATTGAAGTTTCCATTTGTATGTTTTAATTTTTGCCAAGAAAAATCAATCATGTGTACTTTCGCTCTGCTTTAAATTTTATGCCTCATATGACAGAGTATATATATAGTGTATACATGTTAAATGGATAAAAATCTTCTTTTAGGCTATCATAGTTTAGTACTTTTTTTTTTTTAACTGGTTGCATGTACTTTCTTGTAGTTCTGGTGAAGTTTCTGATTTGTTTTTTTAAGTCTATTAGTATTCCTAGTGAGTTTTTTTTTCTTATAAGTTATTTGATCATCTTTGTCTTTACATTTCTATGCACAAAAATTAATGCATACTTAAAATATTTTCATGTCACTTCCTCTTGTTTCTCAGAGAGGGCAAATGAGTTCTTTAGGGAAAGTAGATTGAAAAGAGAGGCCTTATAATAAATACTGTCCTGAAAACAAAGTGCTTCTATTTCAGAAGTCCTAATTGAAGAAACCATCTACTAAATAAAGATAGCATGAATTTTTAATAATTTTATAGAGCAGTTATAGGTTCACAGCAAAATTGAGAGGAAGTTTAAGATAACATAGTTTTGAGAAAAATAAAATTACCTATGGGCTATCCTTAAAAAACTCTTATATTATCTCTAAATTTTACTTTATGTTAAATTTAATACAATAAAACAAGTCTATTTGACTTTTGTCTATATCATTTGTAATATGGCATATTTTTCTTTTTTATTACTTAAACGCTGGATAAAGTAGTTATCAGTTGAAGCTAAATTCGTACTTTTTGTTTTGCCCTTTACTGTTTATGAAATATTTTGTGTTTTCTCTATATTTTTAACTTTGGCACGTCATAGACTGCAGGTTCCAAGCTTTGTTTTAAAATGGTTAATGAGACACGCCTCTAGAGGGCGATCTTTTCTAAACTTTCCCATGATTGCAATCATGGCCGCCCTGGCATGAACCTGGTGTTCTATGGATATTGAAGCCGTCTAAGATTTTGCAATAACTTAGCTTCCTTTTATTATGTTTTCTCTGATTTATTCCTCAAAGTCTTATTACAGAATTGAGTTTTTGAAATAAATTACTGTCATTTATTATCCAGTTTTAGTATCTCATCCAGGTACCTAGCTCCTATGAATGAATTTAGGGAGTTGAATGAAGGCAAATGTTTTAGTTAATCATTAGAAGGAATGGTTTCTGTGTGTTCTAACAGTTCCTTTCTTTGTTTCTCTATATATTGCTATTCAAGGATCTAGCTCTGTACTTTATGGGAGCAGTGATTGCACTCCACTGTTGAGGGAAGCATCAATAGGTCTGATACTTTTCTGCTAACATTTGGAGTTTTATTTTTGTTTACCTATTCAATAAAATTTTTGTACCAAAGTAGTACATGTATTTATTGAAAAGTAAAATGATATCACAATTTTATAATGAAAAATTGCACTCTCCTGCACCCACTACTCCATTCAGAGGCTTCAATTCTTGATAATTTATTTCTTGCTGGTTTTCTTTTTTTTTTTTGCCCCTTTCACGAAATCGTGTCAGTTGGATAATGAATCTCCTACACTGAACCCCTGACTTCTTTTTCTATTTTCTATCTCTTTGTTGTTTTGTTTTACTTTAAAAGAATATCCCCAACTTTATCTCCTACCCTGCTTATTGCATTTAATTTCTATAGTATTATGTTTTTTTATTTCTATAGTTTTTTAAATTTCTGCAATATGCTTTTAATATCCTTTTCTGTGAATGTTTCTTTATTATCACACCATTTTCTTATTCTATTGATGTAAAATTGTTTATCTCTTTAAAAGATAGTTATAATTTTTGATCCATTTCTTTGCTCCTTATAAGAGGATTTGGCTTATCAATTTGCAGGTAAACTTAACCTTTGTTTTCCAGAGAGGAAGATAATTAAGTAGGAAAATTCTGATACCCAGTGACCAGTGTCTTCAGGAGTGACCCAAGTAAACCGATTTAGAAATTATGAGACTTGGGAGTAGCAGAATTATGAGACTTGGGAGTAGCAGCCATAAGCAGTCTTGAACTTAAGGATCTGATCAGGAAGTAAAAACCTGACTGCTGGCTTTAAGTTTGCAAACTGCAGAAGGGTACGGCGAGCGGGGTCAGTGCTATGCCAGGGTTACACAGAAATAGAAACCACAATGGTTTCTGTTGAGAAATAGAAACTGTAATGGTTCTTAGCATAAAATGACATTTAGAATTTGGAGAAGGATGAGAAAAGGAAAGGGATTTAAGGTTCATTGAAAGAGTTATTAACATTGGACGATGTGTTTTTGCAGGTGAGAATATTGAAGCTAGAATGAAGCACAAGAGTGAAGCTGTTTCAAAGTGGATAGAGTGGAGTTCGCGTGGGCATTGCCATTGTTGGCAGCTTCAGAAGAGGCAGGCCATTCCCTTTTCAGTGCTGAGAATCTTTCCTAGTCAGGAATTAACAAACGTTTAGTAATATTTCACTCCTGTCTAATTTGGAGTGGATTAAAACATGTACACTTTGATAAAATCATGGATGAAAGAAAACATAAAGCGACAGTACTGCTAATTGAATGTGGTTTTCTGGCAGTAATCCATCTGATTAAGAAAAAGTGTTTCTGCTAAGGCAGAAGAGCTACAAGGAAGGTGGTAGAGCCTCCAATTCTCAGGTGCCCAGGTAGGGTCAGGTATCGGTCTCCTTTGTGACTTTCTCCCTCAAGGACTTTCTATCAAAAGTAGTTTTTAAACAGGTAAATTCATGGTTTTTGCTTCTGGAGAAATACATGTAGAAGACAAAGACTTGAACTATTTATTAATCTTCATAGGCTATACTTTGATTTCTTTATTTTTCTTTTTTGATTGGTGAACAGTTTCTCTCACACATTGTTGATAATTTAGGCAGCTAAATTGAGTATGGGTTTCCTGTTTTCTTCTTGAGCAGAACATGCAAGCATATTTTAGATAGAATGCTATTTAAGTGTTTTTAAGCTGGAAATAAAATATATGTGAGTATAAAAGGTTTTATCTTCCCTTCTGTCAAAAATGCTGATTTGGCTCTTTTTGCACAGTACTCCCATCTTTGTATGGTTGTTAAAATCTGTTGCTCTTTCCCATCTGAAGGAAATGCATCTTTGACACTTCTCATGACCTGAGTCATGATGCTGAAGTAGAGCCAGAAAATATCCTTAATGGTCATGAGTTAACAGAAGGAAGGCTTCTATGGAGTGGGGGTAGGGGAGCGAGAAGGAGGTTGTGGGGAGCATCTTTGCTATTGCTATTTTGAATTATGTTTTTTTGATTATTAGCAAAGTTGCTTCCAGTATACTATGATAGTTGTTATTCAGCAGAAAATACTTGGATTTTAATATTTAGTTCTTCCTTCAGTATACGGTGTTTAATGTATTGAAAAAAGACCAGTTCTGCAAATGTTTAATTATTACGAGTCCTCCGAGTCTAAGAACATTACACCTTAAATCTTGCAATTTATTCAGTGTTTTATCTTGTTACAGTGTTTGTTTTTATTTCAGTGTCAATTCCCATTCTTCCACATCTTATATGTTCAGTTTAAATAATAGCATTATATTTATTGAATGATGCCGATAAGTTTCTATAAGTTTTTTCCTTAATCAGTTAAGTGATTCTGTTTGCTCTGTTGACATGATATAGAATTCATTGCAAGATATTTAAGTATGAGAGATATGAGATATGAGTGTGGTACATTTTTAAAAAGCATTTCAAAGAGGATATATTTATACTTTGGAGAACTCATTTAATCCCAAATTTGGTTTAAGTGATTTTAGATTATGGGGTTTTTAGTTCTGGGGATTTTTTTCACTAAGTTTAGTAAAAGTCTTCACTTCTAGGCACTTACTCCCAAAACTCTGCTTAGGCTCAGTTCAGAAGACTGGGAAATTTTGAGGTTGTTTAAATTTGTTAGATTTAGGAATAATGTGAATCTAAAAGCAAAAGTCCCAAGATCTTTTTCTTTTACTCTTCTTATTTATACAAAGAGTTTGCTTTGTTCCCTGTAGTGTTACGTATAGTCCATTTAGTGTTAAGTATAGTCCATTTACTGTTTTGATTTTTCATTGTTGAAAGAGTGGTAAACTACAGTCCTAATGTTTAAAATGAATTAATAATTGCTGAAACTTCTAAAATATTAAGAGAACCAACCCTCACAAATTTTCTTCATCTCAAATCTTAGAATGCTGTAAGACTAATAAACTAAGGTAATGAACTTCCCGATTATGGGGAAAGATTTTTAAAATTCATTTTTAAAATTTAGGTTGGCCCTGTGAACAGATTGTGCAGAAATAGAGTAGAAAGGAAATGTAGACAAAACATGTTCACACAATATATTTAATTGCCTGTCCCCATACACATTTTATCTCTGAAAACTTCTGGAAATATTTCTATTTCCCCACATTTGTATTTTTATGAATGTTGTTTCTAACTCTTGATCTCGTCTCCCTTTTTAAGCTTATTTTTGCATTCCAAGGCTCCTTGTTCTCAGACAGCTTTAGTATCTTTTAAGAGTAGTGTAGACTGACCTTGTTCTACATACAGTTTTAGCAACAATTCCTTTTGACTTTTAATTTTTACATATAAATTTTCTAAATTTATTGAGTTTTAGATTTAAGGAAAAAAAACACATTTGCATGTAACAGTCTTGAACACATTAAGGTAATAATTAACTGATGAAAAAATATTCAGACTGGAAAAGGAAACCACCTAGCAAGTTGTGTATTTGATTATTTGTAAATTTATACCTTGGTAACTATTAATAATTAGTGCAGTTTTAATTCTCCAGAATATGAAGTTTTAATTCTACTGACATTTAATAAGCACTAGTGCGAAGTTCCATGCAGCTCCTTTGTATGTGATAGGAAGAGTGATGACAGTATCATTAAAAACCTCAATCACCATCTTAAAAAAAAAAAATTGGATTCTTGTTTTCAAGTCAATTTTGTGGGGTATTCTCCTATTTTTCTACCCTCCTACCCCTCCCCAAAGTACCTATAGTTACGACTCTTGTGCTGTGAACTGTCTACTTGAAAAAGCAACAAGTGTTTTTGCTTGAAATGCATAAACGTTTTTACAGTATCTTTGCTTCCCCACCTATTACTCTCCAAAAAAGTTACAGGGAGAGCAAGTCAGTACCTAATCAGAATTGGCCTTGAACACTTCCTATCTTGCACTTTGTCACCAAAGCTGTTTGCTTGTTCTGTTAACAGTCTTTTAAAAAATATGGATGCATTATTCATTTTCTCTTAATTGTGTGTGTTCTGCTCGCCTTAGCTCCTGTGAACAAGCATTGCTTCCGCCCAGTTTGGTATGTGGGTCAGAAGGCACTGTTTCTCACCAGGGCGCTGCTGTTTCCTCTTCCTACTTGAGTAGATTACAGATTATACTGGAATACGCCTGAGAAAAGGTCAAAAAGGAGGTGAAAGTCCTGGAACTGCAGCTGGGAAGCTTGTCGTTCTCCTCTAGGAAAGGCGGAAAAAAAAGAGAGAAAGAAAGAAATAGATACTCTCATGTCCACCCCAAGCAACCCACAGTCAGGAAATTCCCATTTGCACAGGATACTTTTTATATATTTGGAAACGACTTTGTTTGGTTTTGATTAAATAATTATCAAGTGTTTAGCTGAGAAAGCTTTAATGTTAAATTAGATGGCAAGCCAGAGCTCAGTAGTGTTTTTAACTTTTCAGAGCCTAGATTTCCAGTGATTGTTTCAAAACAAGCTACCATTGTACTTCCTTTGACAGAGTAAAGAAGTTACAAGCTTTTCAACTACAGAGTTAACTTGGTTAAACTCATTGGTATATTTTGGGTTTTAACCCCTGTCAATTCCACAACAGGATATTACAAGCAGACTGGACGTTTTGGTCTTCTGTGGAAAGCCGAAGCACCAAAACATCAGCCCCATATGAACTTACTGGCAGTTTCTGTTTTGGAAAGACATGATGTTGAGTGTGAACCATTTTTCTCCACGAGGTCTTAGAGCAAGGACGCTGTTGGAAGGAGGACAGTAATGGGATGTTTGGTAATAGGACTCTTCCTGTAGAATTGTCTTCCCGGATTGGCAGCCTGTCTCATACACATTGGTTCTCAGTATGCCTCATTACTCCAGTTTCACAGCGTGAGAGTTTAAAATATTAGGGGACCAAGGATGCTGATTGGGAGGCTTGCATCCCAGAACAAGAGTGGGTCCTGTGAATGGGTGATGAGAACAGAATTTGAAACTCTTGTCGGAGCCTCATTTTGTATATGTTTCTATTGTAAAGCTTCAGGAAAATGGAGTGCCTAAAGGAGATAAGAGTGTGTCCATGGTAAGGGTCAAAAAGTGAGAGGATAGTGCAGATCTCCTAAAAGATGTGCTCTCCCCTAGGGCATCATAACTCTGCCTAGTGTCCTTTTGCTTTTTTCCCCGTGAATCTCTGCCATTTTATATTTATCCCTGCATCCGTAATGACAACAAAAGACAACGCTTCTTTATCCTCTACCCTCTCCATTTGGTCCACTTGTTTCCATTGTAGTTCTTAGTTTCTTAGGCCTTCTGTTCCTAGAATCTTCCTAGGACCCTCATTAGCAATAATCTGTAGCTTGTGCCTCTAGAAACCTGAAACAAAAAGTTTTCTTTCTCGCTGATGTGATACTATTTTAAGGTACTTTCTCTTCTACAGCTCTGATCCCTTGATTGCATAATGTTATTTTAACTGCTCTTATTTGTCTTCGTTCACAGCATGGTAAGATAGGGAAATTTTTTTAAAGGATGGGAAAGAAGACTGTAATTGCATCTATGTCTTATTTTTCCTCTTCTGGTTTGCATTTAAGAAGAAATACATGTGTACACACAGATACACTGGTATTAACTTTCATATTTAACATAATCTGAGATGGTCAATAATTTCAGCTCTTGCCGGCTTTAGAGATTTCTCGTGGCTGGCAGTTTGCCACATTCACATGTTCTCACATCACTGCGTTCAGAAGCTACGAATACCAACCTGGCAGCTTGTGCAGGGAGGGTAAAGATAAAACAGAAAGGAGTCTAACTTCACAGCCGCATACCTGGGAGTTGTTGCTGATGTCTTTTCCACAAATGTTCAAGTTTGTCAAAGCCCAGTAAATCTTGGAAAGTTTATTTTCCTTGTAGCATCTGTGTTTTATAATGGGTCTTTTAATTTGTTTTTACTTTGTCTGCAGGGATTTCTTTTGTCCGGAGTTTTCAGACTCTGTCTTTTTTTTTTTTTTTTTTTCCTGTGGAAGTGAGTCTGCTAATGATGGCTGGTTTGGGAATATACCTCCGCAAAGCTGACCTGACAGGCTGCCGTTTCAGCGCAGCAACAAAGACCATTGTTATTTTCTGTCTTTACTTTTATCCTCAACTTCATCCATTTTCCCCGTGTGATTTTACAGTGTAGAGTGTGTGGGAAAACATATTTTGGGACCATGCACACATGATAAAGTTGTGTTTTGAAGTTAGCAGCATTTTTTAGTAAACAGAGATTACACCCTGTCCACCTCACACACGAACCGTGGTGCTGTGTTTTCATGAGGAGCCTGAGAGTTCCTTTGCCAAAGTACTTGCAGGTATTCTTCATCCAAAAGGCAGAATGCGAGGAAGAAAAGAGCCCACTAGGTTGTTTTCATAATTTCTTTTTCAAAAAGGCCAACTTGTACAAGGAAATGCAGAAAGTCTGTAGTTAAACCCCAATGTGAACTGTTCTGGCTTAGGACTTTGTAATGTTAAAAACAATAATAACCATAAACAAATAAACAACTGAAAACAGAATATCATTGCTTTAAACATCAAAGGATGTTTTGAACATTCTGATTTTTAAATGATTTTCTGTTCACAAGTAGAATTCCTGCTTTGAGAAAACCATTTTATTGGAACTTGGGATTTTTTTTTCCCCCAAGAGAACGCCGTCTATCTTGGAGACTGGTAAACCTCTAAAGGATCAAAGCTCTGGTGGATTTGGTTAAAGACCCGAAAGCCTGAAGGCTTATGGAAGTTTATCTATATAGAGCAAGCCCAAAAAACTGGGATGAGAGTTTTAGAAGAGCTTATTTTCTCATGAGATTTTTGGGACTTCCTTTGTTTGGATGTGCCAGAAATACTGTGAGAATATCCATTCTCATGGCATTTGTCACTTACAGGTCTTATCCCAGCTGGGGTTTGTAAGTAGAATGGTGTGTGAAATATTATATGTATTTTAAGGTTTTCTGAAGCCTACTACTAAAGCTGCAGTTAAACAACCTCTACTATTTTCATTATACTTAGGTAGTAAAGTATAGTAAAGAATGGTTGGTGAAGGTGACATTTAGTATTGACATAGTGACTCTTCACTGATCTCAGACATTTTAAATTTTACTGTTACTATCGTATGTATGCTTAGAAGGTGAAATAAAGAAAGGGGCACTGCTCTCCCTCTCTGTCCAAAGGGAAGCTGAAGCATAAGCTGGAGGGACACACTTAGGCCACGTCCAAGGTTTAGGATTCTACAAGTTTCTTCTGCTGAACCTCATTATCGTAAGAAGCCTCAGGCTTAATGAAAAATCCTGACTCGGAAATTTAGGCTTGATGTAACGGTAAGGGAGTGGCTGAAGATCTATTCTTAAAGTTACCAAGCCTAGGCTCCTGGTCGAGTCAGCCTGAGACTAAAGCAAGTAGTGAAAGCCATAGATTCCAGAACCTCGCTGTCTTCTGAAGTAGTTTGGGTCCCCTCCAAAATTAATTTTTTTTCCTATAGATCATAGGGTTATATTTTTCTGTACTTCCTGGATATGAGAAAAAATATTTCCTTCCTTCATTCAGCAAACATCTATTGAGATGTCAACAATTAGTAAGATGCTGATCTACTCTGGAGGAGTCTTCAGTTTTTGTGGACGACAAATCTGGAGGTTTGTTAGATTCTAGCTGTATTTTCCAAGAAAATTCATGACACAAGGAGGTTCATTTCGAGTCATCTTTAAATAAAGACTTTGAGCAATTGAAAGGGGAAGAAAGGATCATTATACTATTTTTGTGTATTTGATTCAGTATGAACTTTCATTTTAAAATTTGGTATGTTTTTATGTATAAATCACGTGAGATAATGAGATTTCTTGTCTATGTGAGTTCCCTCATTTTACTAATTCCTGAATTAAGTATTCACACATCTCTCATCCATTATTTTCTAGTTGGAAACTAAAAATGAAAAGATACAAGTTCCTGCCTCTGTACTCAAAATTTGAATATTTTCCATTTAAAATAACAATAATAAAAATATCTCCCTCCTTTTTTTCCTGAGACATTTTGAGGATGTCTCTCATAGCATGCTTGCTCCCTTTAAATTCTTTAACATCTTTCTATTTTATTATGTTTTGAACTTTAGGAGTCCTACGATTTGTTCAGCCAGGCGTATAACAGGGCCTCATACCAATAAGACTCCAAAAGTGTGAACTGAAAGAATGAATGTTGAATGAGTCCTTTGCCTGGTACATTATCTCATCTTGTTAATGTCTTTCTAGCCTCAAAGTCCTTAAGTCTGTGTTCTGTATCCATTACCATGATCCTTTCCTGTCAGTGTACCCAGTATTTATCCCTTTCCAACAACAACAAATCTGATTTTTCGCCTCTTTAGTGAAGCTACCCTATTGAAGATTGCCATGTTGTGCTTAATCACCCAGTCATGTCCGACTCTGTGACTTCATGGCCTGTGGCCTGCCAGGCTCCTCTGTCCATGGGGATTCTCTAGGCAAAAACAGCGGAGTGGGTTGCCATGCCCTCTTCCAGGGGATCTTCCCAACCCAGGGATCGCACCCAGGTCTCCTGCATTATAGACAGATTCTTTCCCAACTGAGCCACCTGGGAAGCTAGATTACCAGAGTTTGCAGCTTTCTCTCTGAGTTTGCCTTTCTGAACCTTGGTGTTGTTGAACACATTTATTCTTTCATTAAAACTTTTAAATAAATTGCTTGCCACATCATAAAACATAAGTCAAACACTGCCCCTATTCTTATGAACATATAATCTACCCAGCTTATTTTACTCTTTCAGATGCACTGGGCTTCAGAGGCTCCATGATGAATACAGACACCAAGAGTAAAAGCTCATAAATACTTGGGTGTCCCAGAAGACTGAGGAGGAAGGTGTGATGTACCTTGAGGTTGTTTTTATCCTAGTGGGCCAGTGAACGATTTTAAGCCAAGGCTAACTAAACCACAAGATTTGGAGCTTCTCAGTGAAAAGCTTCACTTTTCTAGACCTCTCATTGTATCTCTTAAGTTCAGTGTTCTCAAAATCTGTGCTGTTCCCTTGCTGAAGAATTTAGGTACCTAAATTTAGGTGCTTCTACCTCAATTGAAATAGTTCTTCTAAAACGGAAATATATTTTCTTCCCATTGCTTTCCATTATAATTCTCTCCTCCAGTTAAGAGATTTCATATTCTTGCTCACAGATGTGGCATCACTTTACAGTCTCTGCTCTTCATGTTATCCTTCATCCTCAGAATATTTCTTCTCTCCTGCTCTTAACCATATTTTATCCATCTTTCAAAGCCTTGGACATGTCCCATCTGCCTCATGAAGTCGTCTCCAAATAATTGATCCCATGTTACTTATCTTTAGTACTAGGCAATTAGCACTTAATTATTCCTGTTTCATGCATATTAGACTGTAAGCTTTGCAACAGCAAAGAATGCAGTCTTCACAGCGTGTGATCTTAGGCTGAGGCACTCAACAAATACTTGACTGCTGTTGTGAAATGTGTGTGTTAAACACAGGCCTTGACTTTCGTTAGCTTGTGACATATTTCTTGTTGGGGTCTGATTGCAGCTCCAAACAGTGTTCAAAGAAATTAAAGGATACCTGTATAAGTGAGGAGGCATCCCCTGTTCTTGGCTTGAAAGACTTAAGATGCTTGAGACGACAGTGCTTCCTGAACTGATCAATAGAGTCAGTGCAATCTCTATCGAAATGTGAGCTGGCATTTTTGCAGATAATGACAAAATATAGGTAGAAGCAGAAGGTTTTCTTGGATATGATGATCCATCAAAGATTTGTCACAGACCACTGACTGTCTTAGAAACAAAAACAACTCAACTTGATTTTACTCTTTTTTCCTATCGTAAGTTACTCTGAAAAATCATAATTTGCTATGATAGAGATACTTTACAATCCTTATTCTTTCTTGGGGAAAGGTTTCTTGGGACAAGGGTTTTTGGAGTTTTGAAAGTTAAAGTATTATCTTCAGTGATTTCTGTGTGTCTCTATTTAGGCAAGGATTTATGCAATGGCTATTTTAGAAACCATCCTGATATGGCAGAATTTCAAAGCATTACAGAAATCAGAAAAACAAACACACTGATCTAAATTTTCTAATTCCATGTGGCTTGTATCTGAAGAGGATGTTGTTAATGTTACCCTAACATCTGCCTTTACATTTCATACTCTTCTCTCTGGGAGATTTGTAGCTTATTTGAATTTTGTAGCAGTAGGCTTACAAGGTGGTGAAACCAAATAATATAGAAATAATAATTAATGTCCCAATGGGTGCTTCTGCTCTGCAGTGTAGTGTGTGCCCTTCTGATATTCTTGTCTCTTTATCAACAGTGACTGTATATTTTCTTTTTATTTTCAGATAGCAGAACAAATTGGTATAACATATCAGCTCAACAAAATTTAGCTCAGTTTGTCTTTAGGCCAGGATATCAGTTAAATGGAAAAATGAGAGATCATGGGTCCTGCCGTGCCTCAGACTTAAAGTATCTCAGTACTGAAGTAATAGACACTGTTGGTGCTATTTTGAGGACGCTGGTTAAAGAAACAAACAAAAAAAATCAAAATGCGTATTTGTAAGGTTGTAGTAAATGTCAGTTAAACTTTAGAGATTTTGTTTCATTTCCTTTCATTTGTTTCATTTCATTATTCTATTTTAAAAAAAATCGTATTTTCTACCTTACAATAAGGTTAACTATATCATATAAATACTGTGAATCATAAAGAAGTATATGCATTTCTGTAAGTTATTTATTTTCGGCTGTGGTGGGTCTTGTTGCGGTGTGGGCTTTTCCCTAGTTGTGGCGAGGGGGGCTGCTCTCTAGCTGCAGTGCCTGGGTTTCTCATTGCCGTGGCTTCCCTCCTCGCGGAGCACAGGCTCTAGCGTGCGCAGGCTTCAGTGGTTGTGCTCTGTGGGCCCTAGAGTGCTGGATCAGTAGTTGTGACATGTGGGGCTCAATTGCTCTCTGGTATGTGTGATCTTCCCGGATCAGGGATCGAACCTGTGTTTCCTGCATTGGCAGGCAGATTCTTTCCACTGAGCCTCCAGGGAAGTCTCATTATATTTTTGTAGGAGGAAAATATAAAAATCAAAAAGTTTTAGGTTGAATTTTTAAAATAAGAATGCACAAAACAAATTCATGAAATGGAATTTATTAAAAAAAAGTAACGCTTGTTAAAAGATCTGTAAGAGAACAAAAAGCAAGTCAGAACAGGGTCAGAAAATACTTGAAAATCATATAAAAGGTTTATATCCAGAATATATAAAAAACTCTCAAAATTTGAGAATAAGATCCATAAATAATTTCTTACATTTTTATAGTCATTTGATTTTCAGCAGGGGTGCCAGGATAATCCTCTGGATTGGGAAAGAATATCTTTTCAATAAGTGATGCTGGAACAAGTGGATATTCAGCATTCAAAAGAAGTGAAGTTGAACCCCTACCTCACATGATTTATAAAAATTAATCAAAATTAGTCAGAGACCTAAATGTTAGAGTTAAAAATATAAAAGTCTTTGCAGAAAACATAGCTATAAATCTTTGCATATTTGGACTGGGCAGTGTTTTTTTTTGATATGACAACAAAAGCATAAGCAACTAAAGAAAATATAGATAAATTAGACTTCATCAAAGTTAAAAACTTTTATGTTTCAAAGCGTATCATGAAGAAAGTGAAAAGATGACATAGGAAGGGGAGAAAATACTTATAAACCATGTTTTTGCTAAGGGATTTACATTCTGAGAATATAGTTAACTCTTATTTACGACTGAACTATAAAAAGACACCTCAATTTTGGGCAAATGTTTTGAATAGACATTTCTCCAAGAAGGTATATAAATTAACTAAAATGCACATGAAAAAGATATTTAAAAAGCACAAATCAGATACCTCTTCACACCCGCTAGGATGGATAAAGTAAAAATGATAGACCATAACAAGTGGTGTTGAGGATGAGGAAAATTTTGGGCCCTCATACACTGGTGTACCTATAGTTTATCATTTCCTCAAAAGGTTGTATATAGACCTAACTGTTCCACTCCTAGTCATATGTACCCAGGAAAATTGAAAGCCCAAGTCCACATAAATACCTATGTACTAATGTTCATAGAAGTGTTATTCATAGTAGCCTGTTAAACAACCCAAATATTCACCAGCTGGTATAAATATGGTATATCCATACACCACAATATTATTCAGCCATTAAAAGGAATGAACTGTTGACATGGTACAACATGGATAAACATTGAAAACATAATTGAAAAAAGCACTCATAAAAGGCCACATTGTATGGTTCCATTTATATGAATTATCCAGAATAGATAAATCTAGAGAAACTGGACAGATTCCTGTATCAAAAGCTGATGGGCAGGGAAAAAGAAGAGTGACTGCTAAGGGTATGGACTTTGTTTTTGGGTGATGAAAATATTCTGAAATTAGATAGCGATCCTAGTATCATTCTGTAGAATATACCAAACACCATGGAACTGTGTACTTCAAAAGGATGAGTATTATGATGTGTGAATTATAGTTCAGCAAAAATACTAACCCAGTTTTCAAAGTTGGCAAAAGCTTTACATAGGTATTTTACCAAAGAAAATAAATGGATGACAAATAAGTTCATGAACCACAACAAAAGCAACCTAACCATATTCGGCCAGAATAGCTGAAATCAAAATGAGTGACAATATCAAATTCTACTGTGGATACAGAAGAACTGGAAGTGTCATATTTTGCTGGTGGGAATGTGAAATGGATCATCTCCTTCGTCAAACTGTTTGACATTTTCTCATAACCTTAAACATACAATTATTATCTGCATGCAAACATTCATATACTGTGATCAGCAACTCCATTCCTAGATATATATATTTAAAAAAACTTCAGTTCAGTCGCTCAGTTGTGTCTGACTCTTTGCGGCCCCATGGAATACAGCACGTCAGGCCTCCCTGTCCATCACCAACTCCTGGAGTCTACTCAAACTCATGTCCATTGAGTCGGTGATGCCATCCAAGCATCTTATCCTCTGTCGTCCCCTTCTCCTCTTGCCTTCAATCTTTCCCAGCATCAGGATCTTTTCAAATGAGTCAACTCTTTGCATCAGGTGGCCAAAGGATTGGAGTTTCACCTTCAACATAGTCCTTCCAATGAACATTCAGGACTGATTTCCTTTAGTATTGACTAGTTTGATCTCCTTGCAGTCAGAGGGACTCTCAAGAGTCTACTCCAACACCACAGTTCAAAAGCATCGATTCTTCGGTGCTCAGCTTTCTTTATAGTTCAACTCTCGCATCCATACATGACTACTGGAAAAACCATAGCCTTGACTAGATGGACTTTTGTTGGCAAAGTAATATCTCTGCTTTTTAATATACTGTCTAGGTTGGTCATAACTTTTCTTCCAAGGAGCAACCGTCTTTTTATTTCATGGCTGCAATCACCATCTGCAGTGATTTCGGAGCCCCCCCAAAATAAAGTCTGACACTGTTTCCACTGTTTCCCCATCTGTCTGCCATGAAGTGATGGGACCGCATGCCATGATCTTTGTTTTCTGAACGTTGAGCTTTAAGCCAACTTTTTCACTCTCTTCTTTCACTTTCATCAAGAGGCTTTTTAGTTCTTCTTCACTTTCTGCCTTAAGGGTGGTGTCATCTGCATATCTGAGGTTATGGATATTTCTTCCAGCAATCTTGATTCCAGTTTGTGCTTCCTCCAGCCCAGTGTTTCTCATGATATACTCTGCATACAAGTTAAATAAGCGGGGTGACAATATACAGCCTTGACATACTCCTTTTCCTACTTGGAACCAGTCTGTTGTTCCATGTCCAGGTCTAACTCTTGCTTCCTGACCTGCATACAGGTTTCTCAAGAGGCAGGTTAGGTGGTCTGGTATTCCCATCTCTTTGAGAATTTTCCACAGTTTATTGTGATCCACACAGTCAAAGGCTTTGGCATAGTCGATAAAGGAGAAATAGATGTTTTTCTGGAACTCTTTTGCTTCTTCGATGATCTAGCGGATGTTGGCAATTTGATCTCTGGTTCCTCTGCCTTTTCTAAAACCAGCTTGAACATCTGGAAGTTCACAGTTCATGTATTGTTGAAGCCTGACTTGGATAATTTTGAGCGTTACTTTTCTAGCATGTGAGATGAGTGCAATTGTGTGGTAGTTTGAGCATTCTTTGGCATTGACCTTCTTAGGGATTGGAATGAAACTGATCTTTTCCAGTTCTGTGGCCACTGCTGAGTTTTCCAAATTTGCTGACATATTGAGTGCAGCACTTTCACAGCATCATCTTTTAGGATTTGAAATAGCTCAACTGGAATTCCATCACTTCTACTAGCTCTCTTCGTAGTGATGCTTCCTAAGGCCCACTTGACTTCACATTCCAGGATGTCTGTCTGTAGGTGAGTAATCACACCATCGTGATTATCTCAGTCGTGAAGATCTTCTTTGTGCCATTCTGTGTATTCTTGCCACCTCTTCTTAATATCTTCTGCTTCTGTTAGGTCCATACCATTTCTGTCCTTTATTGAGCCCATCTTTGCATGAAATGTTCCTTTGGTATCTCTAATTTTCTTGAAGAGATCTCTAGTCTTTCCCATTCTATTGTTTTCCTCTATTTCTTTGCACTGATCACTGAGGAAGGCTTTCTTATCTCTCCTTGCTATTCTTTGGAACTCTGCATTCAAATAGGTATATCTTTCCTTTTCTTCTTTGAATGTAAAAAAGCTTACATTCATACCAAAACTTGTGCAGAAATGTTTATGGCAGCTTTATTTGTAATCACCAAAAGCTGGAAACAAATGTACTTTTACCAGTGACTGGCTAAACAAACTGTAGTACTTCCATACAATGAGATTATATTTGGGAATAAAAAGGAAAGAATTGATACCTGTAGGAAAATGTAGAGTGGTTGAATCTCAGATGCTTACTGGCAAGTGAAAGAAGTAAGACCAGTATGGTACACACTTCATATATAGAACATTCTAGAAAATGCAGAGCCGTGGAATGGGAGAAAAGGTAAATACCTAAGAGGATTTTTGCTTATTGGTGAGATGAGAGTAGTTTCTCTCTGTGCAGATCAGATTTTATTTCAGTTTTGTTTTTCCTGGTTGTTAGTGAGCCATAATTCTTATTCTTTTTATTTTTTTATATTAATGCAGACATAAAATAAAGGGGTGATTCATGATTTTTTATTTTGTGGTGAGTAGTGGTACATTTTGGGAGGGAGGCAATGTTTTTGCCTGTTGATTTTGATCAGTTTCATCCTGTGTCTCTCATGCTATTCCCTGTGGATATACATCCTTATGACTCATGTTTCTTCTGCCCTCTTAGGCGTTATAGGTTGCCATAGCTGGAATATTCTCCTCCTCTTACTCCCAAGCTTGTTTAAGGCAACGTTCCATGTTTCCTTTAGACTAATTTTGATCTTTTCACTTTTTTTTCTGTTACTATCCTATATTTCTTTGTAACACCATAAAATTTAGTTTTATACCAATTATTTCTATAACCATTTAACATCTATCCAATTCTGTATCTTCCAAGCCTCCATCCTCAAAGACTACAGTCTCTGTTCATAGTCAAGTCATGTTTGGTATTACCAGAGTCACTTGTTTCCCCACCCCTCCTCCTTTCTATAGGGCTATGATTCTTTTAGAATCATGTCTGCCTTTGATAACTTTCTTAAAAGATTAGTGGAGCCAGTGCAAATCCTGTCAGAGAAGGAAACTTCTCTTGGTGATGCTTTTCTTTTCTTTTTTCTCTTTATAGGGAAGCTCAACAGCCAAGACTCCTACAATAATTTTGCCAACAACAACCCCGGCAACCCTCGACTCTCTCCTCTCCCCAGCCTGATGGTGTTGATGCCTCTTGCCCAAATCAAGCAGCCAATGACACTTGGTACCATCACCAAACGAACAGGGTAAGACCTCAGGCTCGTTACTTTTTTAATAGATATTTTAGAGGATTAAATACATAACACTAAAGCGTACTTTTTCTTTGGGTGGTTTTGATTATATTCTTCATTCCCAGCCCACATGAGACTTAATGGCAGCTGATTAAGTACAAAGTAGAGAACATGCGTGAACACGTTCATGTGCAGGCGTGTACACACACATTCACAGAGAGAAAGCAAAGCAGTGACACGTTGTGAGAACGAGTATTGGCTAATGAGAACCAGACCCATCCACTCAGTCTTGGAGTTCCTGCCTTGTGGCTTTGTCCGAAAGTAGTACAGTTTCATTTTCTTGATTTTTGTGGACATGATCTGGGTTTACAGTGGCCCCCAAATTTTGACTAAGGAGAGAGAACTTAATATGACAACTGTGCTTCTGATACTTTGAAAAAACATCTATGTTGAGGTACCATTTACATACAATAATCTGTCATTATTGTTGTGCTCGGTGGTAAAGTGCTGACATGAGTTACTTTTGTAAGAAGAAATACTCATTCTCAGGGACCAGGCCTTTGAGCTCCACATTTCACTGTGACACCGAAATTGACCCTCTGTCTCATAGAGTGGTGTTTTCCTATAAAGTGATCGTATTTTGAATGTAGAAATTGAGTTTGTGCTGTATTAAGGGAAAAAAAAAAGAAGCTGGGAAACAGCAAACCTAGCTCCGAAATCTGACATCTTGTGATACAAATCATTTGGCTGTATTTTTAAAAATTGATTTCAGCTTTTTAACCCTTCAGTAGTAGTTTAAGTACAATTTTTAGTTGCTTTTCCTCTTTTATCTTTATTTTAAAATAAGTAAGAGTCGCTATGAATAGTAAATGGATTATGAACTTATATTTACAGGTAGTTGGCTTTTTTCTTTGGATAATGATACATTTCTGGGATATAGAATCAAATAAAAATGAGACTAAATCTTGAATCATGATCTTAGTATTTTTTCATTTACAGACGTCAGTACATAACTGTACCTTTTTTTATTGTCTTTCCTGAATATAAGTGAAAGAACACTCAAAATTGTTCCTCGTGATTTTACTTTTATTTCTAAGATAGTGACTGAAGTTCTGTGCCTGTGAAATTGTGTGATGTTAGAATTTAATTCAAGGTATTTGTGGGGAGGATTAGAAAGTGAGTTTTCTGGGGACTTCCCTGGTGGCTCAGATGGTAAAGAATCCACCTGCAGTACAGGAGACCCAAGTTTGATCCCTGGGTCAGGAAGATCCCCTGGAGAAGGGAATGGCTGCCTACTCCAGTCTTCTTGTCTGGAGAATTCCAGGGACAGAGAAGCCTGGTGGGCTATAGTCGGTTAGGTCTCATAGAGTTGGTTATGACTGAGTGACTCACACACAGTGAGAAAATGAGTTTACTTTTGCACATATTTGAAACTTCCCACGATAAAAAGATAAACTCCATCACACTTCTTTTACTCTCTCTCTTCCATGACACCTCTTTTACTCCCTCTCTTGCTATTCTTTCTGTCTGTCCTTAGATGAGTAGAAACTATTAATCATCTAGTCTCTTCCTAAGCTACCACACTGTATGAACTTAGATAACTTTTATGTTTCCTTTTCTTTTTAAATTTTCTAGAGCATGTGTATTATGTTCTTTGTATCCTAGATAATTTAGTAATTATTAATGAATTAAGTGATAGGAATTTTAATTGTGTGCTTTGAAATTAATATTAGTTTATGATACATATATCATTTTTTGGTGGGCTTTTATCTCAGTTCTTAAACCCTTTTTTTTTTGCCAAGTTTTTAAAATTCTTTTTAGCATGTCCTTTCTTAAAGTGTTTAGAGAGAAAAATTAATATTTGTCCCACAATGATTAATTTCCAGAATTTTGATAAAGATTCGTTTAGACTTCCTGGGGAAAATCAAATGTTATTAGACCAGTAAAAGGAATTCCTGACACGGGATGTGGGTGGGGGTTCAGGTTGGAGGCTCATGTATGCTCCCGTGGATCATTCATGTCGATGCATGGCAAAAACCACCATGATATTGTAAAGAAATTATCCTCCAATTAAAATAAATTAATTAATTTAATAAAAAAGGGAATTGCTGCATGCCCAATTTTCTAAATGTTAACAGCTTAATGAATTTGCCTGATTTATCTTTCTCACTCCATACACACGTAGTCACATACATCCACATCCACCAAAAACTCATTTTATTAGTGTTTTTTCTTCCACATGTCTGTTGTCTGTAATGAATTCTTTACTTGTGACAGAGCTTTAGTGCTCTGTAAATTACGGCATCCACTCTCTTTTTTTTCCCCTCCCCTCCTACTATTCTTTTTTTCTCTTTGTATTAAAAAACACTTTGATGATAGTATTCATAACTTATGCTGGTTACTGCTAGATTATAAGACCTAATACTCTTAAACCAGTTTCTGAAGGGTGTGTTGACTATATTCAGAAATTGCTGTTGTGACATTACTTATACTTCTTTTGTTGTTGTTCAGTCTTCAAGTTGTGTCCGACTCTTTGCGACCCCATGGACTGCAGCATGCTAGGCTTCTCCGTCCTTGTCTGTATAATTCTTATAGTACTATTTGGTCATAGAATTTTCAGAATGTAGTTTGTGGTTTTACTGTCTTAACACTTAGCAGTTTCGTTGACATACATGTATTTGACTAACCAAAAGTAGTACTTGTTTTGGGAGAGTAAGGTATTCCTTGAATTTCCATTTTTGACTTACATACGGTGAGATTTGAAGCACATCCCAAAGCACATCTAATGATTTGAATCATTAGGTTTCTCCCATTAGATTTTAAGATTATATTCATTTCATTTTTATTTAAATTTTTTTAATGTGACCAGTTCTTAAGGTGCAGTTAGCTCACCTTATTTCCATCAAGTTTTTTTGTGTTTCCTGAGGATTTTGATTACATTTTGATTACATTAAGGTCACCAGAGTGATGAGCAAATAGTCTTTTAATTTTCCAGCTAATTGTGGAAATCCTAATTTACTCTAACTTTGCTTCATGAAATGCATTTTGTAGCATTTAAAAAATAAAATTTACAAAAGTATTTGACATGAATTATGTAGAAAGAGAACACAGAGCTGACTCATTTATAGGCATTAAGTTCCAATACACCTGATATTATATCTAGTTACATGTCCTAGGTAGTTGCCATAATGGCATAAAATAAACATTCAAAAATACATTTCTAGCATAGAGATTTCCAAGGATTGCTTAGGAGCCTATATTTAAATAACCAAGTTGAGATGGGAACCTCAACCCAAACCTTCAGGGGATAGACGTGTGCTTACCACGCTTCACATCTGCCCTCTTATTTATGGAAAGATACATCCCTGAAAGCCTGTGCAGTGTCAGGGACCATCTGTCTTACTCAAAGACGTTTGCAAGGCCAGTAGAACTGCAAATGGCAGAAGACAGATGTATTTACACCTTCATGTTCTGTACCTTGAAGCAGCACTGGGAGGAAATAAGGCCTATTTTGGCAACAGCTGTTGCTCAGCCCAACTGTGGTATACACTGATGAAGGCAAAAGATGTGCTAGGAATCATTTGGTTTAATAGCCGCTCATTCAGTAAAACCCAGTTCTTCCAGTCTAAGAATAGAGGATTGGAAAGGCCTCCATCTTGTTTTTATCAACATAGTTCTCATCTGTCAAAAGTGAAAGTGGGTGCCAAGGGATCACTCCTTGTTTTAGAGTGTGAAGTTTTTGTAGTAGGGACTTACGAAGCAGAAGCTCATAGATGTTTGATTGAATTAATGAATCAAATAAGTGATGAAGAGTTTTTTTTAAATGCTTCCTATGTAAAAATTTACTAAGCAAAAATTTTTCATCAATATGCTTAATTTTATATACATTAAATCTAAAATTATTGACACATCATTTTCTGGGCACAAGCAGGCAACAATACATTTCAAAAAGTGGTCAGAGAGATTTCCCTGGCAGTCCAGTGGCTAAGACTCCACACTCCCAGTGCAGGGGCCCGGGTTGGATCTCTAGTCAGGGGACTCGATCCCACATGCTGCAATCAAAAGTTCACAAGCCACAGCTGAAGATCCCATGCTCTGCAACCGGGATCGAAGCTCTCAGATGCCTCAACTAAGACCTGGCACAGCCAGATAAATAAACAAATAATTTTTTTTTAAAGTGGTCTTAGTAATTTCATGGGAATAAAAAATATAGAAATTGGGAATGAAGTTACTTTCTTGCCCTTCACTAGCTGACATGTTTAGTGAAGTAACCTGATACGATTTGTTGTCTTTCACTGGTTTTCTTTTTCTTAAATCGAGCAGCTTCTTGCTGCTTCCTGTCTCCTCCATGTATGTATGTATTCATTATTTTCTGAACAGTTTGAGCTAGATATTAGGAACCTTGGGCCTGACTCTGAAGAAGTAGGCTAGGGAATATAGTGAAAGAATCTCATCTTAGGAGTCTGAGGCTCCATCCTATCTTGGTTCTGCCACTTCCAGTGTGCCTACATGAATTTCTCCATCCGAGGTATATTTGTATGTATGGATTATAACCTGTCAGCCTTACAGTGTATGAGTTTCCACCAGGTGTTCTGTTATGTACTTTCTAAGCCTTATTCATTGCTGTTCCCTAGGACAGTGCTTCGCAGGACCTCCATTTAGGAAACATACATGATTGTTCTTTAGAAATGGAGGCATTTAATAGCGTTTATTTGATTATCTCTAGTTGAAACTTGTAGACCAAATCTGCCATCAGAGTTCACTAAGTGAATAACTGATGTTGGCATATAGTCATTGAGGATGGTCTGTTCCTCTTTCTAATTCACTTTGGTCTGCCTTGGCTTATTTAAACACTTTGACCTAAGCCTCAAATCTTACAGGTGAAGTTTGAAGAATTAAATGGGAAACATTTGGAAAGAGAACCCACCCCGCACACCACCCAGTTAACAGTGGTTGTTGTTTTTCAGTCACAAAGTTGTGTCCCACACAAAAAGAGTCATGGTCAACTCTGACCCAAAGGACTGCAACACGCCAGGCTCCCCTGTCCTTCAGCGTCTCCCAGAGTTTGCTCAGACTCGTATCCATTAAGTTGGTGATGCTATCTAACCATCTGATTCTCTGCCGCCCTCTTCTCCTTTTGCGTTCAGTTTTTCCCAGCATCAGGATCTGTTCCAATGAGTTGGCTCTTCACATCAGGTGACCAAAGTAATGGAACTTAAGCATCAGCATCAGTCCTTCCAATGGACATTCAGGGTTGATTTCCTTTAGGACTGACTGGTTTGATCTCCTTGTGGTCCAAATGGTAATTCTCCACTTCCTAGTCCTATCTTATCTATATATTATTTCTTAATAACTAAGCTATAAATGTTTCATTCCAGATATAAAATAACTAGCAATGTATATTTTCATTAGGATGGATATGTCTGCGTGCACAATATACATGCACAGTTTGAGTTTCCAGTTTTTGTATTAAGTCAGTAGAGTACTTAAGCCACTCCGTACTTTGTTCCCTTTTACCATATATCTGTAAATTTTGGGGAGTGGGAGTGGGAGGAGATAAAGTCTCCTGTAGAATGTATTACAAGTCAGCAAGCATTATTTTCTGTGGAAATTTAGAAATCTATGTGTGCTATTCTAGTCTCTTTTCTGCCACATCTGGTGGAAATTGAACATGAGAGTTTTTTCTGATAAAAATCTTGAGCTTGTAATTTAAATTTGCATGTTGAATATATCTCAGATTAGAAAATTCGCCTGTATATTACCGCTTGAATTTGCCTTCAGAACAGTAATTTGAGAGCCAGCAGTGCCATAGGTCTCTTCAGTAGTTAAAATTAAATTAATGAAAAATTTAGAGTAATACTTGAAAATGATATGAGGACTAACTTGCTTGTGTGCACATGGGGAGTGTGAGTCCATCAAAGTTACTGTTTAACATGGGGGTGTAGAGTGTAGCACAGTCATTGGGGTTCCTGAATATGCTGGTAGACTATACAGCTTTTCTTTACTATTTTACGCACAGTGTTGTACAGCCCTTTCTCTGTTCAGTGTATTTAATATTTATATGGGCTCATTCTTATGTCTGTTAAGTGACAGTGCTTGAATTCTCATAGGACACGATTAGTTGGAAAGTGGAACTTTCAGAATATGTTTTTAAAAATTTTTTATTTATTTTTAATCGGAGAATAATTGCTTTACAATGTTATATTAGTTTCTGTCGTACCACAGTGTCAATCAGCTATAAGTGTACACATATGTATATGGGGATATATATACGTGTATATACATATATCCCCTCTCTCTCGAGCCTCCCTTCCACACTGCCCATCCCACCCATTTAGGTCATCGCAGAGCACAGAGCACCAGGCTAAGCTCCCTGTTGTATAGCGAGTTCCCACTAGCTGTCTCTTTTACCGTGGTCGTGTGTGTATGTCACTGCTACTCTCTCAATTCATCCCATCCTCCCCTTCCTTTGCTGTTTTTTAGATGCCAACTATTCTTTAACTCTGAAGATGGTGAAATCTAATTATTATTACTGCCTTTTAGCAGCAGAGTCAGGTTATAAAGGGTTTTACCATGTTCAAATAAAATCTGGTATTATTTTCCTCTTAACATTTGAACAGTCTTTACATTAGTCTTATTTTCAGTTAGGAAGACCAAAGGTTTTGTGGTACTATGTGGCCTTTAAAAAAATGAATCAGAGTTCAAAGAGTTGCATACTGTTAATGATTTGCTATGGGACCTCCCAGGTAGCACTAGGGGTAAAGAAACCCACCTGCCAGTTCAGGAGACATAAAAGATGTGGGTTCAATCCCTGGGTTGGAAAGATCCCCTGGAGGAGGCACAGCAACCCACTCCTGTATTCTCGCCTGGAGAATCCCCTGGACAGAGGAGCCTGGTGGGCTGCAGTCCATGGGGTCGAAAAGAATCGGACACAACTGAAGCGACTTAGCACGCAGGCACACAGTGATTAGGTATAAAGCACAATTCTTTCTTGTCTTCTGAGAATCTCCAGAAGGAACCCTTTGAGAACCAGTGGCATTGTCACTTTACGCTGGACTAGCATTTCTGATTTTTAGTCGCTTGGCCAGCTCTGATGTTTTTCAATCAGAATTCAGCTTCAAAAGGACATAATCTCATGAATAAGTGGATAGTTTTATATGGCAGGATTGCTCAACCTGCTGAAACTTAATAGTGTTTGGACAATTCACAAACTCTTAACACCTGAATATGGTAATTGGAGTTGCATTTGTTAATACAGACCGTTTTAATTCCGCATATACTCTGACTCACGTGCTGTCTTCCTCCTTCAAACCAGCCCTTGTGAAACTACAGCTGTGGGATTTTGGAGGGGAGGGGAAAGGCATAGGTGAAGACAGCTGGATCATGGACTTGGCCTTTGTGACTTTTTATTTTCATTCTTTCACTACTGAGAAAAGATGGGGCGGGCACGTTTCAAAAGAGCAGCTGACACTGCCCATACCAAGTCAGTGATTACATCAGTCTCTCTAATTCTTTGGTGTCTGTGGGTCTTCTTTTCCATGTATGTGGCAGAGATCCAGTTTGTAGGAGCGGCTAAGAAGTGGGTGAGTGTAGATTGGGATCATGCCAGAAAGTGGGTCCTCACCCTGTTTCCCCCATCTCCTGTCTTCTCCTTGAGTTCGGCCCATCTGTAGATTCTTATTTGGCCGAAGAAGGACAGCTTTTAATGCATGCAACTGAATTATGCTGTGAACAGTGAGAGCCAGGTTGTCTTTAAGCTTGACCATGCCGCTGTTCAGTGCATGCCTGTTTACTGCAGTGTCTAGAGAGTGAGAGTTAACAGTGCATTTGGGGATTGCGAGGTTGTGGAAACCTTCTTTGTGGTAACATGCTGCTATTACCTGGGAAGAAGAATCTAGCAGGTTAAAAAAACAAAGTGTTTAATTTGTTCGGCTAATATGTTACTGTTTATACATAAGGAAAAAGGTAGTTACTGATTCTGTAAGTGGGACAATCAGCTGGTCTTTCGAACTGTAGAAACTGAAGTTTTGTTTCATTTTTGTTTGTTTGATTCTGAGAGTCACTCAGAAGCTGTTTAAGGCATAAAGGACTAAGATAAAACTTTCAAATTATTTGCAATGAATCAGCATTATTCTGATGTTTGGGGTTTTTTTTTTTAACTTTTTATTTTATATTGGAGTAAACCTGATTAATAATGTTGTGATAGTTTCAGGGGGACAGCAAAAGTACTTAGCCATACATATACATGTATCCATTTTTCCCCAAACTCCTCTCCCGTCCAGGCTGCTTCATAACATTGAGCAGGCATAGTTAGGGAGTTTGGGATGGACATGTATACACTGCTGTATTTTAAATGGATAACCAGGTTCCAATGGGAACACTGTATTCTGATATTAGGAATGAGGTGGGAGACTTTTCCAGCTTCTATACAATCTATGCGAAAGAGCAACTCATGCCCAGACATTCCAGATCACAAATGCTCTGTCAGAGTTGTTTAAACTGTTTGATTAATTCAGGTGTCTGCCTAAGGAAGAAAATGAAAAGAAGTTGGGTAGTATGTGTCAACAATAATTTCTTCATTTAGGCAGTATCTTAGGGGCTTCTGTCATAGCCCAGTTGGTAAAGAATCCACCTGCAATGCAGGAGACCCCGGTTCGATTCCTGGATCGGGAAGATCCTCTGGAGAAGGGATAGGGTACCTACTCCAGTATTCTTGGGCTTCCCTTGTGGCTCAGCTGGTAAAGAATCTTCCCGCAATGCAGAAGACCTGGGTTCAGTCTGAGTTGGGAAGGTCCCCTGAAGAAGGAAAAGGCTACTCACTCCAGTATTCTGGCCTGGAGAGTTCCATGGACTAAGTCCTTGGAGTAGCAGAATTGGACACAACTGAGCAGCTTTCACTTTCACTTGTGGGCATGTGGAAATGTTTTGAACCTTCCGTTTTCTGATCATTATCTCATGGCATCACAGTGCCATTGAGAGATTGGTGTCTTCACATTGTCACAGTTATTTAAATTGTTGGTCAAAGTGCAGGATGAGTTCCAGTAACACTTTGTTTCTGATGTAATCAGTGAATCATGAAATCAATGGACTGGGGAATCATGGCTAACTTTTTTTTCATTAATGAAATAGAATATAATAAAATGTAGTTTTTCTCCTGGTTCTTCAAACTTAACAGCTTTGTCTTATCTAGGAGCTTGTTAGAGAATTGAAGGTCCCACTCAGACCTACCTACCCTGTCATAATACACATCAATCATCTCTGTAACTAAATCCCAGCATTAATGTTTACAAAACATTGAAATGGAAATAGTAAAGTTGATTACAAACAAAACCCCCCACATTCATTAAATTATTTCAGTTTGTTGTGTTCAAGTACATGTGAGCTTATACTTTGGTACATTTATCCCTCAATATCTGAGGGGGATCAGTTCCCACCCTGTACTGAAATCTGTGGATGGTCAAGTTCCTTATATGAAATGGCCTAGTATTTGTATAACCTACATACATCTATGCATGTACTTTCAGTCTTATCTAAGTTATTGGTGCATAGCAAGTTTTACCTTTTGGAACTTTCTGGAATTCTTTTTTCTGAATATTTTTGATCTATAGTTGGTTGTGGATATGGGCCCTCTGGATATGGAGGGCCAACTGCATATTTCCATGGGTCATGGTCAAAACAGGTTTGAAATGCATTGTTTTAGATGTGAGTGATGAAATCATATCTCTGGTTGTGGTCTTATCATTAACTGTGGGAGAGATTTTCTTGCTTTGTATTTGAATCATCTCAAAAGTTTTCTTTTCTATTATCTCTGTCTTCCAACTCACAGTTTCTTCTAATATTAACAGTTTCTTGCTTTTCTGTTCTCTTCTTCATATCTTCTGTATGTCAGTCCTCAAAACTGGACTCAATGTTGTGCGTCCACTTCACCAGGGGATTGATGCTAAGTAGCATGAGTTTTCTTTCTCAATGTTCTTGGCACCAAAGTTGAAGAAGAATTACCAAGTTATGCAGCGCTCTGTCTTTCTCAGTTTGTTATGTCTGCCTTCCAAATGTTAGATGCAACAACAGTATTTTGTTCTGGATATAATTAAGTCAGTCTTCTTTCTGTGCAAGTATGTGTAGCATGTCTTAAATACTATGAACAGAATATTAAGAAGAAGTATGTGTAACATGGAAGTCTGCCTTTGTATCCCCAGCTATATTTAAAACAAGCAATTGTGGCTTTAGTTTCCTGTATTCCAACCTAGCCTGGTATGGGCCAGATACAGGAAGCTAACCTCTTCTGTCATTATTAAGAGAAATGCTGATTTCCTGGAATGTGACCCTAAAATGGAAGTAAATCATACCAGCCTTGTATTTAGTGTTAGTTCCTTTGGCCAGCAATATGCAGTACAACTTACTGTAACTAAGCAGTTCAGAAAATACGTACTTTCTGTGACTCTGAGACAACTGGTGAACAGCAACAACGCTTATCCAATTTTTATCGAGTCCTCTTTCACTAGTGTTAAACATTTCGTGTTGCACAACCACACACGTGTTGCTACTGGTTCCACTTTTTTCTCCATCCAATTATTCCATTTAACTTGTACTTTGTTTTAAAGGGCCTCTGAAGTAAATTTTATTTTACCATAGGAACCCTACAGGGGTGCTCCAGAAAAGGGGGTGAAACAGAGCATTTTGAAATCTGTAACCCTAAGAAAATGAAGGGACTTGTTACTACACATCCTTCTGTTCAATGGTTATATCAGACTTGTTAGTATTGACAGCAGAATTGCAATCGATTACTAATTTTTTTTAGCTATTTTGTCCATACTCTTTAACAGTATGATCAACATGTATTTGTTAATATTAAATGAATTTTCCTCTAATATTTTTTGTGCATTTTCCCCCCTTTTCCATGAAGGCCTTATCTGTTTGGAGCGGGGTGTTTTTCCATAAAAGCTCCATGGTGAGTCTCAGTTCAGTCCCGCATGCCTAATTCATTTGCTGTACTCTCCGAAAGTAACTCTGTTTTGTACTTTGTTTTCAGTTGCATGGCCTGATCACAGATAGATGCACCAAAATACTGAGTCATTGGTAGATGTTGGTATTTAAGCTTGAAAAGATTAGTTTTCTTGGTTTCATTTCATTTCTTGAAAATTCACATTAAAAAATCATAGAATAATATTTTTTAAAAGATAAAGGAGAAGAATTCTCTCATAATAATGCTGGTATATAAGATATGGCCAACACCCACATTTAAAGCTTTTAGTATTATAGTGATAGAAGATAGAAACTCCCTATATGACATGTTGAACTTCTGAAGACATGATTTGTTTTGAAATATAAACATATTTAAGTTATACTAAAAATACCCTATAAATTTTTACTGCATTTTATTTGGTACCAAAGGAAAAAGAGTCCTGTTTTGAATAGGTAGTTAAGGAGCTACATGGGGAAATTTGGGTTTTATGTACAAACTCCTAAATTCCTAAATAACTTAACTATTTTAAGTTATTAGCACCTACCCACTATAACTCGTTTACATTCTTTTGTAAGTGTGTATGAAATACAACTTTATCAGTCTTAGCATGATGATCATAGAAAAGAAATAGTATATTTAATATTTTTATGTAAAGATGTGCCATACAATGTATTTAGAGCTCAGTGTAATATGTTTAACCAAACAGTTAAGAGTCAGAGCCCCAGAATCAGACTGTCTAGGTCTTAAATTCCAGGTCACACACTTATTACCTATATGATCCTGGGCAGTTTTCTAAAGCCTGTCTCTGTCTTGGTTTCCTTATCTCTATTAGAGTTACCAGTAGCACCTACCTTATAGGTTGATTATGAGGATTAAATGAACCAGTATATAAATTACTTAGAACAGTGCCTGGCACATAATAGGAGCTCAGTAAATGTTACCTGCCATGCTATGATTTCTTTTCTGATTTAAGGGGGAAATTCCATTTTTGAGAAGAAGCTTCTTTAAGTTAGATTATGGTTTTGTTGTTTTGTTTCACTTCTAAGAATGAGTGAGCCCAAGAGATAATTTGGTTAATGGAATTTATATCAGTTTTATAAATTTAGTCAGAATACATGTATGTGCAATTCTCGTAACTGCCTCTGAGACTTGTTTTTACTGTCAATGGTCCTAGGGAGAAATCTTACAGTCTTTTTTCCTTTTGGACAAAAAGAAACGTAAATAATTTGACACAAACTAATTTCAGTGTTTATACGCTAATAGGAACATCTGAAAATTTCCTTATTGTATTAGAATAGGGTGATAAATCATCAGAAAGATTTCATCTTTAAAATACAGTATCAAAACTAGTACACAGATTGTGAAACTGTGATAAGCAAATTCAGGGTATACATGAGTAAAAATTCCCCGAAAGTCAATCTTCATTCTTTGTGTTAACTAGATTTTCTTCCAAAAACAAATAAGATACATAGATCTTACTTAGCAGCTTGTAGCAAACAGTGGAGTTTTAAATGCTAGATTCAACATATGACAAGATTTCTTTGTAGACTCAATTTAGAATTGAATTCCATCTCGGGATAAATTTCTCTTTAAGTACAAAGAAAAGAGTTTTAGTATGTTAATAAAGTTTGAAGTTTTAGCGTAGACGTAAAGATGGAGTGACAAATGTTGTATGTGAAATAAGAAAAGCCCATGCCTTCAACAGCTTATGTGCTCCTCAAATTTAAGCAAAAGCACTTGTCAACCAGAAATGATTTGAGGTTGAAACAAGATTAAAAGAGCCAGATTAAAGAAAGGGATATATGAAATATAGTGGACTTTTAAATCATTGCCTGTCTTTTAGAAGACTGCTTTGTGGTTTGTTTGATGCCATCGTTAGCTAGCAAGAAACTCGTTTTTAGTCACTTGTACCAGCCTAAAAGATCCTCCTTTAAAATACGTCTCTTTACTGGTGGTGCATGTTTTTCCCATTAAGATCTTAATGAAACCTCAAATTAAGGCAGCAAAATGAATATAAATTTGACAACTTCTTCCATGTTGTTTATAAAAAGTTTCTTTGTTTTAAGAGTTTTTACTGTTTTTCCATGTTGTTTAGCATTCAACCTGAGAATGTTTTTATTTACTGTTTTGGAATAAAATATTATGTTAAATAAACTTATTTCTTTATTTCATCAAGTTTTTAGGAATTTCAGTTTAGGGTAGGATTTATATTTTGGAAGAATATGAAACTTTTATAGTTCCTCTTAAAATGTTATATAAATTTCATACAAATTTTTTATTATTTTTCAGTTGAAACATTTATATTTAGCTGAGATTTTGCTTTTGATCGATCACAATTTCTGCTAATTTCTCCATTCTTTGATAAACTGTTTTAATTGTTTAAATGCATATGGTTTCAGATGAGTCAGTTTATAATAATTTCTTTTGACAACCAAATAAGCTTGTTGGAAAGTTAACTACGCAGCCCAGCTTCAACACTTTAGCCATTTTATACATTCTGAAGATTATGTATTTTCTAGGATTTTGGAATTTAAATGATGTAAAAGAATCACACACATGATATACTTTTTAAATGCAGAAAATTTAAGAGAAATACTGTGAAATTTTAAAAATGAATGTTGCTTTCAATATTACAAATAAGTAACAAGTTGTTATGGAGTTCCTAATATGCATCTAGTAAACTTTCCTATTTTTTTTAATTTCTTAGTGAAAGAAAAAATATATGCACAACAGTGTAGACAAAAGGTAGTTCATTTGAATATATCTTTATAGTATATAAAGTTAATTTTAAAGAAGAGTTAAAACTTACATATCAAATTATATTTAAAGTTTTGCTTAGTGTCAAGTTTTCAATCTGTTTATAGTTAATTTAAACTAATTAGTTATTCTGACACTTGAAAAAAATATAAATTCATTTTCAGAAGGAAAGATTTATATGGAGAGGAGAATCTTATCTGCCAGGTTCAAAGAAAATTTCTTAGATCTTTAGAAACAATTTGTGATAGAATACTTTTAGATACATAGTTAATATCTTTTTAAAAAATAAAGTACTTTCATTTTCCTTCTTAGTCTTTATTTTCGAAAATAAAGCTGAGAGTGGGGGAAACTTCTGAATTCCTTTTGAAAGCCTAATCACAGTGAGGAACATAAAGAAAAACTTTTTCCCTTTAACACAAGGTATAACACCACTTGTAATTCTTATATAAATATTGTGTAAGATTTGAATTTAAGTATTGACTGTACCCTTATGATTTAGGGAATGCAAGAAACGGTGCTTCTATCTTAGTCTTAGCCCTTTTCCATGCTTGTGTCCTAAACAAGGCCCCAGACCTCATTGTTGCTTTTCATGCCATCCACAGATTCACCACTTATATCCTATTTTATAGAACATAGGAAATTATCCAGATGCACATAATTTTGCTATAATCTTAAGCCTATATCATTAGAAGCTTGCTTTTTTTTTTTTTTTGGTCTGTCTGTGGTTAGTGTGTGGAGAAAAAAACAAGCAGAGAAATTTAATATGTTTATCTGACTGAATTACATAATACAGAAAGAGCCAATGGGTAACTTCAATAGTCTTTGTAAATATTTTTAAAGATGTCATCGTGTTAATGTTCCTAGAACATCTGATGGCATTAAAAATGACTCTCATTCTATGGTTAGATGGTTAGGTCTCCCAGAAGAAATGACGAGATGTTAAAATCCTGAGTTTCAATATAGCACCTTATTTGTTGTTGTTTTATTTTTATCATATATTTATATTACTTTTGATTATGTTGTCTCTTGTATTAAGTTTTGTAAATGTGATGTTTTCTGATACAATGAGGTTGAATTCATTCCGAGGTCTGTTATGTTTTGCTCACAAGTGAAGGCAAATTTTTCTTTTAATTTTTGAACTTGGAATTATTTATGGCACAGTAAAGTATAGTGCGGGAGTTGTTAATGGATAGGCATCCACCAGCTCTATCAGTATGCTTTGTATTCATTTGTAACGATGACACAATTGAATTTCTGGACCCCCATATACACATAAATTTTTTTCTGTTTGCTACTAATGGAGTAAATTAGTTAAACAGTGAGTGGCATTTGTTTTAAACTTGCAAATGTCCTATAATAGAATTTTTAAAGTCTCTTTCAGAAGATAAAGGGAGATAGATATTGAGAAGAAAAAGAAAAGAAGGCTAATATTAGAGAGCTTTTCTAAAATGGTTGGAATACCAATCTATAAATAAGCATGAGTTACAAGGCTAGCACTTTTCTCTTTTATTCTTTTCACATATGCATCATTTTTCAATATTTATCTTTCTGCCAACAAAAGGTGATTTTGCAATAGAAATATTCTGGGTCATTGTGGAAAAGTTCAATTCTGCTTCCACCCAATATTCCACCGGTCTTGGTCTTTTAAAATTTTAGGATAAAGGGGAAATTGAATCAATATTAAATTTTCTTCCTTTGGATATTTCACATAGAAAATACTTTATTAATAATAATATTTTCTTTAGATTATGTCTCTTTTCTATTTTTCTGAAAATCTTGTATACATATACTGCACATATTTAAAATTTCTATTTTGCTTAAATACCATAGTCATTCCAAAGGCAGATTGATGATAGAACTAACTTGTTATGAATATGTTCACCAGATACGCTCAGTACCCAATACATGGCATTGTGTCATGCAGGAGATGGCAAGTTATTTTCAGGGATAAAAACTTAATATTAAATGCAAACTTTTAATAATGTGATTTATGAAGGCCCTATCAGAAAAATAAGAAATGATGAAATATAAGAATAAAATGATAATTTTTTTTCATAATTTTAAGAATATTTTTAACATAAGGTACTTATTCTCTGCAGGAAATAATGAATTTATATAAAATGATACTATATTGATGCATTTTAATCATGTGTTCAGAAACTGAGTTATGTATAACATTAAAGAAGTCTGAGACTTCAGCTTTTGACATTGAATAATTAGACTGTAAGCCAGTAAACATGCAAAATATATATTTGCTTGACTAAAGACTAAATTGATTATTATATTACAAAGGTAGCCAACTGGCCCAGTAGCAACTTTTAAAATCCATTTAGGATGCATAGCTTAGATGCACCATCGACTCTCTTAAGAAGTAGCATGCTACTTGTTTTCTGTCTTGTTGCTTCAGTTCAGTTCAGTTGCTTAGTCGTGTCCAACTCTTTGCAACCCCATGGACTGCAGCATGCCAGGCCTCCGTGTCCGCTACCAACTCCCAGAGTTTACTCAAACTCTTGTGTCCACTGAGTCGGTGATGTCATCCAACCATCTCATTCTCTGTCATCCCCTTCTCCTCCTGCCTTCAATCTTTCCCAGCATCAGGGTATTTTCAAAAGAGTCAGTTCTTCACATCAGGTGGCCAAAGTATTGGAGTGTCAGCTTCAGTCTTGTTGCTTATCACATGATTTAAACAAGTGGTATTGGAGTTTCAGCTTCAGTATTGGAGTCTCAGCTTCAGTCTTGTTGCTTACCACATGATTTAAACAGCAAAAACAAAAATAACTTTCAGGAATTTGCAAAGAACTTTGAATTTGTACATTTTGTACTGTCATTGCTCCTTGATGGTGATTGTAGTAAAAAATAAGACATACAATTGAAACACCTTTCAAAAAAATTCTGGAGTCTTTTTTCCCCCTCTCTTCTCAGCCTTCTAGCCTCCAGAAACTAACCAGTGAAAGGTAAAAGATGCTATTAATAGTTACAGGAACTTACAGCTCCCCGATAGCAATAAGAGAAACAAGGGCTCCGTGGTAAAGAATCCACCTGCCAATTCAGGAGACAGAGGAGATATGGGTTTGATCCCGGGTCAGGAAGGTCCCCTGGAAGAGGAAATGGCAACCCACCCCAGTATTATTGCTGGGAAAATCCACGTCCATGGGGTTGCAAAGAATCGGACATGACTATGCACACACACAATGGAAATAAAGACTACAAAGGAACCTTTCAAATAGCTGAGAAAAGAAGAGAAGCGAAAGGCAGAGGTGAAAGGGAAAGAAACACCGAACTGAATGTAGAATTCTAGAGAATAGCAAGGAGAGACAAGAAAGCCTTCTTAAATGAACAATGCAAAGAAATAGAGGAAAACAATAGAATAGGAAAGACTAGAGATCTCTTCAAGAAAGTTGAAGATACCAAAGGAACATTTCATGCAAAGATGAGCACAATAAAAACAGAAACAGTAAGACCTAACAGAATCAGAAGAGATGGCAGGGGTACAGAGAAGAACTATACAAAAAAGGTCTTAACGACCTGGATGACCATGATGGAGTGTAATGTCAAGTGGGCCTTAGGAAGCATTACTATGAATAAAGCTGGTGGAGATGATGGAATTCCCGCTGAGCTATTTAAAATCCTAAAAGATGTTGCTGTTAAAGTGCTGCACCCAGCATACCAGCAAATTAGGAAAACTCAGCAGTGGCCACAGGTCTGGAAGAAGGTCAGTTTTCATTCCAGTCCCAAACAAGGGCAGTGCCAAAGAATGTTCAAACTACCATACAATTGTACTCATTTCACATGTTAGCAAGGTAATGCTCAAAATCCTTCAAGCCAGGCTTCAACAGTGAAGCCTGAAATTGGAAGTGAACCAAGAACTTCCAGATGTGTAAGCTGGATATAGGAAAGGCAGAGGAACCAGAGATCAAATTGCAAACATCCGTTGGATCATAGAAAAAGCAAGAGGGTTCCAGAGAAACATCTACTTCTTCATTGATTACATGAAAACCTTTGAGTGTGTGGATCACAACAAACTGTGGAAAATTCTTTAAGAGTTGGGAATACCAAGCCACCTTACCTGCCTCTTGAAAGGCCCGTATGCAGGTCAAGAAGCAACAGTTACAACTGGACATGGAACAATGGGCTGGTTCAAAATTGGAAAAGTACATCAAGGCTTTATACTATCTCCTTGCTTATTTAACTTATATGCACAGTAAGTACATAATGCAGAATGCCAGGCTGGATAAATCACAAACTGGCATCAAGATTGCTTGGAGAAACATCAACAACCTTTGATATGCAGATGATACTACCTGATGGCAGAAAGCGAAGAGGAGCTAAAGCACGGAAGAGCTCCAGTGCTTCTTCATGAGGGTAAAAGAGGAGAGTGAAAAATTTGGCTTAAAACTCAGCTTTCAAAAAACTAAGATCAGAGCATTCAGTCCCATCAATTCATGACAAATAGATGGGAAAAAAGTGGAAGCAGTGACAGATTTTATTTTGGGGGGCTCCAAAATCACTGCAGGTGGTGACTGCAGCCATGAAATTAAAAGATACTTGCTCCTTGGAAGAAAAGCTATGACAAACCTAGGCAGCATATTAAAAAGCAGAGGCATCACTTTGCTAACAAAGGTCCATGTGGTTAAAGTTATGATTTTTCCAGTAATCATGTACGGATATGAGAGTTAGACCATAAAGAAGGCTGAGCACCGAAGAACTGATGCTTTCAAATTGTGGTGCTGGAGGAGACTCTTGCGAGCCCCTTGGATTGCAGGGAGATCAGACCAGTCAATCCTAAAGGAAATCAACCCTGAGTACTCATTGGAAAGGCTGATGCTGAAGCTGAAGCTCCAGTATTTTGGCTACCTGATGTGAAGAACCAACTCATTGGAAAAGATCCTAGGCTGGGGAAGATTGAAGGCTAAAGGAGAAGAGGGTGGCAGACCGTGAGGTGGTTATATAGTATCACCAACTCAGTGGGCATGAATTGAGCAAACTCTGGGAGATAGTGAAGGGCAGAGAGGCCTGGTGTGCTGCAGTCCATGGGATTACAAGGAGTTGGACATGATTGAGTGACTGAACAACAACATCAACGTTGCAGCTGTGGCAAATGCAGCAAAGATAGGAAATTGTTGGTAGAAACCTTCATTTTATCACAGAATCTTGACACACAAACAAAGATATTATTGTATGCCCTGTCAGTGGAAGTATTCGGTGTTTTAGGCATGGATGTGATTTTTATGGGTAATAACTTGGAGTGTTTAGAAAATGTTAATGTTGGAAAGAAGAGGCCTTTTCATATATGACAAGGTGCATCATATGTATTTTGTCAAAGGCAGACACCAAAAGGACCAAGCAGAGTGGCTTCTGATCCAGACATTTTGCTTTCCCTACCAGGAAGACATCAAAACAGAGGGCTCAGGAAATTGGATATGTGAGAGACTATTTCAGGTGTCATAACACCCGGAAACTGAGATTACCAAACTGAAGTCCGATCTTTTAAAAACTTAGTTGAAGACTGTGTGCTATATAGGAGATCATTAGCATTAAGAACTAAGATATGGGAAGGCACTGCCCTGAGCGCTTTCTGCACGTTACAAAATCAGTGGTTCTTAAACCTGAGTGTTGCCAGAATCTCCTGGAGGGTTTGTTAAAACAGATTGTCAGAGTAGGGCATGGCTTGAAGATTATTTGCATGTCTCAGAACCTCTCAGTGCCAGGGTCCATACTTTGAGAACACATGTAATATGGTAATCTTTAAAATAACCCTACGAGGTAGGCATTACGATCTTTCTGTTTTATGTATTAGTTGTGTGAGCTCTGAAAGGTTAAGTAATTTAAGCGAAATGCACACAGGTGCTTTTGCACCTGGGATTCAGATTCATGTTTTTACCTGACGCCACAAACCCAATCTTCCTCCATCCAAACTTACTTCATTAAAAGACAAAGAGATAAAGGATAATGAGCAAAGAAAAGTAGAAATAATGTCATTTGACATTGGAGACTGCCTAGCAGAGTTTATCTAAGGTCCCTGGTGAAATTGCTAAGAAACTTTGAGGGCCGACTTTGACATAGAGAAGAGATACAGGATTGAAAGAAGACAATAGGTTGTTATCAGAAGTTGATTGTACTAGAAGCTGGAAGCTGACTTGAGGAAAGCAAAGAGGAAAGCTTGTACTTTTTTATGGTAGTTACGTGAAGTAGCAGAAGTTACTTAATGCATTCTTAAACATTAGAAGAAACAGAACAAAAATAGACGTGTCATTTTCCCAAATCCACAAAGCACAAGTAAGAGATAGGAAGATCAGTGATTATAATTGCATTAGATTATTAGATCTCCTCTCCAGAGATTGTCTAACCATACATCGCATGCGGCTGCGAGCATTGTCAGGGTTCCATTCTGTATCAGCTCGTGTTTCCATACATGCTGTCTCCATTCAACTGTATTGTCAGTCTCACGTTTTCTATTTAATATGTATGAAATGATAAGCTGTTCTATTATTATGAGAGGTTTATCCTGGTTTTATTGTTCCCCTTTGAAATATTATCCACTTCAAATAAGTTGACTTGGATTTTGGCAGCACATTCTTCAAAAAAATAGTCGATTCTTCTTGGTCTTTTAAGTTACTATTTTGCTAATACCCTGGAACTTTGAACTAGTTCTGCTGCCGATCACAGTCTCACAACCTCCAGTTCTACTTAAGGCAAAATGCATGTCTACGTGGGGCAGAATTTTAAGGGAAATGTGTCCTTATCTTGAGGACTGTGATTTCATCTTTTAATTCTTTTTCTATCATTTTATCTTTTAAGCAAAGTTAAACCACCTCCACAAATTTCACCAAGCAAATCAATGGGCGGAGAATTTTGTGTGGCAGCAATGTTTGGGACATCCCGATCGTGGTTTGCAAATAATGCAGGTCTGAAAAGAGAAAAAGGTATGTGTTTTTACTGAAGTTAAACTTACCATATGTAATATGTGTTTCTTGAAGAAAACTCATAGCGGTTCTCTTTGAATCAGCTTCAGCCCAATAATAGAATTTCCCCCCCACTCAGTTAGCATTGTCTTTCCTCAACTACCCAAATCTTGTCAACAGGAAAGACTGTCCTTTCACTATAAATGTGAAATAAATTGCCCACTATGCGTTGTTATTTTGTTTTGCTAGTGACGATATACAGGTGCTCTCAATGCTGTCAGTCCCATATCGTTATATGTAGCTTTTACATTCTTCTCAAACAATTTTCATGCCGTTGTCTATGAAGTGTGGAGAGGAAAAACGCTGTTATCCCTATTTTAGAGATGAAGAATTTGAGTTCAGTGAGTTTAAATAATTTAGCTGAAAACGCTAGTTAGGCGATGGTATCAGTTTGAATCCAAGTTTTCTGATACCTCTCTAAGAATAATCAACAGCAGCTCTGCCATGTTATAAATTAAGATAAAAAAACTGGCTCCCACTCAGAAATAAGAATCATCTTTTATGGTAACCAGTGTCCTTTTGAACTTATATAGTGTTGTTGTTTTTTTAAATCCCTTCTTTGACCACCAGAATCAACTTACAGAAATACTGTATATGATCCCTTATTGTTCTTATGTAGAAAAGAGCCTGCTTTCCGGGACCAAGTGTTTCATTTTGAATGTTAAAAATTTCCTCTTATTATTGTGATCCTATTGAAGTAGGTCAGAAACTGAATTGTTAGCGAAGCCCTCTTCTGATGAGTTCCGCAGGCTGTATTGTTCTTGGCGAAACAGCTCTCCTTGACGCTTAATACTGGCAGTCAGACATCAGCTCTTTCCCTCGTTATCGCCTTTCAGTGGCCCTTTTCTTGGAAATAGGATCCCAGACACAGCAGGCTCTTTACCTGAGCGGGAGAGGATACAGTGGAGTAGGCAAGCCTTCCATTTTCTTATCCCATCTTTATTTTTTTTGTTACCTCTTTTGCTTTAATGATGCTATCGAAATGACTTTTTGTTACTAGTTAAAACCCTCTGTGAAGCTCCATTTCAAATGCTTCTCCCTTCTGTTCTAATTACCCTTTTAACTTGCTACTCCTTTGTGTCCCACTGACTGGTCATTAGCCGTGTTCTCAAATCAGCTGTAATTGAGTCCTTTGGCAGAGAGATAAGGTGACCCACCCAGCACTCATGAAGGATTTTATGTGCTCCTAGGTTTACTGTAAAACCCCAGATAGAGGACTAAACCTGTCTTGGTAATGAGGACATGTGTACTTGTTATAAAGTCATTTGATTAGATCCATATTCAGCACTTGACCTTAAAATATGACTGCTCTTCATTTACTGTGGGGGCCAGTGAGCCCCCTGAGAGGAATGAAGGAAGACGCTTTGGCGGAGGAGGGCATGCTCCTGTTTTTCATTTGTTTGTTTGTTTTAATCCAGAAATTTAAAGGAGAAACTTTTCTGAGAGGGAGTATGTGAGAAGTTAGGCTGATTTAGGCAGGCAGAGTCTCTCATGCAGTTGAGTTGCTACCTCTGGTATAACTAAATCTCAGTCCCTACAGGGTTCTTTTTCTGTCAGTCCTTCCGTCTCCCACCTGGTATTCATTTTTCGTATTGTGGGACAAATTACTACACTGTAGGCAAATGCAAAAGATTGTATAATATTGTTTTGGCATACTAGAATTTTGAATATATTTGTGTCATTCTTGAAATAAATTGCTTAAAGATTTAAAAATATTTTGATAGCAAAGAGCTTTTCATGTTCATTGTTGTTGTTTTGCTCAGTCGCTCAGTCATATCCAACTCTTTGAGACTCTATGGACTGTATGTAGCCCACCAGGCTTCTCTGTTCATGGGATTTGCCAGGCAAGAATACTGGAGTGGGTTGCCGTTTCCACCTCCAGGGGATGTATCAAACCTGCATCTCCTGCGTCTCTTTCATTGCAGATGTATTCTTTACCTGCTGAGTCATCAAAGAAGCCCTTCATATTTATTAGCATCTACTTATAAGAGATAACCTTTAGACAAGAAGCAGGAATCATGTGAAAAAGTTTCTGCCTTCTTATTTTCTCAGCCAGCCTCAGGAATAGATTGAAGGGGCAGTAACTTGTAAAAATGAAGCTCTTCTCCTTTTATGCCATTATCACATATCCAGCATCTGTTTTTCTGTTTGTAGATCAGTCCAAACAAGTTGTAGTTGAATCCCTCTACATTATTAGCTGCTATGGGACCTTAGTGGAGCACGTGATGGAGCCACGACCACTAAGCACCTCCCCCAAGATCAGTGATGACACCCCACTGGAAATGATGACATCTCCTCGAGCCAGCTGGACTCTGGTTAGGTAGTATCTCTTTTTGTTTTTTATTAAAAAAACTCAACTTTGTTGAGATATAAAATATTAAAAATGTATAATTTGATAAGGTTTGACATGTGTATACAGCTGTAAAACATCACCATAATTAACATTATAAATACATCGTTGTTTAGTTGCTAAGTTGTGTCCGACTCTTTGCGATCCCATGGACAGTATCCCCGCCAGGCTTCTCTGTCCATGGGATTTCCCAGGAAAGAATACTGGAGTGGGTTGCCATTTCCTTCTCTAGGGGATCTTCCCGGCTCAGGGATTAAACCTGTGTCTCCCGTATCTTCTGCATTGCAAGCAGATTCTTTTACCACTGTGCGGTCTGTGAAGCCCCACATTATGACTATATCCTCACCTCAGATATTTTCTTATGCCTCTTTGTAATCTTTCCTCTTACACCTCTTCATTCCTACTTCACCCACTGAGCCCTAGGCAACAACTGGTCTGCTCTCTGTCTCTGTAAGTCAGTTTATTAATTTCTAGAATTTTATGTAAGTAGAATCAGAGTGGATACTCTTTTTGTCTTCTTTCTCCCAGCAAAATTATTTTGATTTATCCCTCTTATCGTCTAGTCAAAGCTATGATTTTTCTAGTAGTCATGTATGGATGTGAAAGTTGGACTATAAAGAAAGCTGAGCGCCAAAGAATTTATGCTTTTGAATTGTGGTGTTGGAGTAGACTCTTGAGAGTCCCTTGGACTGCAAGGAGATCAAACTAGTCAATGCTAAAGAAGATCAACCCTGAATATTCACTGGGAAGACTAATGCTGAAGCTGAAGCTTCATTACTTTGGCCACCTGATGCAAGGAGTTGACTCACTGGAAAAGACCCTGATGCTGGGAAAGATGGACGGCAGGAGGAGATGGCGGTGACTGAGGATGAGATGGTTCAATGGCATCACGGACTCAGTGGACATGAGTTTGAGCAAGCTCTGGGAGATGGTGAAGGACAGGGTAGCCTGGCGTGCTGCAGTCCATGGGATCGGAAAGAGTTGGATGCAACTAAGTGACTGAACAACAAATGCCTCTTGTTGCATTTTTTGATAATTCCTTCCTTTATTAATTGAGATATAATTTACATGTAATGCGTATAATACAATTCAGCCCCTTACAGTGAACTTTCACTAGGTTGTGTACCCATCACCGCAGTCAATTTTTTGAGGATGGTGGGTCTTTGTTGTGGCACGAGGGCTTCTCTTGTTGTGGCGCTTGGGCTTGGTTGCCCTGCAGCATGTTGGATCTTAGTTCCGAACCAGGGATCGAACCCACATCCCCTGCTTTGGAAGATGGATTCTTAACCACTGGGCCACCACAATCAGTTTTCATCACCCTCCAAAGAAACCCTACATCTGTTAGCAGTCACTCCCCTCCAGCCCTAGGCAGCACCAGTTTACCTCCTGTCTTTGGATTTGCCTACTCTGGACATTTCACGTAGATGGAATCATACAAGATGTGACCTATTGCGTCTGACTTCCTTCACTTTTTGCATTGCCCATCAATGTTAAGCACGTAGCAGAACTTCATTCCATTTTTTATGGCCAAATGATATTATATGGATAGACCACATTTTGTTTATCCATTCATCAGTTGCTGGACATTGCCACTGTTTAGCTGTCAAGAATTATGCTCCTAAGAATACTAGCCAAGTAAATAAATATTAAAACAATAATAATAAAGTGATTCCCCACGATGAAATGGTTCATCCTTGTAAAAATGTTTATTAAAATCAGAGTCCTCCTTGAAAGTACATAGTCATTAGAACTTTTATACTCTAGTGTAAAGAGGGAGAAAGAAGATTAGGACAAAACCCATTCAATATAGTGTATAATGGTACAGGAGAGACAGAGAAAATTGGTCCTGATGTGTGTGGAAGTATTAGTTGTTCAGCTGTGTCCAACTCTGATAGCCCATGGACTGAAGCCTCTCTGTCCATGGCATTTCCCAGAAAGAATACTGGAGTGGGTTGCCATCCCCTGCTCCAGGGGATCTTCCAACCTAGGGATCAAATCTGTGTTTCCTGCATTATAGGCAGATTCTTTACTGTCTGAGCCATCAGGGAAGCTGTGTGTGAAAGGAAACACAAAAATGGATATGAAAATGATCTCTCTCTTTTTGACATTTAAAAATATTCTTGTATTGATTTTTGGCGGCTCCAGCACTCTTTCCTGCTGCTTGACTGCACTGGATTGATCTGATCAATATCTTATGTGTCAAGCTATTTAGGAGTGGGCAGATCTAATTAAAATTAGTGCACCATCATTGAAATAAGTGGCTTATTTTGCAACTCATGCTAATCAGGTCTTTAATAAGTCAGCCATTAACTGTGTTTTTTGAACCGTTATTTTCTGCTTTATTTTAAAATGTAAATATATTCTAAGAATAGAGGGTGCTAACAATTGTCAGAAATTAGGTAAAAATGAGTTGTGACGTTTGAATTTTACACTTCCTCTGTGTTCAGTGCTTTGAATGTCTTGTCTAGCCTGTTGGAAGGTCGTCTGCTATTAAACTAATATTGACTGTGTAATTTGTATGACTCACTGCCACCTTTTTATTCTTCCTAAGCAGATGGCCTTGTGTTTCAGGTTTCAGCACTCCAACAAGTTCATTTTAATGATTCAAATGATAGTGTGAGTTTATATCAGTGTCGATAAGTGGTGACAGTGATAATGATTTCTATTCCATCTGTTAAGCCTGAATATTAATAATCTTGTTATTCCCTTAGAACTCCTCAATGGAATGAATTGCAGCCACCATTTAATGCAAACCACCCTCTGCTCCTTGCTGCAGACGCAGTACAGTATTATCAGTTCCTGCTTGCTGGCTGTGAGTAGTTCTTGATTGTTTTCCTTCCATGCAGTAGTTTGAGCTTGTGTCTTTAAATGCTGACTTTTAATGCAACCATGCATATTACCAGTAGTCCATAGGCCAGAGGCCATAAACAATCTGATGGAGACAAGGAAGATATTTAATACAATGATATATCATAAGCTTTAGCACACATCAAGTGTGCCTCTGGATGTTCATGTTCCGTGGTCATGACATATACCCTTACTTTTATATAAACTGATAGAGAGTATCTGGTGGGCTCAAAAATTTTTTTTATAAAAACTTAGGATTCTAGGATATAATAAAGTTTCATAAAATTGGAATCTATTTCTGACATTAAAAAAAAGTTACACACTTTTTGCTATGGAAATTGTATTAGCAGGCTTTTTGCTTTGTAAGATGTTTTTTGCAACATTGAAGTAGTGATTGCAGCTCCATAAGGATTTTCTTTACTTTTGATCTGGGTTCTTTTTTTACTTAAGGAGAAAAAAGTATACATTGAACTAGAAACATCCTTCTTTATAGGTGAGACTGGAAAAGATTAATATTTATTGTCCAGCTTACGGTTGTAGAATTAAAAATTCTTTACAATTATAATGCAATTCTGTAGATTTCACTGAATTCTTAATTTAACTGGATGGCTCTGAGTACTGTGTTTTTTTAGGAAATTTTCTGTAAATCAACACTGACATGTTTTTGATGGAGTTTTGTTCTATCAGACTTATTTTCTTGCCTGGTTGTATTATGCAGTATGAAGTAAAAAATCTGTAAAACAATTTTATGTTTATAGTGTGTTATATGCTATACTGGAAACAGAGAGCGTGTACTGAGTTTGCACTAAGGTTATGAAGCTCCATTATTTTAACAAATAATTGGTAGTTTCATTTCTCTTATATGATTGAACTCACTGATTCTTCTAGCATGTATTTATTGAATGACATCTCTGTGTCAGGAACTCATGGTTTAAATGAGAGTAGTATGTTGCTGCTGTCTTCAATGAACTCAGTATCTAATTCAGGAGACAGATGTTTTATCAAAACAGAAAAAAGTGAAATGGGTCATCAATGAAGGGTTATACATGGAATTGTGAAGGCAATGGCTTAAGTTGCTAAATTGTTTACAGAGAGATAGTAGGTAAGTGGTTTTCTGGTTTAAGAAGCAGAGAACATAAAAGTTCTTAGGTTCTAGGTTATCTAAGCATATATTTAACTCTGTCATATGACTTGAAAAAAACATATATTGCTATATAATGTCAGTGTTTACAAGAACATTTTCCCATACCTCTCTCCAGAGGTAAAAATAGTTAATTGTTAAGTTAAGTATAGTCGACTATTTCAGGCTTAATGCTGGTTTTCTTTGTTTATTTATTTTTTAATATACTTTTTATGTATTTACTTTTGGCTGCACTGGATGTGCATTGCTGCAGGTGGGCTTTGCCTGGTTGAGATGAGCAGGGGCTACTCTCTAGTAGCTATGGGCAGGTTTCTCATTGCAGCGGCTTCTCTTGTTGCAGAGCATGGGCTCTAGGGCATGCTGGTGCCCTGGTAGTTGTGGCAGATGGGCTTAGTTGCTCTGTGGCATATGGAATCTTCCCAGACCAGGGACTGAACTCATGTTCCCTGCATTGGCAGGCAGATTCTTTACCATTGGACCACAAGGAGAGTCCTTAGTTATTTTGACAAGTCTGTTACAGTAGACAAACAGTAGCAAGTTCCAAACGTGTAGAAAAAGATACGGGTAAAATTTTTTAAAAAAATGCAGCTATCTCTAGTCCTTGACTTATTTGTTCCAGTGAGTCAAGCTAACTTTATTTTAACAGCTCTAAACACCTTTGTCCAATTCTTAGAACTACAAAACCCCCAGGTGCATGGCTGAAGAACCACCACTGTAGCCCAAGCTGTCAGTCATTTTCAAACATCACAACAACCCCATCACAATTTCACCTTAGAAAGAACACACTGGCAGTGTTGTAAGAAAAGGTTCAGGAGTAGGAAAGAGGTGTGGCGGCTACGTGATACTGGAGCAAGATGGGAGGGCGTTAATTAATGCTTTTACAGAGAAGACAGAATAAACCTGTGAGATGTTGCACAGTTGGACTAGAACAAAATTAGGCAATTTGAAAGTCACTGATGATTTCTAAATAAAATACGTAATATAATGCATGTCATGTGAGATGTTTTGAATTCCGGATGGACTAGCATAGAAATACGGATGAAAAGGCCAAGTTTCTAGTTCCAGACCACCTCTCATTAACTTGATAAGTATAAAGTATCAGTAATAGTACTTGCTTTTAAGAAGGTGTTACTGTGGTCAATGCAGTGGTGCTACGCATCCTTCTGCACCTTTATTTCTTTTTTGAGAAATAAATAAGGAATATTTTCAATTAATAGACTTCAAGGACTTAACAATGGAATACCTGTTCTGAATCTGATCTTGCCCTTGTTGCCAGATCCGTTGTCTAAGTGGCTTAATATGTGTGTCCTGTATCTAGGTTACACAATTGTTATGTTTCCTCTTACCTAGTGAAATGTTACTGTAGATATAATTTAAAAAGCACCTCAGAGATAGGTAATTCGGTAATAATTATGATATTACTTCTTTGCATTGACAGCAGAGACACAGATTTAGCCTGGATTTTGAAGTCACATTTTCTTACATAAAGAAAGGCTATAGGGGGACATCCCTGGTGGTCCAAGGGTTAAGAATCTGCCTTGTAATTCGGGGAACATAGGTTTGATCCCTGGTTGGGGAAATAAGATCCCATATGCCGTGGAGCAACTAAGCCCACAATACCGCAACTACTGAGGCCACACTTCACAACCATAGTCTTTGTGCCACAATGAAAGATCCAGAGTGACGCAGTGAAGATCCCACCTGCCACACTGCAGCCAAATAGATAATTTAAAAAAAGAAAAAGGCTATTCGATTGGGAGTCCTGGACAAACTAGTATAACTGAAGAAATTAAACATTCAAAACATGGACATCTGCATCAGAGGAGTAAAAGCTGAAATATAACTGGTTAAAGCAACGCTGGAGCCATTTAGAGAGAATACCTTTACCTGCCCATCTGTTGAGTCCATCTTTATGCAGGTTAGAGCCTCTGGAAGAAGACTTTCTTACTACCTTCTTGCTTTCTTTCCATTTCCCTTACTGAAACCATATGACAAGATGATATTGTACCTGGTGGCAGGAAGTTTTTGTTTTACTTGACCATGTTGAAAATCTGCAGACTATTGATAATATAGTACTGAAAGTATCTTCAAATATAATCATTTGGAGTGTAACTGTAATGCAAACTTCACTAGTGTCACCAGCATTTTCTTTGGTTGTGTCTGAATCTGTGGATCAAGTGAAGTAGAGTTGCACAAACTCCGGAAGTTGTAATAATACTGGACAAAGAATGATGTAAATGGAAATGCGAAAGACACTTTGTCGCAGGGAGAAGAGACTAGGAGAGCAGGATGTTTAGCAAGGAATCCCCACCTCCCCTTCCAGCCCTGTAATCATAACAAGTACACCACTAGTTGATAAACAAAAGTTCTGCATATGTGGCCAAAGAGTCACTGGTGGTCAGGGAAAGGGAAGCGTGCCTGAACATTAAAGACTTCTTAGCTAAATATAGTGAAGTAAGTGAAAACTCCAGATTTTGTATTCCTTACTCTAGTCATATTTACTACCTGTACTAATTGAAGGGAGTGATTCAAAATTGAGCAATTTTGGTGTATAAATAGACTCATATGAGTCTACCCCTTACAAGGTCACTCTGGAGGTGGAATTTACTTCTTTGTTATTAGGGTGAGCCATAAGAAATTGCATTTAGAATAAGCAAAAAAAGTCATATGGTTTGAGTAGATTGATTAGTTTATGTGTGTAAGAAGATATGCAGATGGTAATCTAATCTTGCTGTCTAGCTCAGTGAGGGTAAAAGTTAAGAAGCTAATATTAAAAAAAAAGTTCGGCCTGGGTCATAAGAAATCTTGGGAATCATTTATAAAAAGATTACAGTAGTGGTGATTAGTGATTTTTGTGGTAACAGTATTTGTTTTTTCCTTCAGAAAAAATACGTAACTATAGTTACCTTTTCTAAAATAGGCATTTTATTTCAGTGTATTCCTTTGCCAAAAACAAAGATGAGACTAACAAGTATCAACCAGCTTTGAATGTGATTCCAAAGTAGACAATACTTTTTCTTTAGTCTGTTTCCGAGGTTCCCAAATTCTAAATTAAAAACAGGGCTTACGGAGTTAAATTGGGGAAGTTTTATTTGGGCAAAAAATAATGTTTCCTTCTTTTCTTTCAGGTGATTTGGCAGCAGCAGTATTTTTAAGTTGCTGACATTAACTAGCTTTGTTGAGGATAGGTCAGGCTTTGAACTTGTAAGATAATCCATGGGTATGTGAGAAGTTCCTCCCAAAGCTTACTGGGTTTTCTTTGTTAAGTGGTAACAAAGGATCATGCAAGGAAAATATAGCTTTGATACACACTGAAAATGGTTAAGGCATATATATGGGGTTTTTGTTAATTATTTAACTATCTTTCAAATATAATTGACTGTTAACACAAAAATAGTGTGAATGTACTGTGGTCTTTAAAACACATATGTGTGGGTGACAACAGTAGTCTAAAAGCCAGGAGAGTGGGAAATGGAACTATACTATTGTAAGGTTTTTATTGTATGTGTGACTTCAACATCATTTGGAGGCAAACTGTGTTGTTAAAAATGTATGATGATGAAATAAAAAACAAACCTGAGTGCTGAAAAAGGAAGTAAAATGTTAAGAATAAGCAAGTTGAGGTAACCCTAAGCTTTATCAGTACTCGTGTTAGTTATAAATGGCATAAATTCTAGACAAGTCAGAAATTGTCAAGTTGGGTCAAAAAATAAAACCCAGTTATGTGCTGCTTAGGAGAAACTCACTTTTTTTAACCAATAATTTTTTTATTGATATATAGTTGATTTTTATTGACACGTATTTGCTGCAGTCCATGGGGTTGCAGGGTCAACTTAGCAACTGAAGAACTGCAACAGCTGTTGCTTTATAATATTGTGTTAATTTCTGCTTTACAGCAGAGGGGTTCAGTTATATTGATACATATATATATTCTTTTTTAAAATGTTCTTTTTCATTATGATTTATCATAGGATACTCAATATAGTTCTCTGTGCTCTAGAGTAAGACCTTGTTGTTTACTCGTTTCATATATAAAAGCTTAAATCCGCTAACCCCAAACTCGTCCTCCATTGCTACCTCAATCCCCACCCCCTTGGCAACCACTACTTTGGGAAAACCCACTTTAAACTCTCACTTGCTACATTAATATTAGACGAAGTCGAGCACTCCACCCAGCAACAGTAGAGTGTGCCTTCTTTTCAAGTGTACAAGGAACATTGACAAATATAGACCTTCTTCCGGGCCATAAAACAAGTCTCAATAAATTTAAAAGCTTTCAAGTTATACAGAGTACATGTATTCTGGGACCACAATGAAATTAAATAAGAAATGATTAACAGATCTCTGGAAAATTTACAAATATATGGAAAGTAAACAGTACACTTCTACATGATATATGGTTCATAGGAGAAATCAAAAGGGAAATTAGGATTATTTTTAGCTGAATGAAAATAAAAACAGAACACTTCCCTATCTTAGGCTACTGTTCCTGGAGAAAAAAATAGTAGGTTGAAGTATAAATAATGCCACAAGTTGAATGGTTCTCAAGGGTATCCTGTAGAGAGACAGAGTATGAGGGAGGGTTGAATATGACCATAAAGAATTCAGTAGATCTTTGATATAACACTTTTGTATCTTGATTGAAGCAGAGGTTATACAGATAAACATGTGTGTGATAAAATGGAATAGAATTACATATAAACACCCCCTCCCACTCTCACCACAAAATGAGTGTATGTAAAATTTTATGTGTAAAACTAGTGAAATCTGAATAAGGTCGCTGGATTGTACCAATGGTACTTTCTTGGTTTTGAAACTAGGTGAAGGGTGTACGGACCTTCATGGTACTATTTTAGCAACTTGATAGGAATCTGTAGTTATTTAAAAGTAAAAACTTCGGAGAAAAAAATGAAAAATTTGTGGGAAGGCACTAAAACGGTACTCAGGGTAAAATTCATAGGACTAAATGCCCATGTTATAAAATGAAATCAGTGGTGTCAGCTTTAATATTCAGAAACTACAAAAGTAGAGCGAATTATAGCACAAGAAAGGAAATAGTAAAGATCAGAGTGGAAAAGTAATTAAATCATAAAGTTGTGGTATGGTTTTCTTCTCCTTGGAGATTCTTTGATTTGTAGGATTTTAGTTTTCATCAGATTTGAAAATTTTAATGCAGTTATATCTTCAAATATTTTTTCTGTCATTCCTCCTTGCTCCTTTTCTGACTGCAATTATATGTGTGTTGACCACTTGATATTTTCCCAACTCACTGATTTCTTTGCTCAGTTAGAAAATTCTCTTTCCCTCACTCTGTTTCATTTTGTATAGTTTGTATTTCTGAGTATTTATATATACATATATATTATCATCTCTTCTGCTCTGTCTAGTGTGCAATTTTATTCAACACATTTGTCATTTCAGATACCATATTTTTCATCCAGTGCCATCTGGATGTTCTTTTATATCTTTTCATTTCTCTCTTCATCATGTACATGTTTGAACATATAGAATATTTATTTTGTAATACTTGCTTTAGAATACTTGTGTGCTAACTCTTTTCACCCTGCTATTCTTGGGGAGTTTTTCTGTTGACTGATATTTTTCCTCTTGGTGTGCCTTCCTGCTTCTTTGTGTACCTAATGATTTTTGATAGGATGCTGGCCAGTTTTAGTTCCACATTACTGACTAGTGGATTATTCTGTATTCCTAAGAGGTACTCAAGTTGTTGTTGTTGTTGTTCAGTCACTAAGTTGTGTCTGACTCGTCTTGATCCCATGGACTGCAGTGCTCCAGGCCTCTTTGTTGCTCACCATCTCCTGGAGTTTGCCCAAGTTCATGTCCATTGAATTGGTGATGCCATCCAACCATCTCATCCTCTGCTGCCCTCTTTTACTTTTGCCTTCTCAAGTTACTTGGAATAAATTTTGTTCTTTCTTTGTTTATTTTTAAGCTTTGTTTTGGATGGTTCAAAAAATAGCCTTTTGCTTAGGGCTAATTAAAGAAGGAAGAAGTGGGGATGAAGAGAAGTGGCAGAATTTTGGAGAAATTGAAAAAGTTGCATCTTTAGGATTGGGGACTATATGAGGTTACTGAAGAAAAGTAAAGAGAAATGGATGACTGGCTTGAACAAAAGGTTATATCATTCATTGAAACATTAAGAGAAATATGTTGCCTAGAGTAGGAGAAAAAATTGCTGATTACAGTGTTGCCTCTGTTTTGGTACATGTAGTATATTTGTTGTTCAGTCACTCAGTCGCGTCCAACTCTTTGAGACCCCATGGACTGCAGCATGCCAGGCTTCCCCGTCCTTTGCTTTCTCTGAGAGCTTGCTCAAATTCACATCCGTTGAGTTAGTGATGCCATCTAATTATCTTGTCCTCTTCTCCTCCCGCCTTCGGTCTTTCCCAGCATCAAGGTCTTTTCCAGTGATTTGACTCTTCGTATCAGGTGGCCAAAGTATTGGAGCTTCAGCCTCAGCATCAGTCCTTCCAGTGAATATTCAGGACTGATTTCCTTTAGGATTGACTGGTTTGATCTCCTTGCAGTCCAAGGGACTCTCAAGAGTCTTCTCCAGCATCATAGTTCAAAAGCATCAGTTCTTTGGCACTCAGCCTTCTTTATGGTCCAACTCTCACATCCATCCATAACTATTGGAAAAACCATAGCTTTGACTATAAGGACCTTTGTTGGCAAAATAATTTTATAGCATGATGGTAATATTCAGTAGGTTTTTGGAGTTAACTCAGAAACTCCATCTATATATACTCCATATGTGTATTTATAGATTTGATCTCCTTTCTGAGATTTTTTGGATTATAATCAATAACTGATATAAACTTTCTCTGAAATAATTTTATCCCAGAGAGAATTTGGAGTGAAGAGATGAGGTTCCATTATGGTATAGACAGCACAACATTTAAAAACTCAGTGTAAATCACTCAAAAAATCTACCTGAAATGTTACTTTTGAATAGCTGGACTGTCTATTGATATACTGACTTTTTAAAAACGTTGTTTGACTGATCACTTGGACTTCACTAGCACTTTTAAGTCTTGATGTATAATGAAGAAGATAATGCCTAAAGCTAGTATTGACATTTGTCTTTTACCCAGAACTGTGAAGGACTTGAAGGGCTCTCCTGGTGGCTCAGATGGTAAAGAATCTGCCTGCATTGCAAGAGTGCCAGGTTTGATCCCTGGGTTGAAAAGATCCCCTGAAGAAGGGAATGGCAGCCCACTTCAATATTATTGCCTGGAGAACGCCATGGAGAGAGGAGACTGGTGGGCTACAGTCCATGGGATTGTAAAGAGTCAGACATGACTGAGCAACTAACACTTTAGAACTATGAAAAACACAAGTAGGCAGCATATTTAAGGTTAGATTCTAGAGATCTTGATTCTGAGCTAAATTTTTTGCTGCTGGCCTATCAGCTCAACTGTGAGAGTAGAAATAGGAAATGTTTTTCCTTGTAATACTTTTAGGTTTAGAGTGAAGACATTTTTAGAGTATTTTTTACAATACAGTGGTGATCTATTTTGAAGATACTGGTACAAAAAGGATGAAGAAAGTACTGGTCTCCTCTACCATGGTCATCAGCAGTGCCCTGGAGAAGCAATTAAACATGCAGCAGTTTTCTGGGCTGCTCTCTTTAGAGTGTCACGTTAGATTTAACCTAACATCCTGGATTGCATCGCTGTTGTGGTATGTACCAAGTATGGTAGAGGTACTCAACAATATTTCCTTGCATTGTCCATAATAAATATTTGCCCAAGAGTTGGTAGGGTGGAAGGGGAAAGAAAGAAATGTTTTTCTCCTGTAGAGGAAACTTGTAATGTAGGACTTATTTATAGAGTATTTATAGTCCATTGTTGGATCATTGGGTGTGTCATACTGCTCTATCTAGGTCTGAATATCTGCAGTTCTTAAAACACCACTTCATATTGAATTATATTCAGTGAGTTCTCTTATTTATACTTAATTTTATCAACTGACATATGTCCTTCCTTAGAGAAATGATTTTAGTGAAATGATGTTTTTCTCCAAGAAACATACTATCTGTTTGAGAAATATTGACCCTGAATTTAGCCATACATGTGCTGTATAACTTGAGGAACATTATGAAGTTCAATACATTTTCTTCCTCAATGAAAATATATAGTTTATCAAAAAGTTCAGTGTATTTTCTTTCCCTTTGTGTTCATGGGATACATGCTTTTTATTGATACCCATGTCTTTATATAGATCTTCACACCTATGGAATATTTGGTTGGGTTTCTCTGTCATTGTTAATTTATTGTTGAGAGGTTTCAGCATCAAAAGTCCTTTCTATTACAACATAATGACCTAGACTCCATTTTGAATTAAATCTTATTATTTCTGTCTTTTGCTTTAGTGTTCATTATATGGGCAGGAAAGTTCATATGTCACACCACCATCCTGTTGTAATTGTTTTTTAAAATTGAAATGCAACAAAAGTTATAGAGGGTTGTTTTGTACTTTTAGATGTCTTTTTTCATTTTACAAAATTGTGAGTGTTACTACAACTTTTCCTTTAAGTTGTTTTATGACATGCTTTTTTTTTCAGGTACAGTTGAGTATATTCTTTTCCATTTATGCTGTTAATATTCATTACCACTGAATTGGCAGATTTGGCTGGGGAAGAACATTTCTTCTGATAGATTAAAGAAAAGTAACCTATTGGTCATAAAGCCTCTAGTCCATGAGTACCACTGCTTCTGATGTCATTTACTCTGTCCCACCAGAGTTTAGTGGCTCAGATGGTAAAGAATCTGCCTCCAATGCAGGAGACCCCAGGTTCGATCCCTAGGTTGGGAAGATCTCCTGGAGAAGGGAATGGCTACCCACTGCAGTATTCTTGCCTGGAACATTCCATGGACAGAGGAGCCTGGCAGGCTACAGTCCATGCAGTTGCCAGGAGTTGGACATGACTGAGCCACTAATGCTTTCACTTCACCAGAGTCTAAGGTTCTTCTGTTCAGATACAGATACCTCTGGATGTGCGTTTTGTTAATTAGGTAGTGGGGATACAAGATGGAGGGTGTGGGGGTATCTGTTTGCCCTTTTCTCCAAAAATAAGGGGCCAAAAGAAAATAATCTGTGTCTGCTCACCTGCCGTAATGTAATGGGTTGATACTGGTGGGAGCTTGTAGTTTGGTGTGCCATCACTTCCATCAGGAAGGTTAAGTGCTAACAAATGACTAAATGGGGATTTAGGGGAAATACTACAACAGTCTGCTGCGTTAGTGGTGACGGGAGTTCTGGCGCCATTTCAGGGCCACTATTTGTATCTGTCTATCAGAGTTAGGATACAGTTGTTTCTCCCAGTTTCAGCCTTCTCTATAGAATTTTTGTCAATTGTTTGACTCCATTAAGTGTGCAGAGGAAATAACAGCCTGAATGACCAATCCTCCAGGGGCTATGGCTAGACCCTTGCATCGTCCATACTCAGAGCACTGCATTAGGTCTCATTATCCATTTATAATAAGCGACCTCTGCCCCCTGGGTCACTGAAAAAGATGCATTGTGTTCTTCTGACACGTAGGGCACCTTTCTCAGCAGACACATCCGACAGCGGGACGTCTGGTAGTCTGGAGGACTAGTATACACGGCAGGTTTTAAATGCACAGCCTTGTGCCAAACCACTCTGGCAGTTTGCTCTCTCAGGGTTCATAAACGGGCTAAGGGGAGCCTAATGTCTGGAATATGAATGCAATATTCGGTTCCTCTTTTCTTTCTTTGTCCTTCTGCCTTTTGAAAAGCTCAGTTTTAATGGATGATAATGCTTTGCGTGTTGTGCTGGTGTCTGTCATACTACAACATGAGGGGGTTTTTTGCCTTATTTTTCAGTTTTGTGTTCTAGAAAGTATTTGCCTTCATCTCTGCTTGTGCATTTCCTGATAGACAAATATGGAAAGATTTGGATACAGTGAATGGATAGATTCATCATTTTTGGAAAGTATTTGCCAAACGTGGCCATGGAAGTTATCTGTGATACATTGAGAACCTCTCTTCTAGTCCCTGCTCTGCCCGAACTGGTAGGGATTGAATATCCCACTAAAAATTTGGAGAAAGAATTTGATCCTTCCTTCATCTCTCTAACCCAGATTCATTCTGTCATATAAATTTGGGCCGCCTACTTGAAATCTCTGCTCATCTTTCTCCAGCCCTCAGTACATAGACAGATGTGGGAAAAAGATGGAGATAACATAGTGACTATTGGATGAAATATATATTTATATCTTCTCCCTTAATGAAGAAAACTGTCATGTTCAGAGCATCACACCGTGTAACCTGAAGGTGGCCTTCTAAGAATCTTGACCACTGGTTCCTATGAGACCTTAGTACAGGGTCTTGTTAAATACTGATAGGAATCAGTCGTTTACCTGAACGATGTTGGGATGGGAAGAAGAAAAGATTGAGAGCCACGTCTTTACCAGGTCGTATGAAGAAACATTGTACAAGTATTTTAAGTTTAAGATGCATACATTTCATTAATAAAGCCTTGTTCATCTCTCAGAAGCTTACTTTGCATTTAGTGTCACGTATGTTGGCTTGATCAATTTTTTTAAAATATATGAGGCACACAGGCACTCAGAGAAACCCAGTTTAGTATAGTGAACTGGCAGCGACACTGTCCAGTTGACTCCAGGTGTGTAGTTCAGCGAAGCAGTTTTCCTGGTAAGTGATGAGCTGTGTGCCATGCCCCTGATGCCTGGGCACAGAGGTGTCACCTCCAGAGAGTGACCGTTGAGTTCCAGCACAGATTTTTCACTCCACACCAGCTATGGAAAACCATGTAGATGGCAGAGCTCTCTCTATGCCAAGAATTAATATATTAACTGGATTATAGCACCATTTGACAAATTGCTTACTAAATACATCAAAATTGATTGGCCATTCTGTATTTGAATTGACAAATGGCTGCATTAGGAGAAGGAGGGAAATCCATTAATTATAGCCGCTCTCAACCATAGGAAATATAATCATATAAATATAGATTTTGTTAAAACAAAAATCTCTACTTCATGGTAGCATTGCTTATGTGTTTACCTACACCTCTTTGCCGTTAACAGAAGGCTGCTCCTGGCCACTGCCCTTTAAGTAATAAAAAAATATTAATTTCTGCTGTGTTCTATGTGCCAGGCTTTTATGACTGCATGGTAGCTTTTAGTTCTTGGTCCAGAAGAATAGAAAATACAAGAGAAACTAAGCTTTCTGCTCAGTTCTCAGCTGTACCTCTGTATCTTGCCCTTTGCATTCTCATATTATTTGAGTCAAAAGCTTTACTTTTGCTTCAATGATGTAAAAACCATGATCATCACTCAACTTCTTTTTAGAAACAAATTTTTCTCTCATGATCTTTCTTACTGAAGGTAACCAACTCAGTGACCAAGGCACAGGGTGGTGAGTTGAATGCCCTTGATTGTCCCTCTCCAGTTTGAATTTGTTCTCCTTATTGTTGTCATATGACAGGAAGCTTTCTGCCATGTGATTCTGTGGAAGTTGGTGGAGAGATGAGAAACACTGAACTGGCTTTATTGCCTTTATGCCATCAGTTTCTTGCCTTTTCTACTATGCTTTCTTTGTATTCTATAACCACATGAAGAGCCTCAGAACTTCCCTTATGTGATGTCAGGTTTGGGTCAGAGCTGAGATTATAAGGAATATTTGGGGGTTAGGCATTCTTCTGCCTTCCAAGACTGTTTTCTAGGTGCCAGTGGTCCTTCTATGAATATGCCACTTATACCTTTAAGTATGAAACCAAACCAGTATTTTCTAAAATGAAATCTTCTAATTCCTCAAGGGTATTATAGAGAATGTAAAGTGTGGCCCAAAGTACTTTCTTTTCTCTTATTGCATGGAAGGCTTCCTTGGATGTCTGTAACTTGCTTATGTCGAGACTTCTGGTCAAAGTCATTTTTCCCCATCGTTTGATAGCTTTGTATGGTACCTCTGATCAAGATGCATAGATATTTATTAAGATAAGAAAATGATTATATTAAGATATGGAATAAAGAAATCGTGGAGACTAAATCAATGATATAGTTTATATTTGGGGATAAACAGCCCTCAAGATGTTTAACATGAAAATTTTAATTTAAAATACTTACAGGTGAAGACATCATGAATTGGGAACTTCCCTTGTGGTCCAGTGGTTAAGAATCAGCCTTGAGATGCATGGGACACAGGTTCGATCACTGGTTAGGAGCTGAGACCCCACAGCACCTCAGCTCACATGCTGCAGTTAGAGTTCGTGCCCTGCGGTGAAAGAGCTGGTATGCTGCAGGGAAGACCCTGCGTGCTGCAACTAAGACCCAGCACATCCAAGTAAATGGTCATAATAAAAATGCGTCATGAATTGAAGCAGTTCATACTTCAGGGTAGGAACATGGTCTTTGGAGTTTGCAGTTCTGAATTCCATTCCTGCTGTTTGCTAGCTGGGTAACGTTGGGCAAATAACTGCTCTGGGCTTTAGTTTACCTACCATTAACATGGGAATTAGTAACACCTACCTTATAAAATTGTTTTTAGATTAGATGAGATAATTCATCAGAAAAGCTTCACACATTATCTTCGATAGAATAAAAAATAACTATAGATTAGCTTTGTGGGTGGAGTTTACAGAAACGGTATTCTTGTTCTCCTTTGAGGTCTTTCTTGCCTCTCTGTGTTCCAAAGGCTTTATGACTGAGATACTACCAGGTGGCATAGCTTTATTGTTAACAAACAGCAGGAACTTTTCTGGTGGTCCAGTGGTTAAGAATCCATCTGCCATTGCAGGGGACATAGGTTCAGTTCCTGGACCTGAAAGATCGCACGTACTGTGGGGTGACTAAGTCCATGAGCCACACCTGCTGAGCCCGTGCACCCCAGTGTCTGTGCTCTGCACAAGAGAAGCCACTGCAACGAAAAGTCTATGTGCAACAGTAAAGATTCAGTGCAGCCAAAAATGAAAATACATAAATCAATTTTTAAAAAATGACAGTGAGGAGAAAACGTTTGTGGTAAATCCTGTCTCTTCTGTTAAGTGGTCATCTGGACAAGTAAGGTTTTAATGTGAGCATTTTCAAGGCTACAGAAAGAAATTTTACTTAATAGTTCTAATTTGTTGAAGCAAATTGAAAATTTCTCTTAGACCTGTTTGTTTTGAGCATCTCCAATCCCTTAGTAAATTATGGGAATTGGGATATTTCTTGGTGTCCACTTCATTTTGAAAGGCTTTTCTCTGGAAGTTCTTTCTGATGGTTAGTTGCCTTAAGTCTCTGAAACCCAAATTCTGACATAACAGAAGGACATTTGATTTTCTGAGATTATCATTGAAATCATTGTTCACTATTCTGGTGAGCCTTTTGTTTTTTTACTCCATATTGTTTGAAGTTTATAATGAACCTGTGTTCCTATGGCAGGTGAATTTCTTAGAAAAGGAATGAGAGAGAGAGGAAGAAAGAGGAGGGAGGGAATAAAGGAAGGAAGGGAAAGGATGAAAGAAGGGAAATTGGAAGGATGAACTATACAGTTTGTTACATGGCACAGAAATTAAATGTTCTACAGTAAACTAAAGTTGATACGGGTGATTCTCACATGTATGAAGCTGTGAGAAAACAACATCGTCCTGAATACTTCACAGATTTCCTAGTTTTGCCACGAAAGAATCAAGATGACTCTGTCCATCTGCAGATCAAAAAATATTTTGTTTTTTCCATTCATGAAATGGTCTTAAAAGTTTTTTATTATGGAAATGTTCAAACACACACAGAAGTACAGTGACCAGTATAATGAGTCTACGTATTACCCAGCTTGAAGAATTAACAACATTCTGCCACTCTTGTTTCTGATGTTATCTTAAAATTTTGTTCATTTACGGCTACACTGGGTTTTCATTGCTGCTGTGGACTCTCTCTAGTTGTGGTGCACGGGCTTCTGACTGTGGTAGCTTCTCTTGTTGCAGAGCGTGGGTTCTAAAGTGTGAGGGCCTCAGTAATTGTGGCATTTGGGCTCAATAGTTGCTGCTTGTGGGCTCTAGAGCTCTGGCTCAGGAGTTGTGGTGCATGGCCTTAGTTGCCCTGCGGGGTGTGAAACCTACTTCCCTGACCAGGGATTGAACCCACGTCCCCTGCATTGGCAGGTGGATTCTTAACCACTGTACCACAAGGGAAGTACAGAAATCTTGTTTGCTGTTGTTGTTGTTTTTTAATGTATGGTGGATAAAGTATAAAACCAGCCACTATTGTATCTTTTTACCTATTTAATACTTGCATGTATCTGTATATATATATAAAGCTCCAATACTTTGGCTACGTGATGTAAAGAGCTGACTCATTGGAAAAGACCCTGATGCTGGTAAAAATTGATGGGAAAAGCAGAAGAGGGTGGCGGAGGATGAGATGGACTGACTCCATGGACATGAATCTGAGCAAGCTCCAGGAGATAGTGAAGGACAGAGGAGCCTGGCCTGCTGCAGTCCATGGGGTCACAAAGAGAGGGACACAACTCAGCAACTGAACAACAGCAGCGACTCTTGCATGTATCTGATGACAGAGACTTACGATAAGGGGATAGCTCTTTCTAGTAGTTGTACGTTGTGCAGTACAGGAAAGAACAAGCCTTCAAAAATCTTGTGTTTGGAAAGAGAGAACCCTATGGTGCTTGTAGGGGATTATTTTCTGTTTTCTTTTCCCCCAGTCCTCTTGGTTCTGTGGATTTTCTGATTTATTTGGAGGTAAAAATCTTAATCATTTAACTTCTCTATTTTATGGAACACGTCAAGGGTCCTTAATGATTGTTTGAAAAGATTTTAAATTATATTCTAAAGTATAGGTTGAAAATGTTGATGTCTTCCATGACTAAAAGCTTTTAACTCTCCATGCCAAAAGAACTTTGCTCTTCTGCTTAGGCATGGGAAAATCTGCACTTAATTCTTCCTGCTGTATAATGATCTGGTCTTATCAGGAATGTAACTAGATAATAAATAAGGGAAGCATGGAAGAAGCTGCATTAACTCTTTGCAAAAAAAAAAAAAAAAAGATTTTTGCCATTTTTCCGTTTCCAAATAACTCCCCCCTCCTTTTGAAGTACTTTAAAAATTTTATTTATTTGACTGTGCTGAGTCTTAGTGGCAGCATGCAGACTCTTACTGTGGCATGTAGGATCTAGTTCCTTGAGCAGAGATTGAACCCAGGTCCCCTGCATTGGGAACATGGAATCTTAGCTACGAGACCACCAGGGAAGTCCCACAACTCCCTCTCCTTTATTTTTGTTTTGTCGGACTTTGTTGTGGAGGCTAGACTGAGTAATTAAACTCTTTGCTCTTCAACTGCGCCATTGTAGGTGAGATGGAGAACAATACATTTCCAATAACTGCCCTCTTGCCTACTTGTGTACATTGGTATTGATTATTGAATGCAGTTTAATAATCCAAAACAGTGATTTTTTTTAACCTTCTAAGACATCAATTCACAATACTTTCTTTATAAGCTCTCTCATCTTAGTCTCTTATAGAGGATATTGTATTTTAGAGTGTTTGAATTGAGAACTGATTATTCCTGAAAGAAATGCATCTAACGTACAGAGGTAGCTGTGAGAATACAATTGCTATTATCAAAAGATTACAACTCATAATTCTGCAGAGAATTAGCACCAGCAAACAGTCATTTCTCTCAATAAAAACATACACTACCATGTGTACTTGATTGGATTGTTTAGTTGCTAAGTCGAATCTGATTGTTTGCAACCCCATGAACTATAGTCCACCAGCCTCCTCTGTCCATGGGATTTCCCAGGCAAGAATACTGGGGTGGGATACCATTTTCTTCTCCAGGGGATCTTCCCGACCCAGGGATTGAACCCACATCTCCTGCACTGTGGGGCAGATTCTTTATTTACCACTCAGCCACCAGGGAAGCCCATGTGTACTTGAGTAGTTGCTAAAAGCTGATAAACAAAGATGTGTACAGTGAGTATGAGAGAAAGAGTGTATAAAACCCCTTTCGTTTCCCCTTTTAAAGAAAATGTCACAAAACCTAAGGAAATAGTCAGGAGAATTGCTATAAACTCACCTTTTCATTTCATGCATTGGGTTTCCATCATTCATTGAAGTGCTTGTGATTTCTCTGTTTTCTTTTCTTGACTTGTTAGGTTGATTTCACTAACCATATTACTTATATTGTGCTTATTCCTCAACTTTTATAAATATCAAATTTTAAGTTGGTACATAGTATACACAATTTAAATGATGTCAATATATTTAGTGGAAAATGAATCATCCCTTAATCCCTTTCTTCCCTGAGACAACTGTTATGTAAAGGTGAGCTTTGATAAGAATGGTTTTGTTGTTTTTAGACTTATTTTTCTGAGTAGATTATCTAATCCTTGGCAAGACAAACTTATCTATAAGCTACAAGCAAGGTATTATACAGACATGCTGTGTTCCTTTAAAATAGCCAGGGTGGAGTTTTCTAGTTATCTTTCGGCTGGTTTAATGTATATATTATGTGGTTATGTCCAACCTAGATAGCATATCGAAAAGCAGAGACATTACTTTGCCAACAAAGGTCCATCTAGTCAACGTTCAGAAAACTAAGATCATGGCATCTGGTCCCATCACTTCATGGCAAATAGAGGGAGAAACAGTGGAAACAATGCCAGACTTTATTTTTGGGGGGCTCTAAAATCACTGCAGATGGTGAATGCAGCCATGAAATTAAAAAACACTTACTCCTTGGAAGGAAAGTTATGACCAACCTAGATAGAATATTAAAAAGCAGTGACATTACTTTGCCAACAAAAGTCCGTCTAGTCAAGGCTATGGTTTTTCCAGTGGTCATGTATGGATGTGAGAGTTGGACTGTGAAGAAAGCTGAGCGCCGAAGAATTGATGCTTTTGAACTGTGATGCTGGAGAAGACTCTTGAGAGTCCCTTGGACTGCAAGGAGATCCAACCAGTCCATCCTAAAGGAGAGCAGTCCTGGGTGTTCATTGGAAGGACTGATGTTAAAGCTGAAACTCAAGTACTTTGGCCACCTCATGTGAAGAGCTGACTCATTGGAAAAGACCCTAAGAGAAGGATTAGGGGCAGGAGGAGAATGGGATGACAGAGGATGTGATGGCTGGATGGCATCACTGACTCGATGGATATGAGTTTGGGTGGACTCTGGCAGTTGGTGATGGGCAGGGAGGCCTGGCGTGCTGCGATTCATGGGGTCACAAAGAGTCAGACACGACTGAGCGACTGAATTGAACTGAATTGAACATGGTTGTACTATAAATTGAGTTGCCATAATACACATTACATTGTGTGTATCTTTCCAGGTGACCTTAATTGCAAATGTTTTGAAGTTCTCAGAAGTGTGCAGGGACAGTTTGAACTTTTCAGTGGAGTAGCTGATCTTGCTGATAGCATGAAGCCATTATGTTTTATTCTGTCTGTCCATTTTTATGACAGTTAGGGTTTCATGGAGGAGCAAAACTAAACTGTGAATCCTTCCAGACTACCCCCAGGTATAGCTCGTCCAGATGCAAAGTAGCCGCAGACTGTTACGGCAGCAGGAATAACCCAATGAAAGCTGCTTAGTTGATGTCTTCAGTGGGGCTGTTATATGATGCTTTGGGGGTAGGGCAACGGTAAGGAGCGGGGTGAGGAAGAGGTGCCCCCTGTGTTGTCAGTTATCCAGTGAAATCTGTCATCTCGTAGGCAATGAGGGTACGTCATTTTCCTAATTATATATTGCCTATGACTGTTCTTCTGGGAATGTGGAATAAAAGGAAAGTGAAACCAGAGATGTACAATGACTGACTGTTAGAAAACTTTAATAATTAATTAGTGAACATCTATGGTAACGCAGGGTCAGGGTGCAAGGAAGATCATCGATCCGTTTAATATGTAGCGTAGGTAAAACCTGTTCCCTTTTGTATGTGTTGTAGTGCTTCAACTGTTGTTGGCACTGGTACAAGAGATGGCTCCTAATGAACAGAGAAGCCAGTAATATATCATGCTCTTGCTTGGTTATGCTGTGTGTGAAATGCAGCAAATTCTTTACATTTAAATTGAAACATTTATAAGTTAGAAAACTTCTAGACTTCCATAGAGATAGCGTAGTTAGGTTATTTTTGACCTGAAAGCCTTCTCCTTTTTAAAAAATTAGTTTTAAAAAGTCCAGAGTTTAATTTATGCCAGTTTGATAGTATGAAAGCATAACCTGTAAAATTTTGCATACCTCTGATTACTATTATTTATATGTGTTTGTTGGCTGTTGTATTTCCTCTTCTATGAATTGCTTGTTCATTAGAAAATGCCTTAGTCCATTTTGCTTTTGGATTACTTGTCTTTGAGCCTTTCTTCTTATAAGGCAAATATTATTTTCTGAGCTAAGAAACTACATTTCCAAGCAGAATTTCTTCCTCCGATCCTGAGTGCTTTCTGATCAGAAACAGAGTTTGGTAAAGAGCCTTTTCTTATTGTATGACTGCTCTATAAATGCTGTTTTTAATAAGTACCAAAAATATATTGAAGTTTGTCCTTGGATGAGGGTTTATCACTATTGGCCTTTGGGTGAACTTTGAGCCTGAGCTGTTTCATTCAAGGCAGCATGATGTCATTTAACTCACAAATTTCTCTGTTGCTAGAAAAAGGAATGTTGTTCCCCTAAATAACCTGAAGGACTGAATAATGCTGGCACAACATTATTCACCTCTTAGGTCTCCACTAAAGACTTCAGCATGGTAAGGGTTTTATTGTTCGCAGAGGATTTGTGGGGATATGGTAAGGAGTAGGGGTAAGCAAAAACTGAGTCTGGTCCTGAATCTGGAGAATGCTTTATTCTGCAGCCCACTCAGCTGCCAGTATGACCCAGCTCACACTCACTTTTACAATTTCTTCATATTGAAAAACTCTCTCCAGTTTCTTTCTAGTGCTGTTTGTTCAACATACGAACTTATTTTAGGCTTTGCAACAGCAGTTAAAGCCAAAAGTTGCATCTCAGATAAAAAAGTAGATGCCATTTGGGTCAGCCCCACCCCACACCCCCTTACTTGAGAAGTAGATCTCTCTGATTCCAGTGGCACTGAGATTCGTTTCAGGAAGTATAGCAGTTTGTTTTTTTAGCATCTCCTAAAGTTGGGAGCCTGGAGTTCACTAGCAGCGGAGCCTGTGCATGATTAGCAGCTGTGTCCTCTGAAGCTACAAGAATTTATTACTGGGAGTTCAAGAGATGCAGGAAAGACTAGAACAAGAACATAACAGATTCAAATAGATTGTCCCTTCATTGAGTTTATAAATAAGCGTGGCTCATTGTGCAGCAGTATGCTTTGTGTTAGTTTTTAGAAAAACGATACTTATAACCTGTATGTGGTTAGTCTCTTTTAACTTTCAGATGTATTGTCAACTCTTTTTCCTTTCATTGCTTTTCAGGATGAATGGTGCTGAGATCAAATAGGTATTCCTTTCATTTCTTTAATAGAGTATCTAGATCCTCTGTCCCCTGTTGTAAACTGGGTAGTTAGGAGGTCTAATTTTTTCCTGAGTATCCAAACCATGGCCAATACACTTAATAAAAGAAATTACCTGTTCTAATATGAAGTGTATTAATATTAATGATAAAAATGTACTTTCTCTTTTTCAACTGGAAGACTAGATTTGTTGCAGATAAACTTAGGTTATTGAGATCTAGCTGTTAGTTTCGGGGTATTCTAGAAAGAATTCGATTTCTTGGAATTGAGGATATACAGTTTTTACTTTGGATAAAAGAGCCTGAAATGTCAAGAGAGTCCTACCTTTCTTCAGGACTGGTAATAACTCATTCTTGGAAGCTTGACTCAAACCTATGCATCCTGACCTTTAAGTAGCCCATTAACTAGTGTTAAAAATGAGATTTCAGAGTGTCATTTTAGATACTTGTTAATACAGTGTTTATAACTCTTTACTATGTTTTATGTGGGTAATTCGTAAAAATTCTATGCTCATTGATCCCCTTCCTAACTACTTATGGATTTGAGAAGCTATATTATAAATTGACATTTTCTGTTTTCAGATTGAGAATTTCATTACGTGGTGTTCAGGCGTAGGGGTATTTTCAGAGGATCATTCAATGTTTCTGTTCATAATTTTACTTCAGTTGTTCTACTGACTTGGAAATTTTGATTAACGAGACTAACTTGCAAAGGTCAACATTGAAGTTTTTTTTTGCTTGCTTTGCACATAAACACATATAAAATATAAATATATTCATAGGAATACACACATACATACACAGACTCATATATCACTGTAAGACGTTAAAATACACTTAGTAGCTTTTTTTAGCTTTTATTTACTCACTAGAAGCATGATCTGCTTTCCTGAAAACACAATATAAACAAAATCTAGCTCACAGTTACCTCACAATAATCTGCTCAGCCTGCCCTGGGTTGTTGATCTAGATTTATCAAATGCCTGTGTGTACAGGCAGTACTTTTGGAGTTGTATTCTGTAAAAAAAGTTGACAGTGTACCTTTATAGTTAGATGGATAGGCTTGTTTTAAATTACTGTACAAAAGGTAGGGATAGAGCGTAACAGATTTTTATTTCAAAATTCCATATCCCTTTTCCTAACCCAAGATCATTAACTATCTAAGAACAGTGCTGTGCTCTTTGTGACTCCATGGACTGACGCCCACCAGACTGCTCTGTCCATGGGATTCTCCAGGCAAGAATACTGGAGTGGGTTGCCATTTCCTCCTCCAGGGGATCTACCCGACCCAGGGATTGAACTGGCGTCTCCTGTAGTGGCAGGCAGATTCGTTACCACTGAGACACCTGGGAAACCCTAAGAATAGTTGGTAAATGTAAAAGATATTATTTTTCTTTAACCAGAAGGTAGTTATGTTGGTCCATTAAACTCAGGCTTGCAATATATGTAACTTTAGTTTTCTATAAATTCTCTTTAGTCCTCTTTTGTACCTTTATCCTAACAAATATGGAAAAATTAATCTCAATCAATTATAACCTCCCACATAGTTGCATCTAAGTTCTATAGGGCTTACATAGTGCAAAGATATGAGATGGGATTGCCAAAGATATTTTACCTCTGTTTTCACCACTGAGAGGTTCCAATTCCTTACCAGATTTAATTGTCGGCTGTTGTATTGGTCCATGGGCTTCCCTGATGGCTCCAACGGTAAAGAATTTGCCTGCAATGCAGGAGATATAGGTTCATTCCCTGGGTTAGGAAGGTCCCCTGGCTATCCACTCCAGTATTCTTGCCTGGAAAATTCCGTGGACATAGGAGCCTGGTGGGCTACAGTCTGCGGAGTTGCAAAGAGTCAGATACACCTGAGTGACTAGTTATCGCATTGTTTCATATAGGTCTTTGTAGCAGCCGTCCCTGTTTCAAAGCCTTTTCAAAGCCTGACCATTGCCTGAACCTTGTCCATATTACTCTTGAATGTATAGTAAATATTCATCATCACATTCACAGGGGACTTGGAGAGGTTGTCACAGGCTCAGCTGTGAAAACACACTGTGAAAACACACTGTGTACACACCTTCTCTACTGTAGAAGAGGAAAATCTCCATGCCACTTCCCAAGTGGAATCTCCTGCTACTTCCTGAAACTATCTCTTCTAATAGCTGCTTATAAACCATGGGAGCTTTGCTCTTAACTGTCATGCTTTTAATCTCTCTTTCTTATCCCAGGACCAGGGTTTTGAATTCCTTTCTTCTTTGTGACCGAGTATGTCATTGTTTCCACCAGCTAGTAATCATGGAGTGTTCTTCCTACCTGAATTGGAGAAAGTTTTTAAATGTAAAGACATGTGAGGGAAAGGGAAAGGATATTTATGTTGAAAAATATTTTTCCACCACACATATTTTTATATTTTGAATCTTTTGAATGCTTCCAATCATTCTTAATTGGAATACTGTTTTTTAGTGAACATGAAGTATGGCAACTCTTCTCACAGTCTCTATTTAGAAATTTAGGATTCATATTTAATGTTTCATAGATATGTGATTGGTGTTTTTTACCAGTTCCTTTGGGAAACAGGATGGGTGGGAAGAAGAGGAGGAGGAGAAAGAGATTTTGTTTCCCTCATTGAGAAACTTTTCACTCTGGGAAATCTCACACATGCACAAAATTAGAAAAAAATTGTGTCAGTATAATGACTCTCCATGTACCTGTCATTCTCAACAGTCATCAGCTCACGACTAATGTTTTTTTCAGCTATAATCCTCTTCCTCCCCATTCTCTGCCATTGGATTATTTTTAAATTTACCCTTCCACACACATCTTTTTTTTTTTTTTTTTTTGGCTCTGCCTTGCAGCTTGCAGGATCTTAGTTTCCTGACAAGGAATTGAACCGAGGCCCTTGGTAGTGAAAGCACAGACTCCTAAGCCCTGGACCACTAGGGAAGTCCCAGATTTATCCCATTTTGATGATAGGTGAATAATTACCCTACCATCCTGGTATCCTTCATTATTTATTCCAGAATCCAAAGCTCCATTCATTCATTTGTTTATAAAGTGTTTCTTCTGCAACAGATAGTAGGCTGGGCTCAGCACATGTTGAGTATATTGCAAATTCTTGGGGAAAAAATCACATTAGGTACTAGGTTAGTAACACAGGGTATAATTTCTCACTTCTCTTCCAATTTTCCCAGTTATCTGTCTACCATAGCTTTATTTAAAAAAAAAAAATCCTAAACCATCTGCTGATCCTTCCTCCCAACCCTTTTTGCCTTCCTGATTCATCTTCCACTCTCAGCTTGCCTCACCGCACCTACCACACTGGCTTCCTGACATGACCGAAACATTTCGTGTTCCCACTTCAAAATCTTTGTAATTGATATTCTCTGTAACACTTTCTTCTCCGATATCTGCATGGCCTATTCATTCACCTGTTTAAAATTTTCTCTGACCTCAGCTGTGTTCCAACGTGTGCTGACCTCGTAAATATTTGTCCTTAGTTGCCTTCTTGATTAGTCTTTAAGGAGAGGGAAGCTTTGAGGCATATTCTTGCTCTGTTCTGTATTAAGAATTTCAACTTTATTTATTAAAAAATTACACGTGGTTGGGAAACACCCAGCCTTTTGCACACATAAATTTACTTATCAGTTTTTATTTAAAAAGATGCTTCAACATTAATTGATTATTATGATATTCTTTTCTTCATGATATTCAGAATCCTAGGAAATTAATTGTTTTTTGCCAGTTGCCAGCCTGCCTCTCAGGTGTAGAACCAGGATTTTGAAGAACTAACAGCTAATAGTTTTAACCATTGCAAATCTTATATTTTAATACTGTATATCTCCCTCTGATGAGTGATTGACTGGCTAAAGTATCATTTCTCCCTCCCCAGCTAGCCCAGATAAGGTTTTTGTCAGTACGTCTTCTTTACTATCTTGCCCTACGCTCTGATCTGTCTGCTTCACTTACACCTGTTTTGTTAAGGTTTAGTTCTTCAAAATACTTGTTCTGGCAAAAACGTTGTGAGATTGTCTTGTGACTCACTCCTTGTGGAAATGTATATCTCTTTCTGGGAGTATGCGTTAAGAAATTTAGATATGTTCATATCCTCTGATTTCAGTATTAGAAATGTAGCCTATGGAAAATATACATATTGAAGTATATATACATATCTCTGGGTGGTAGAAATTCTGAGATTATTTTCTTTCTCTCATTCGTTTCTGTTTCTTCCAGGTTTCTCTAATACTTACCGTCTTTCCTTCCTCTTTGGTTCTCTTTTTTTTCTTTTCTCTATTTCCCCTCAGTACTTTATTGCTTTATTTCTCTTAGTATTAAAATGTTTAATGAGGGAGAGAATGTATGAGAAATCTCTGTATTTTCTCTTCCATTTTGTTTTGAACCTAAAATTGTTCTAAAAAATTGAAGTCCTCTTTTATAATAAAAATAAGCAAATAAAAAGTATGGGACTTTAAATAGTGAAAGCTAAGTTTTTGTTGGGATAATATTTGGTTCATAGTAGGAACTCAATAAATATTTACTGAATCATTTTATTGCTTTGACTAAGCAAAGATTAGTCACTCAGTCATTTCCAAGTCTTTGTGACCCCATGGACTGTAGACCGTCAGGCTCCTCTGTCCATGGAATTCTCCAGTCAGGAATACTGGAGTGGGTAGCCATTCCCTTCTCCATGAGATCTTTCTAATCTAGGCATGTTTACTATTTGTAAAGAATCTTCCTGCAATGAAGTAGACCCAGGTTCAATCCCTGGGTCATGAAGATCTCTTGGAGAAGAGAATGGCTACCCACTCCAGTATTCTTACCTGGAGAATTCCATGGACAGAGGAACCTGGCGGGCCACAGTCTTTGGGGGTCACAAAGACTTGGACATGACTGAATGACTGACGCTAAGCAGACATTCGTCTATGTATGAGAAGCAGGCTGTTTCTGTTTTAAGCCTATATCCTACGACCTAAAAATCAAGGAAACTATAGAAGCATTAAAAAAAAAAACATTTCTTTTGATAAATCATTGTTTTAGGAACTAGAAGTGTTTTAAAATTTAAAATGTTTTAATGCCTTCCATTTATATGAAACTATCAAGTAGACTCTTAAAGAATCTTATATGATACTTGTTTTTTTTCCCCTTTTTTTAATTTTTATTTTTTTAAATAATTTATTCTTTACATTATTGTGTTGGTTTTTCCATACATTGACATGAATCCACCATGGGTATAGATGTGTTCCCCTTCAAGAAACCCCCTTCCACCTCCCTCCTGATTCTGTCTCTCTGGGTCATCCTGGTGCATCAGCCCTGAGCACCCTGTATCAAGCATCAAACCTGGGGTGGCAATTGATTTCACATATGATAATTTACATGTTTCAATGCCGTTCTTCCATATCATCCCACCCTTGCCCTCTCCCATAGAGTCCAAAAGACTGTTCTCTTTTGCTGTCTTGCATACAGGGTTATTGTAACCATCTTTCTAAATTCCATATATATACATGAGTATACTGTATTGTTGTTTTTCCTTCTGGCTTACTTCACTCTGTATAATAGGCTCCAGTTTCGCCCACCTCAGTAGAACTGATTCACATGAATTCTTTTTACTGGCTGAGTCATATTCCATTGTGTATATGTACCACAGCTTTCTTATCCATTCGTCTGTTGATGGACATCTAGGTTGCTTCCATGTCCTGGCTATTGTAAACAATGCGGTGATGAACATTGGGGTATCCCCAATTATAAGAACTGCATCAACTTAATTTCTTTGTTATGTGGAAGGCATTGAAGTGTCCTGAGGTATAGGAATCACCTCAGTTACCACTGGTGCACAGGCAGTGGGATTGTCACTGCCTCTCTTGTACTTGTGCTGTTAAGATGCAGTTAGTTGTTTATTTCTTCAACAGTGATCCATGTAATAATTAGATTCCCACAGATATTTTTTAAGGTGTATTCCTAGTTGGAGATTTTTCTTACTCCTAAGAAATTTAATCTTTCTTCTTCATTAGTTATTTGAATTGTGTGTTAAATGTCTGATTTTAGCTCATAAATCACCACAGTATCCAGGATGGTTATGCCATATTCATTTTTTTTTTCCACAGCATGGATTAAAGTTGTTTAAATATGTTTTCTTTCTCCTTCAGTGGTTCCCCCTGGAAGTCCTGGGCCCATTACTCGGCATGGGTCCTATGACAGTTTAGCTTCTGACCATAGTGGACAGGAAGATGAAGAGTGGCTGTCTCAGGTGAGACTCTGAAACGCTGGGTCTATTAAGGTGACAGAACACAGAGATCCATTTATCTCTTTTTATTCTCGAAATTAAAAAAATTTTTTCCCTTAGAGAAAAATGGGCAGAATTCGGATTATTTTTAGGGTCATCAAGAATTAATCATCTTTCCATATTAAGAATTTCTCAGAAATATTGCTGTAGGGTTACATATACATATATTTTATATACACACATATACATATATGTGTGTGTACATTAGCTTTCATGCAGAGAACATAAAGTACGCATATCTTTCAAACAAGCCATTTATGTCCCCCAGAACCCTGGATTTCAGATGAACTGTTTGGATTAAGATAAGAACTGGCCTGGTTAAAATGGTGAAGCCATTCAACAATCTTTGGGCTTCCTTTTGTGGAGGCAACATTTTCTGATTTGCCCAGACTTTGATTAGGGAAGTTCTGCCTCCTCATTTGCACAAATGCCAGCGTGGCCTTCCTTTCCTAAGCTCCTGTAATGCGGCTTCCAAGGGTCTCCAGACCAGTCCTGTAACAGCTTCCACTTACCCTTCCTCCCCTTGCCAGGTGAAGCTGTCTTCATCTCAAGGGCTTTGAAATAAAAGATACTCCGGCAGATTTCAAAATGATGAGATTACAAGTGACTTCATTACAGATGCTGTTATGTCTGTTTCAAGTCTGACATCACTGGGTGAAGTTAATGATGGGGTCTCGGATTACCAAATCCCGAGGCTTTTCAGCAGACAGGTGCCTCCTAGGAGGCCGGGTGCAGTTTCACTGCTTTCTCAGGGAGGAGAGCCCAAAATACTAAAGGGAATCTGGAAACCAGAGAATGAAATTGTTTCTAGGTGACATACATTTCATCACACTGAAAACATAGGAAAAGCTCAGTTAGGTTGCACATGGAGATGCATCGTTTCTTGAGGATACCACAATGAAGTTTTGAAAAAAAGGATGCTGGCAGAGAACCCACTGTCCTTCACTTCAACTTTTCAATTAGAAAAAGGGGTAATATGTGCTGTCAGTGTGAAAGTGTAAGCAATATGTTCGTACCGCACACAACAGGAGGGTGAGCGGGAACATCTGGCCATCGCCTCAGTGAGACTGCGCAGGCATCTGTTTACCTCTCGGCTCTGTGACACTGATGGTTCTGAGCTTAACACACACAGCGTGCTGTATCTGTGGCCTCATTTATGTCGCCGAATACGACTCCTTGAATGGGAAATCACTGTCCTAAATCTGAGTCGTTTTCTCCTTGTGATTAGCGGGAATGTGGATGTTGCTCCAAGACCATGATGCCTTTGCCCTTTAGGACTTTACAGACATGGAGCTGCACTCCATCAACCTTTTCAGTTATCTTTTGTTAAGAATTAATCACCACAATGAGAGAAATGTGATTAAATGTAGAAGAACTCAGGGCAACACTAAGGCCCATGGGAAGTCAGTTCTATGAGCTGTGTATGTAGATATGGATGTAGCAATTATAAGACATTGAGAAATAGTGTCTCACAAAAGGTGTGCATATTTAGTCTCTTATTCAAGTCGCTCGTTTATAAAATCACATGTTTATTTTTAGGTTTTACCGAATGTCCTCCTCTCTGCATTGTCTAATATTGGCAACAGTCCCTGCCTCTTCCATAGAGCATGAAATTCATAAGCATTTTGGTATTACTGTTCTGCAGCATTTAAAATACCTATGTCAATATTCATGGGAGCTGAGGAAACACTGTAGTTAAGAAATGGTATTTTGAAGACAAATCTCATTTGAGAGAAAATTTGTAATCCTGTCTTCCTTTAAAAGTGAATTTGGGGGAATTTTGAGGGAACTGTAGTAAATATTATAATATTTGATTGTCGAAAGTAACTGGCTGTGAGTGTTAAATTATTTCAGACCTTTCCTTTTCCTTGGATAGTTCAAGAACAACTTCACATTTGTTATGAGCTTAGTCCTCAGTGAAGGAATTACTTTTAATTCGTGGATTGACAGGTGTAGTATTCATTGCATGCCCACAGAGTGATAAGGACTGTCTAGAATGAGTGAAGAAGCTAGTCCTTAGGCAGCCAGTGCTAGGTATATGAGGTAGGCAACTGGTTCTTTTCTATTCATGTGATTCATATGCTGTGTATGGGGGGTGTGTGTGTATACACACACAAACACTAAATGAATTTTTATTATATTGTGACAAAAACCAGTAGGTGGATGTAGCGACTGTCTATACCCGGTGCTCTTGTTACAACTTTCTGACTGTGGACGACACCCTCTCCCTCTAGGTTAAGATGGGCTTCTTGGAGAATGTGAGTGTTCAGAGATGAGATGAGGGGATCATGAAAGGCTCTCAGAGGGAGGTCGTGCTACATCTCAGTCATGATTCCTGATCTGTTCCAGGTAGAAATTGTAACTCATACTGGACCCCACAGACGTCTCTGGATGGGTCCACAGTTCCAGTTCAAAACCATCCATCCCTCAGGCCAAACCACAGTGATATCATCCAGTTCATCTGTGTTGCAGTCTCATGGTCCAAGTGATACTCCACAGCCCCTTTCGGATTTTGATACAGATGATCTTGACCTCAACAGTCTCAGGTAAGAAATAGGAGCTAGAGAGTGATTTGACCAGATTAATATGTTCATTTGAAGTGAATGTCTCAGATGATCTTTACATTTCCCCCTTTTACACTGTATCATGTTGTAGAAGACATTCACTATAACTTGTGATTCATTATTAATCACTGGGGATCTTAGGTGCTATCTCATCACCTCCAATAAATATTTGTGTTCTAGATTGTACTTTCCTGGATCAAATAGTCAGTGCAGTTTTAGAAGCCATCCTGTTTCATGTTGCCTTTGTTGTATTTCTGATTACCCTCTATCTCTGTGTTTTCATCATATATATTCTTTGATCCTCTCTTGTAAAAATCATTATACAAAGTTTGCAGAGTATGCTTTTTGTTTGAAGGGATTTTTTTTAACGTTATTGAGAACTTTTTGACTTTTGCAAATTTAAGTTTGCTTAGCAATTTATTTGTTATATCAAGACTTGACATATCAGGGTACAACAGATGATGAAGAGCCCAGTCTAATGCAATATAATTTCTTTTCTTTGTGTTCTTTTCAGAAAAATTTCTACAGTATATGTTTATCTGAATCTAACCCTCTCACCTTTTTCTTGCATCTCTTTTTTAAAAAATTGTTTGAAAAATGTGTTCCAATCATATGTTGCGGATATGTTTTTATTCTACTTTTTTGTCAACATTAGTAACAAATTTTTATACTGTAAGTATACAATATATAACAAATTTTTATTCTTTGTTTAAGACAAAAGCTGTTGTAGAGGTGAATTAGGACTAGTTTCTTCTTTCTGTTCAGTTGCTAAGTCATGTCCAGCTCTTTGCGACCCCATGGACTGCAGCACACCAGACTTCTCTGTCATTCTCTATCTCCCAGAGTGTGCTCAAATTCACGTCCATTGGGTTGTTGATGCCATCCAACCATCTCATCCTCTTTAAGAACAACTCATGTGATGCTTCCCAAGTGGCCCTAGTGTTGAAGAACCCACCTGCCAATGCAGGAGACATGAGAGGCCCAGGTTCGATCCCTGGAAAGGTCCCCTGAAGGAGGAGATGGCATCCTCCTCCAGTGTTCTTGCCTGGAGGATCCCAAGGACAGTGGAGCCTGGTGGGCTGCAGTTTGTAGGGCTGCAGAGAGTCAGACACGACTGAAGTAGCTTAGCACACACGCACATGTAATGAGATGTGTCTCCTGTAATACCTTTTCAAGTATTTTAGTTTTTTATTCTAGTTTGCTTTCCTTTTTTATTTATTGACTTTTTTTTTTTTCTCTTTTGGGTCCATTATATTTTCTTCTGCTTCCTAGAACTTTTGTTAAGTTGTGAGGCAACTCGGTGGATGCTGGACCATTTTTCACAGATACCAATTATAAAGTATGATCCATTTTCAGGAAGTCAAGCAGAGTCAGTTCTCAGCTTACTGATTCAGTGCATATTCATCTGTTTTTGTAGGTTATTCTGTTACTTAAATAGTAATAAAATGGACCTATAAAACTTTGTTTGTTCTCTTTACTATTTACCCGATTCTCATCGACCACTGCCCCCCCGCTCCGTTTTTTTTCTGATCACTGTCACCTGCTGTTCTGATAAGATCCTGTCCCTTTTCTTTGGAGAACATCCCCAGCTCTGTACACCCAGCCCTGTTCCTTCGAGTTTTTGAAATTTTTTATTTATTTGGCTATGCTGGGTCTTCACTGCTGCATGCAGGATCTTTATCTGCAGCATACAAAGTCTTAGCTGTGGCCTGTGGGATCTAGTTCTCTGAACAGGGCTTGAACCCAGGCCTTCGGCACTGGGAGTGCAGAGCCCAGGCCTCTGAACCACTGGGAGTGGCCCTGTTCCTTTGCTTTTGACCTCCTCTAGCTTTCAGAGGTAGCCCTTGCTTCGGATGCAGGTCTTTGTCTAAGAGCTCTCTAACTTGCTTCTTCAGACAGAGCTTTATTCCTGAAATCCTTGTAGAATTTTCCTCAGGCACTTTTCTTTTTTCTTATACTACAAAGCTCCCAGTGTTTAAATTGTTTATGTCCTGTTTGTTGGGCATATATAAATATTAGAAACCTTTGTATTAGTCCCAGGTTTATAATTTTGTTGTATTTTGCTTACAGTTTATATTTAAAATTTTGAGTGTATAGACCCTTCACAATTTTGATGAAAAATTCAGATTTATCTCACATTGTTTGAATTATGTGTCCTGTTGAGTACCATTTCCCGCCCAGCATCCAGTTAGAAGTCCCACTCTTGATACTCTCCTCATCTCTGGGCACCATCACTTTGTCCCGGCTGCTTACGTCTGGTTCTCCAGTTCTTGCGGCTTATGGCTGCTGGTGTTACTTTCTCCTTTAAACTGTGAAGTCTTGTTGAGATTTTTTTGGTGCAACTGACCCTTCACATTCAGTGCCTTCTCCTGTACCCCAGATCGCTGAGAATTAATGTGATGCTGTGGTCGTCTGCCTTCCTGTATCCTAACCAAAATGACACCGTCAGGTGTGTTGTTGGCTGTCGTATCCACAAGGGGATCAGGCGTGGCCAACCTCGACGTTGTTTCATCACTTAGTTGTGGCTGACTCTTTTGTGATCCCATGGCAATAGCCCGCCAAGCTCGTCTGTCCGTGGGATTTGCCAGGCCAGCACACTGGAGTGGGCTGCCCTTTCCTTCTCCAGGGGATCTTCCCAACCCAGAGATCGAATCCATGTCTCCTGCATTGGCAGGTGAATTCTTTACCACTGAGGCACCAAGGAAGCCTGGCTAACCTCATGGAAAGGTCAATGAACTATTTATGAATAGATCTGCGAAATAGATAATATAAAAGAAACTGAGATATAAAACCTAGTTTTCCATTCGAGGTTAGCTCCTGAGAAATCAACTTCATTTCATGTAATTTTTTCAACTAGTTAATCAACACATCCATTGTTTGATATATTTTATATATGTATGTTGTGAGCTTTCTGTGTGAGAACATTTAACTTCTACTTTTTTAGCAGACTTCAGTATTATCAAAACCATAGTTACTGTGTGATACATTAGATTCTCACACTTTAATCATGTTACTTTTAATTGATGTGTAATTAATATAAGACACAGTGTACAGTTGAGTGGTTTTAGTATAGTCACTGTGTTTTGCTGCATCCTCCTAATTCTGGGACAGTTTCATCACCCCTACCAGTTTGTTTTTATTTGTGTCTTTTTTTTATAATGAAAACATTTCAAACATATATAAAATTTGTAAAATTAAGAAGAATGATAGACTAAACCCCTGTGTATTTCTTGCCCAGTTTCAAGACATCAGTTCTTGGCCAACCGTCTTTCATCTCTAGCCCAAACCACATTCCACTCACAACCTTGGTTGATTCAGAAACTCCAGTGATATAAATTGAATTAATAATAGGAAATGTATTAGCCCGCATAAGTTATTTAGACTGGGAGGGAGCTTTAGTTTGCATGCACCGAACATATCTAAGAGGCTAGCTGCTTGTTTTCTCTTAAGAGCCAGGAAACATCTCTTCTAGAAACTTCAAGTAAACTCTTCCTCTTTTCTTATTGGCCCACATTTGCTTAGGCCTACCGATCACAGACCTAATTTATCTCACCATGAGATGAATTAATCTCAACCATGACTGGCTTGGGAAAATAAGCTGGTATAGAAGGACTACTGGGTAGTACACCACTAGAGCAGTGATCAATATTTGTAAATCAGCATTTCCAACTTCCAGTGCTAGGCCAAATGCATTTTTCACCTCCTTCCTATTTCTTTCTTTCATCCAACAAATGCATATACATTCCTACTATGCTTTCAGTGAGGACTCTTTCTACAGTCCATAATTGAAATGTCAGGCTTCTGTAATGTCCCATGGTGCTTATCAGCTTCTTATCTTCATCAGTATCCTCTACGAACTCTGTGCATAAGGCAAATCATGCTTGTCAAGACGACCTGCATTTATCATGCTTGGCCACAAATCAAAGGGTTTGCTTTTTCTACTTCTGTGTTAAAAGGGATCATCTTGTTCCTTTGCATATAAATACATTATCCTAACACTGTATTGAGGTCCAATTTCTTTTCCAGCTCCACAAGATCCTCTCACTCTGCTGTGGACCATGCATTCATTCCCTCATTTCCTCTTTCCATGCTTTTATTACCTATTTCATTCATTTTCACACTAGCTTTCCTTTGCATCAGTCTTGAATGCCTATGTGCTATACCATATATCTGCACACAGACTTTGCATTTTGTGTTTTGTTTCTGCTTGTCCCTAGAATACTACTGACACACGACGAATACTCAACAAATACTTATTGAATGAATGCATTGCCAAAAAATGCACACTTAGACCATTATAGTAAGTCTTTATTCCTTTAAGTTGCCTGGACCTCTTAGCTCTTTTAGCCATACAGAAATCCTTCAGTGAATAGTACAGAAATATGCTGGAACTAGACTCTTAGCATTAATAGTTTTACCATTCCCAAGCAACTTAAACTCATAAGTAGTATATTGCAGTTTTGCTGACATTCTAATTGATTCTTACATGCTAATTAGTAATATTGTGGAGGTAACTCAGATAGTAGAGATTTTAGCTAACCCCCTGGCAGCCACATCCCAACACAGCTGTGTTATCCTATGTTGTGGTTCAGTTGCTAAGTCATGCCCAATACTTTGTGACCCCATGGACTGCAGCACGCCAGGCTTCCCCGTCCTTCACTATCTCCTGGAGTTTGCTCGAACTCATGTGCATTCAGTCGGTGATGCCATCCAACCATCTCATCCTCTGTCACCCCTTCTCCTCCTGCCCTCAACGTTTCCCAGCATCAGGGTCTTTTCCAGGGAGTCAGTTCTTCACATCAGGTGGTCAAAGTACTGGAGTTTCAGCTTCAGCATCATTCCTTCCAGTGAATATTCAGGACTGATTTCCTTTAGGATGGACTGGTTGGATCTCCTTGCAGTCCAAGGGGCTCTCAAGAGTCTTCTCCAGAACCATGGTTCAAAAGCATCCATTCTTTGATGCTCAGCCTTTTTCATGGTCCACCTCTCACATTGGTACCTGACAGCTGGAAAAACCATAGCGTTGACTGTATGGTCCTTTGTCAGCAAAGTTATGTCTCTGCTTTTTAATATGCTGTCAAGGTTTGTCATCCTATGCTTGTTGCCATATGTCAAATAATTTTCTTTAAGGATTTTAAGGGAGTGACTCAAATTTTTGTATCAATTGATGTCTTTTAAGGAAGGCAGTGATTCTATTCATGAATTTGAAGATTCTTAAAGCTCTTCATCTCCTTTTTTTAAAACCTTTTATATTTGAGTATAACTAAAATATAGAGTTGTGATAGTTTCAGGTGCATAGCAAAGCAACTCAGTCATACCTATACGTGTATCCATTCTCCCCCAAACTCCCCTCGCATCAGCTCAGCACAGTTCCCCGTGCTGCACAGTAGGTTCTCATTAGTTATCTGTTTTGTACATAGTATGTATGTCAGTCCCTGTCTCTCAACTCATCCCACTTCCCCTTCCCCACCGTGGTGACCACACGCGTGTTCTCTTCATCTGCGTCCCTACTTCTGCTTTGCAGATGGCTTCCCTTGCGCCAGTGTTCTAGATCCCACATACACTTTTCAGATACCAAAGGGTTTGGCACAGTGTCCTTGCGTCTTCTCTCCTTCCGTTTCATTTGTCCCTTTGTAAACGAATGTCCGTTTTTCAGTGTAAAGAATGCTGTGCTTTAAGTCTTTTGAAAGAACCCCAGGGACTGCAGTTCACCCATTTGCCTTGTTTTAGAGTGAATGGTCCTTTAATGGACTGGGCTACTCCAGAACTGCTGATGTAAGGTCTGTTGTAGCATGGGACAGTTTTGATGCTGGTGACATATATGAATTAAATTCACTTGCCTTGCAGGATCCAGCCAGTCCGCTCTGACCCAGTCAGCATGCCAGGGTCATCCCGTCCGGGGTCTGATCGAAGGGGAATTTCCACCGTGATAGATGCTGCCTCAGGTAGAAGACTACGTACAAAGTGTTGAATGGTTTTTTTTCCCATGCCTTTTGAACTTCTTTTCCTGCACAGTGTAGATACTGTATATTTCTTGCCATCTTTCTCTTCTCGGGGACAGAGGGTGAAGAGGGATGGCTGCGTGTGAGCGAGCAAGTGTGCGTGCACGTGAGTGTGGGGAGTTGCGTGTTTGTCTGTGTGTTAAAACAATACTGTGCCTGCATTTGCTGCTGAACAACGCCATGCATTTAAATATTGTTCAGGTTGGTGAATGATACCATGGAGTTGGCACTTGATTAAATGTAATGAACACAGTATTGAAGGCTACAGGGTTGATGACTGTTTTTGCCTTTGATCTCTCAAATGTGGAGAAGCAACCTTGACAGAGAATGTAAATACAATATATGGATTCAATTTACTCAACCTGTTGAGTATCAAAGTGCCTGATCTGTGGAAGCAGAGAGTCCAAATGCTATAGCTTAAATGGCTTTATTATTGAAAGCATGAAGTTTAGAAATTCATTAACTTAACTCCGTCTATCACAGTTATTAACTTCCTATCCTTGGAGCCAAGCCATGAATATATATCGTCGGTACCTGGAAGTAGGTCTTTGCCTGTATAGGTGATGGTTGCTAAATTAATATTGTAAAATTGTTTTTGGCCTCGTCTGCCAAATAACAGAAGTGTTTGCAGTGATACATTTTCTCATCTCTAAATGCAATGATAACAAAAGTAAGGACAGTGATGCTTTCTATATGGCGCAGCTGTGGTGCATCTGAAACTAGCAAGCAGCAGGGTTTCATCAAGAAAAAGTCTCTTACAAGTAGAATTATTAAACACCCGGCATTAGTCAAACAGTTGAGTCAGAGAGGATTTTAATCTATAGCAATTTCAAAATCCCTGGAGACAGCTGATCTGATTGAGGCTTAAACTGTGAAAGAAAATGGAAACAAACACAAAACTGATTTGTGAAGGCCACTTTTAAAAGCCTAGAGCTTCCGTTTCTGATTCTGTCTCTGGATGTTTCAAAGTTTGAAAGCTAATGGGTTTTGTACTTCTTCTTGGCTTTCTGAGCTGTTTGTCAGTGGATTGTACTTGGTGTCTGATGGCGTGGTACACGTCGAGCGCTCTGCTTTCATTCTTAGTGTAAACTTGTACTTTAAAGGACTCATACTTGTTCCTCAGCTTTAACTTGGCAACCAGCGTTGTCCCCTGGAAACAAGCACAGCAATATCTAAGGTCCCTAGACTTGCACTGCAAGAGATATTGAGATAGATGACTTACTACATCTTTTTGATAGTTTCGGTCTGAGAATACTCAATAGATCCTGTTCATATGGAATTACCATTTACAACTGTGAATCCTGGAAATGATATGTTTTAACCTGAAGTTTTTTATTGAAGATTACAATAGCAGGCTTTGTTGATTGGGGGGTTTGTTTTCTCATATTATTAAACTGCCTTATTATTAGTGTCTTAGAGTCAAGTAACTGGCCGTTGGTCAGATGAAATGCACATCACTAAAGCAGTTACCATGTGGATTATTAAATGTGCCATATTCAATGCTAGAGTCTGGGGAAAGACTGTACATATCATATAGCACTATCTCAATTTTAGCTCTTTATAAAGTTCTCTCATGCCACAGAGAGGAACTTCAGTGAACTCTTGAATCCATGATTTTGTTTAACTCTGCTGCAAGAAGAGTTTCATATTGATGTTTGAGTAAGGACTAGATCTTATGTCTTTGATGTATCAACACTTAGGTTTCTATCAGTGAAACACATGGCAGTTTCTCGGATATTGCTCTCCAACTCTGAGCCCCTGCCTGACTTGTCTTTTTAAGTAGAAGGGCTTCTTGGTGACTAAGCGCTAGTATTTTTCTCAGCCTGCTCTCCTTGCGGAAGCCATCCGTCCCGTGAGTGACAGAGCAGTGGCGTGTGTGGGCCGCCTTCTCTGCCACAGACGAGGAATGAGACTTCTGTGAGTTGTTCTCCACCTCTCCCATGGTCTGCATCTCTTTCACTGATCACATTTTTTAAGTGGGTGGATAATGTTTTGTTGGGAAAACTTCTATCTGTTTCGTCTAGTGGGAGCACTGTTGTAACAGTGTTACTTTTCTATTGATTTAACAAGATAAAGTGTAAATGGTTTGGGTTCTTTTTTTTAAATTTATTTTATTGAAGTACAGTTGATTTTCAGTGTAGTGTTAATTTCTGCTATACAGCGAAGTGATTCAGTTGTACATTTATTTTCTTTTTCATATTCTTTGCCATTATGGTTTATCACAGGATATTGACTGCCGTGCCCTGTGCTATGCAATAGGATTTTGTTGTGTATCCATTCTATATATAATAGTTTGCATCTGCTAATCTCAAACTCTGATTTGGGTTCTTTATGAAAAGAGGTTTATAGGGAAATTCTGTTTTAGATTCTCCTATTAAAAAGAGTCTAGTTGCTCCTGAACCAGGAAATACGTCTCTGATTATGACCCATGCCTTGGAGTCAGCTGCTTGTTATGAAGATGCTAATCTGGAGTTTTGATTGCCTTTGCTTAGAGAGGTATGACCAGTGTGGCGCCTCTTCTTATCAGAGTTCATTGCTTTGTGTCTTACCTTTAAACAATTTATACAACTAAACATACTGTCTTTTTAATTGTTTCTGTGGCAAACTTTGTAGCTGTCCCTCTATTTTAGTGACACCTCTTGCTCTGTCTAAACTAGTGGTGTTGTAGTTGTTTTTCATCAAATTGCTTTTCAAACGTGTAGAATTTAAAAATATAACTTGATATGATCAAATCTTCTGATGGCTGTAACAGTTTTCAAAGTGAAAACAGTATTTAAACCTTGGGTCTGTATGTTCTGTTTTTAGTATCTGTGTATCTGGCAGTGTTATTCTCCTGAAACTAAAATCAGCAGAGCATTGTGCCACTCTTGCTAGCAAATTCTTAAAAAAATTCTTAATTAGGTAGTATCTTTGTGCTTTACTCCTTCACATAGAAATGTATTAACCTAAACTATAAGTTTTTCACTTATTAATTTTGATGATTTAGGCATACTGTAAATTCCATACCTTTAGGTACGTGTGAACCAGTTTCTTGCTGTCTCTCTCTATATGTATATTTTAGACTCAGCAGATCTATAATTGCTTTATACATAGATGTTACTTCCCATGACATGTTTCCTCTGATCTTTGGAGACTGAAAAAAATACTACCCTGCCTCGGATTTCGAAGTTAATTGTCAGAGGTTTCCTTCTTGACTAAGGAGAATGCCATTCTGGAAATGGACTTCATAGATTTACCTATACACACAGGCTACCCAGAACGATGAGATCTGAAGGAACTGCTCCGTTTTTCCTATCCAAGTGATTAACATCAGCATCTGAATCAGACAGTATTTCTAGACACCGCATGGCATGGATTCCTTACTGTTTTCCCCCTTTGTACTTCTCTTTTGGTTAGGTATCTAAGAATTTCTTCCTGTTGTTTGTCCTTTATAACATGTGTCCTCTTTTGGAAAAGGTGTAGGGCCTGAAAGCGGGGGGAAGTAGAAATAGTGTCAGTGTCCTGTTCAAACTGTGTTTCCCACATTGGTGGCTGAAGTTCTTGTTCCAAGATGTGCAGGCTGTACTTGTTGGATAACTCTAATTGCTTGTGAGTCATCCACACAGAGAGCCTAGAAAGATCTGGCTCATCCTAAGTTTGTTTGTCCTCGTTTGTAGTTTTACTATGGAAATTGGTGTTTACCAAGAAAGAACTCAAAGCAACTGAGATTTAAAGACAAACTCATGCCCCACTTGTATGAAGAGCAGACATCTTTGTCAGACTTGACTAAAGTAAACATTTTATAGAGAAAATGTTATTAGAAGTGGTGAGAGCAGCTTGGGTGTACATTCCTGAGCAGATGACAGAAGGGGAAGGGAAACTGTGACAGAGAAGTAAAACAAGTTCTTATTCTTTAGAACAGGCTTTGATACATAAGGTATTGGTGCTACATCACACACTCCACTAAATAGGGACAAAGTTGCAGATCTGGTATTTGCTGCTGTTCTTGACTCAAGAGAAATGTTCTTTTTTTTTGGTACAACTGGAGTCGTCTAAATGATTTCTAAAGAATTAATTAACTCAGGCTTTCAGCACCCAATTCTTGCAGATATCTAAATAATTTGTTTGCTTGAAGAAAATACAAACTGGTTTGATTTTATTGATTTTATAATGATCAATTGTGCCTACTTTGTGTATTTGACATTTGGTGCATCAGACCTTTAAAAAAATTATACCTATTAGAAAAGTATGATTGGGTAGACAACAAGGATATTATTCTAGCAGTCAAATCTCTGCTGGAGAGATATTCTTACAGAAGCATGCTTTTATCTTACAGAGATTTCTCTGATACACTTGGGGGAACTATATTCCTAAGGGCTATATTTCATGTAGCTATAGTTGCCATTCCAATCTGAGGCAGACAAACTTCATTATTGTATCTTAAAGCCATCAGGGGCACAAGAGATGCTGGTGGTAAGAGCAAAGCAATTTATAAGAAACACTGTTTAATCTACCATGGTGAGGTCACTTAGCTCCATGATTTTATAACTAGAACAGAGTGTTAGACGCCATGGTGTTATAGTCATGATCTTGAACTCTTACTGAAACCTTCAACAAGTCATGTTTCCTACCTAGCCATTGTTCTCTGCCTTTGTAAAAAAGAATTTAAGGGACTTCCCTGGTGGTCCAATGGTTAAGACTCCTTGTTTCTACCGCAGTGGGCACAGCTTCAATCCCTGATCAGGGAATAAGACCCCACATGCCATGCAGGATGGCCAGAAGACCAAATATATATATATATATATATATATATATATATATATATATATATAAAAGTAAATGTATTTGTTTACAATTATAAAAATTTGTTGCACTTTTTTGGGCAGGAATATGTTCAAGTTATTTCCTAAAATAATTCCAAAATATAAAGGCTATAAAGTTCTTTTGAAATGTTGAGCTATTTCTTTGAATAGATGATATGGTTTTCATTTAATAGAGTTCCAGATAGTCTTTGTGATTATAAGGTGACGAAAACTCCAGGCATACTTGTACCTTGGGTATTCAAAGCCTTTGTGGAATCAGTAAGAGGATTAGGGATGAGGGTGAAATTAAAAGAAGGCTTAGTCCTGACCTGTGAACAGAGTCCCTTAGAGGGGGAAAAAGGAGGTCAGTAATTTTACCGTGACACTATTTATACTTTGAACAGTAAATATTCAAACTAAGATAATTAAGATTGGCTTTTTAATTAGAAAAGAGGAAGTCTGTGCCTTATTTCAGCTCTCATCTAGTGAACACCTACTGCCTATATAGAATCAAAAGTAAATTATAGAGATTAAGAACATAGGGAAAAGAGTTGATTTCCCATCACAAAAGTGCTTAGTCACATCTCTCTCCTCCTGATTTAAATATTCCTCCCATTCTTCTTTCTAATATTTATAGGATGTCAGAAGATGAAATTCAAGTTAACAATGTGGAAAATTTTAGCTCAGCACAATTAAGGAAAAAATGATTGCCCCACTTGAAGATGAACAAGCTGTAAACAGAAGTAGAAGCTGTTGGGAAAGTTTTTTTCTGATGACACATTGCTTCTTTGAATAAATCTTTGTGTCAGCTGAAACCTCGCCTTGGCTTTCTCTGTTGCAAGCACCAAGTCCATGACATGACTTTTAAGTCTTTCCTAAGCATTTGGCGAAGGAATTGATGGAATTCTCCCTACTGTTGATACACCAGGGTACCACATATTTACATGAGACTTTTGGGCCAAAAGACCCAACTTTTCTTTTTTGTACCGTTATTACTACATCTTTAATACAAGGCTGGATTGTTTATGTAGTCTGTTGCCTGAGACTGTGGTGGCAGAGGGACAATATTGGGGGCAGTATTAGAATTTGTTTAAGTCTGAGCCGGGGATTCCATCTGTCTTAGTGACATTAGTGTCAAACTGTTAGTGCCACACTATTTTAAATTGTGTCCAAGAGCCTGAGAGGCTTATGCTTATAGGTGCCATCTATAAACTTAGAAACAAACAAAGGAGCCTCTCTCCATTGACTGTGTAAGCCCAGTGAGCAATTAAAAAGCAGCCTGGGACCTCACCGGGGCAACTAGTCGGAACCAGAGCTCGTGGTATTCCCCTGGATATTGTTGAAAACTGTCAGAGAAAAACTAAAGCAAATAATCAAAGTGGAAATAATTGTTCCTGGTAACAGTTTTGTTTTTGAAGCTTGAGGCAGTGGAAGGAATAGTGACTAGTCAGTTACAGATCTTTGGTTCTAGTCTCAGCTCTGCCTGGACCTAGCTCTAAGAAATGGCTTCAAAACCCAAAGCTTGCTTCTATAAAATGAAGAAAAGAATTGAAGTAGTTTATTTGCCAAGTTCCTTCTAGCTTGAAAAATTGGTACATCTATACTTCAGATCATCTTTGAAGAATTTTTTTTTTAAATTAGGGTACGGTTTACATATGGCAGAAATGCACATCTTAATCATACAGCTTGATCAGTTTTTATGCCCAGATAATCACCACTCAGATCAAAGTTAGAATATTTTCATCATTTCAGAAAGTTCTTTTATTCCTCCTCCAGTCAAGACTACCTTTGACCCAGACTATGACTTTTATCATCGTAAATTAGCTTTGTTTATATTGAACTTCAAGTAAATAGAATCATTCTGTACATTCTCTTGCATCTGGCTTCTTTTACTTAATTTAATGTTTTGGGGATTCATTCAGGTATTACATGTGTCACTAGTTCATTTTTTTTTTTTTTTACATTGCAGCGTAGTTTGAACATAACACAGTTTATGTATCCATTACTCTGTTGTTTTTAGCTTTTGGCGTATTATTAATAAAGCTGCTATAAACATTGCTGTGTAAGTCTTTTTCTGACATATTCATTCATGTCTTGGGGCACATACATAGGACTGGAAGTGCTGGCCCCCAGGGTAGGCATGTGCTTAGCTTTATTAGGAACTGCTAAGGAAGTGTTCCAAAACGACTGTACCATTTTTTCATTCTTAACAGCAGGTGTGAGCCATTCTAGTGGATGTAAACTGTGGTCTTAATTTGCTTTTCTCTGATGAATACTGATACTGTGCACCTTGCATATACATACTGGAGATTTGGATATCTTTTGCAATGTATTGGTGAAGTCTTTCACCAGTTTTTATCGGATCTGTTGTCTGTTAAGTTTCAGGGGTTCCTTATTCTGGATAAGGCTTTTTGTTGGATATTTTGCCAGTTACATCCTTTCAATTCATTGCCTTTTCACTTTCTTATTGGTGTTTTTTGACAAGCAGAAATACAATTTTTCCGTTGTTTTTCCTTTAATGTGTTTCAGTGCTTTTCTTTAGTAACTATATGGTTTTGGCTTTTGCATTTAGTCCATGAATCTTTTCAAATTATTTTTTATTATGAGATGAGGCAAGGATCAAGGTTCAGTTTCTTCCAGATAAGTGTGTTCCAGCACTGTCCTTCAAAAAGATCTTTCCCCCAATGAATTTTGATGATGCTTTTTTAAAAAAAATCACATTTTTCCTGGGTTCTCTATTTTGTTCCATATATATATACTTGTCTTTTATACCACTATCATACTATCTTAATAACTAGCTTTTTAGTAAGTTTTGAAATGTAACAAATTAACATCACTACTTTTTCCTTTAGTCATTTCTTGGCTATTCTAGAATATAAAATATAGATTAATGTATTTTTACATTTCCATGCACGTACATATGCACACACATACCAGCAGATGGTGTGGTCCATGGACCTCTCTGAAAGTGTCCAATAAACGTCCAAGGGGTCAGTGAGTGATAAATATAAATTCATTTTTTGTCTTCTGTATACCATCTTGACAGTTCGTATAGATGGTGCTGAAGCAGTAGTATATAAACCTGATGGCATCTTAGCACGGTAAAAAGAATGGCATCAAACTATGCTCATAGGAGATGCAGCTCTCTCATAGTTAAAAAAAAAAGATGTAATTACTTAAGGCTTTCTTTGACAGTAAACATTAATTTTACCAAACTTTAGAAGCTAATTTTATTAAATTTTCATGTTTGTGTACTTTTTAATATTCTATATATCATAACTGAATTAATGCACACTATTTGTCTTGAGGAAACTTCACTAGTGTGTTTGCTGTGCACTGTTTTCATGGAATGCCATTTTACTTAAAAGAAAAAATGAAACTTCGTTCATTCAGACATTGGTATTTGGTAGAAATTTTCTCAAAAATTAACAAAGTAAGCTTGTCATTAAAAAAAAAAAAAGACAAATATTCACTACCAATGATAAAATTCTAGTCTTCGGTTGAAAATTAGAAATTTGGAAACCATGTATCCACCAGTCTGCATAACAGGTCCTATCCTTACACACATTTCTGATGAGATAGGTGGTGATATTACCTAGTATGATATTTTATCATGAAACAAATCAACATTTGGAAGATATGCAGCATTTTCCAAATGGCCAGTCTTAGGATAAAATTATGTATGGTAATGGACTCATTTCAAGTGCAAGAAAGAACAAAGGATTTTAATATGACAGATGGCAAAAATTAATTGATATGGTTTCAGATATCATAGTAACTAACATGTTAAGTGTTCTATCAGGGAAGAATATCCTCAGAATCTGAAAAGACTCAGAATATGAATACACGGAATCCTTTTCCAATTCCATTTCTGACTTACATCAATAGATGGGAAAAAAGCATTTGACAAAATCCAACATTCATTCATGATGGACTCGCATCAAAGTGGGTGTAAGAGAAGCATAATAAAGGCCAGTTTTGAGAAACCCTCCAGTTACATCTGTTCAGTGGTTAAAAAGCTGAAAGTCTTTCCTTTAAAATCAGGAACAAGACAAGCATCCCCACTCTTACCACTTCTGTTTCACATAGTATTGGAAGTCCCAGCCACAGAAATCAGACAAGAAAAAGAATTAAAAAGCATCCAAATAAGAAGGGAAGAAATAAAACTGTCAGTGTTTGCAGATTACATGATACTGCGTATGGAAAAAACTTTAAAAGTCTCCGTCAAAAAACTATAACTAATAAATGAATTCAGTGAAGTTACAGGATACAAGATTAATATACAGAAATATGTTGCTTATTCTATACACTAAAAATGAACTATAGAGAAATTAATGAAACAATTTAGAATTGGATTAAAAGTAATAAAATAGCTCGGAATAAACTTAACCAATGATATGACCATGGTGGTTAATATCCAAAATATATACATAGCTGTTACAACTTAATATAAAAACACAATTAAAGTAAATAAATAAATTTTAAAAAAAGAAAAAAAATGGGCAGAAGACCTGAATAGGCATTTTTCCAAAGAAGACATATAGATAGTTAACAACCACGTGAAAAGAAGCTCAGCATTGCTATCAAAGTAAGTTGCTCAGTCGTGTCCGACTCTTTGCGATCCCATGGACTGTAGCCCCGCAGCTTTCTCAGTCCATGGAATTCACCAGGCAAGAATACTGGAGTAGGTTGCCATGCCCTTCTGCAGGGATTCCAGATCCAGAGATCGAATCCAGATCTCCTGCATTGCAGGCAGATTCTGTACTGTCTGAGCCACCAGGGATCAAAGGAGAAATTCAAATCAAAACCACAGTGAGATACCATCTCACAGCTTTCAGAAAGGCTATCAGTGAAAAACCAAGTCAACAAATAACAAATGTTGGTGGTGATATAGAGAAAAAGGGCACCCTAGTAGACTGCTGGTGAGATTGTGGCTTGGTGCAGCCACTACAAAAAATGGTATATATTCCTGAGAAAACTAAGAATAGAACTGATCCAGCCATTCTACTCCTGGGTATAAATCTGAAGAAATGAAAATACTAATTCAAAAAGGTATATGGACCTTAATGTTCATAGTAGCCTTATTCACAGTAATCAAAATAGAGAAGCAACCTAATTGCCCATCAGCAGAATGGATAAAGAAGATGTAGTATATATGTACCAGAGAAGGCAGTGGCACCCCACTCCAGTACTCTTGCCTGGAAAATCCTATGGACGGAGGAGCCTGGTAGGCTGCAGTTCATGGGGTCGCTAGGAGTCTGACATGACTGAGTGACTTCACTTTCACGCATTGAAGAAGGAAATGGCAGCCCACTCCAGTGTTCTTGCCTGGAGAATCCCAGGGACGCGGGAGCCTGGTGGGCTGCCATCTATGGGGTCTCACAGAGTCGGGCACGACGGAAGTGACTTAGCAGTAGCAGCAGTATGTATGTACAATGGAATATGACTCAGCCATAATAAAGAATGAAATTCTGCCATTTGCAGAAATGTAGATGAACCTGGAGAGTATTACGCTTAGTGAAATAAGACAGACAAAGACAAACACTGAATGTTATCACTTATATGTGGAATCAAAAAACAAGGCAAATGAATGTATATAACAAAACAAAATCAGACTCACAGAGATTAAAATAGCAGTCACCAGTAAAGAGAGGGGAAGGGAAATGAGTGGCACAAACTACTATGTATGAAATAAACAGCAAGTATATAGCCATTATTTTGTAATAAATTTAAATAGAGTATAAAATATTGTATTGTCATCACCATGTTGTATACCTGACACTAATATCATAAATCATCTACTTCGACAAAAATTTATGTACTATACCTCAAAAAAAGAAAGGATGACTATCATTATTTGTAATGTTTCAAAATTAAAATGTTAATAGGCTAACACTTAAATGTTTTCAATATTGATAGATATAATCACATACAAAAGCTCTTTGGATTCCTGTCTGTAAGCACACAAAAGGGTCTTAATTCCCCCAAGACAGCTATCATATTTATATAATATATATATACACACACATGTATATATGTATGTATGTACATGTATATACCTATATACACACATACTACAGATTAAATGTATATTCATCTCTACAAAAATTTAGATGAGATTTAATTCATTTTTCATTGAATCTGTGGGTCAAATTTGGGAGATTTGACATCCTAACTATTGAGTCTTTCAGTACATAAATCTTTGATAGCTATCCATTTGTTTTGTTGTTTAGTTGCCAAGTCATGTCTGACTCTTTTGCATCGTCATGGACTATAGCCCACCAGGCTCCTCTGTTCGTGGGATTCCCCAGGCAGGTATACTGGAATGGTTTGCCATTTCCTTCTCCAGGGGATCTTCCAACCCAGGGATCAAACTCATGTCTCATGCATTGGCAGGCGGATTCTTTACCCCTGAACCACCAGGGAAGCCCGATGGTCTTCTTTAATTTCTCCTAATGTTTGTTAACTTTTAATGTGGAAGTTTTACACATATTTTATAACATTTATTTCAGTCATTTGATGCTCTAATGCTATAAAGAATAGCATGCTTTGTTTTTCAGGATTTTTCCATAGTATATAGAATACAGTTTTGGGGGGTGGGTAGTATATTGAACTAGTATTCAGAATCCTTTATAAATTCATGTATTAATTTTAGTAGATATGTTTGGATTTTTTGCTCAGCAGTCATGTCATCTACAAATAAAGATCATTATATTTTTTCCCATCTTTACACCTCATTTCTTTTCCCCCTTATTGTATTTGCTTAGATCTCTAGTACGTTGAGTAGAAGTGATGATATTGAAAGTCTCGTCGTCTTCTTAATCTTATAGGGAAGTGTTTAACATTTCACTGTTACATATAATGTTAGATGTAGTTGTTTTTTTAAATGAAAACTTAACATTCCTCTATTGTGTCATTCCTATATTGGAACATCTGAATCCTTATATTGTATTATTCCTATACTGGAATAACAAAAAATGGACAAAATCCATAAAAGAGCCCAACTGACTTTCTAAAACTGAAAAATATAATTTATTAAATAAAAAATTATTGAATGGGCTTAGCAGCTAACTATATGAAGAGGAAGAAAGAATTAGGAATTCAAAAACAAGTCAAAACTTATCTAAACTGAAGTGAAGAAAGAAGAAAATGAAATACAACAGAACTCAGTATGAGAAATGTATGGTGTGATATTTGACTGCCTAACATATGTTCAATTGTTACAGATGGATGGAAAGAAAGCGAGGATAGGGCAAAATAAATAAATGAAGGGCTGAATATTTTCTAAAATTCTAAAAAGACATCAACTCCAATTTCAAGAAGGTTAGCTTGTCCCAAGTAGGATAAATACAAAGAAAACCATATCTTGTCATATCAACAGCCTAATCTTGAAGTCCAAAAATCACAAAGCCATTTTAATTTTCAGCCTGCCATGTTTCTTCTTAGGTTCATATTTGGTTGAGGATTTAACATTTTGACAAAATTAGAATTATTTTTAAGTTTCTTTGACAGTATGAGATACCTGTCTCCCAGTGCCCTTTGAGGAATCATCAGGATGTTTACCATCAAAAATGGAAATAAGAAAATGGGGAACCAGTATTTATTTATAAACAGCTATGTGCCCAACAGTGTGTTAGGTGTTTTCACATGGTTTATCTCATTAATCATATTTCATTAGGATCACAGATCCATTTCAGAAATATGCAAAGGGTGGGATTTAAGACACCTAGTTCCTGATACTTAGAAATACTTAGAGTGCATTATGGTGACACCTCAGATAAGTCCAAACCTCTTTTTACCCTGCCTGATCAAATATTCATTTCAAAACACTGTATGCTGAAATGAGCCACGTGGGAGTTGAAGAGAATCAACTATTCAGGTGGTGAAAATGTGTGAATGCAGCTGGCAGATGAAGTTCTAGTGTGATGAATTCCCAGCTTGTCCTTATTGCTTCAGGCAACGACTGACAGGCCTGACTGGTCATTGGCTTTCCATTTCTGGCATTGATAGGACTGAAAATACTTAGTGTCACAGATACTTAAAAGCTGTCCCTGTTAGAGTGGATACAAACAGTGCTGGAGGGTCCTTCTTGCATAGAGCTGTAATCAATATGGTCTAGAGTTCTTGACCTGAACCTATAATTATCTGCTTGTTGTAAAGGTGGCTTATTGTTACAGAAAATGCTTATATTCAGAACTTTGGGGCTAAGTTGTGAATGGAACTAAGGAAAATAGAGGCTTTGTCCCTCTTTCTCTACTTCCTAGTATTTAAAAGGCTGTCATAATAACCACAGATCAGGGTATTCGTAAAGGATTAGAACATTGTATCTCTAGGATTTTAGGGTGCCGAAGTTTGTATTTTACCTCTGATGCGAAAGTCGTGACTTCAGTGTTTGCAGCTTGTGATTATCATTTTTCAAATACCAAAATAGAATTTCTTCTCACTGATTCAAATACTTGGATTAGAAGTGCAGCTTAAATCATAACACATTTGAACTTGATCTTTTTCTACAGCTAAGCATATGCTGAAAAAAAGAAATTGGGTAAGTGGATATTACAGCATCCGTGATCCATGGAAGGCTGTGACACCGATAGCAATTCTTAAGTTACTGTTTGTACCAATGTATGTAAGTATATTGTGATCAAGGTTAACTGGCCATGTGAAATAGTCATAGTACAGTTATAAAAGGACGGAGCAGTCAGTGTGGATCCTGCTTGGCTTAAGGTGTTTCTGACAGGCGTTACTGGGGCTTCCCTGGTGACTCAAGCAGTAAAGAATCTGCCTGCAATGCTGGAGACCCAGGTTCAGTCTCTGGGTCAGGAAGATCCCCTGGAGAAGGGAATGGCTACCCACTCCAGTATTCTTGCCTGGAGAACTCCATGGACAAGAGGAGCCTGAAGGGCTACAGTCCATAAAGTCGCAGAGTCTGGGTAGGATGCCTTGAAAAAGAGGGAAGAAGTAATGCTGAGTAGTAGAGGGCTATTTGAAAAAAAGGGCTGTCTTTGTATTTCCACATGCCTGGTATTGGTACCTGCTGCAGAGCAATAATCGATATGTGTTGCATTATTGATTTCTGAAAGAAATATAAGCCTTTAAATATATCCCAGAGTATTTAAAACTTTGTGTATATATTACCTCTTTAAACCCAGAAAAGAGAATCTTGACCTAGAATTTGTTGTTTCAGTTGCTATTATGTTTATGATCATTATTCCTTTGTTTGAGCCCTGGGTAAACTGTGTGGTCAGTTGGCATATTTTGTAGTGTTTCAGATGATTTTTTCATGTCATTTTTTTCTTAAAAAAAGCCACATTATGTTTGCATAGTACATTTCCCATCTTTGATAGCTTTTACATAACCAGATAATAAAATATAAGAGAATTATGACCCTCAACTCGGGTTTGCTTTAGTTTCATTAGACTGGCATGGGAATTTGTGTTTGAAGGTTATCTTCGTAAAACATTAGCTAGCCAGTTCCTGCATCCTTAGATCTGTTGTCAAGCCTGTAAAACATCTGTTGAAAGTAATGGACTTGACTTTTGTCTTCTGGTCATACTAGGATAACTTCCACATACGTTGCTGTTGGGGTATTTGGAACTGTATTTTTAGCTAGCTCATCTTGTACATGGGCCCAGGATATTCACATATAGGGATTTGACCTAAATTCCATTAAACCAAAAAGGTTTGTTTTGAGTTGTTACCGTATTGGTAATGCCATTGCAGGCCTGTGAATCGTACTTGAGCTCTCGGCAGTCCTATGATACATACCATCTTGAGTCTTCAACCTATTTCAATGTGGTTTCTAAGAATATTGAAGGGACCCTAGTTATTTTGCAAATGCTCGGTGTTGTGGGTGCAGAATACCAGAAGTTCCACTTGAACTCTCCAGTCAGTCATTCGTTACCCTCTTCTTGAGCTCCAAAATCACTGCGGACAGTGACTGCAGCCATGAAATCAGAAGACGATTGCTTCTTGGCAGGAAAGTGGTGACAAGCCTAGACAGTGTGTTGAAAAGCAGAGACATCGCTCTGCCGGTGAAGGTCCGTATAGTCAAGGCTGTGGTCTTCCCAGTGGTCACGTCCAGTTGTGAGAGCAGGACTACAAAGAAGGCAGAGCACCAAAGAATTGATGCTTTCGAACTGTGGTGCTGGAGAAGACCCCTGAGAGTGCCCTGGACGCAAGGAGATCAAACCAGTCAATCTTAATGAAGATTAACCCTGAACATTCATTGGAAGGACTCATGCTGAAACTGAAGCTCCAGTATTTTGGTCATCTGATGTGAACAGATGACTCACTGGAAAAATCCCTGATGCTGGGAAAGACTGAAGGCAGAAGGAGAAGAGGGCGTTAGAGGGCGGCATCACCGATGCAATGAACATGAGCTTGAGCAAACTCCAGGAGATGGGGAGGGACAGGGAGGCCTGTTGTGCTGCAGTCTATGGGGTCACAAAGAGTCAGACATGACTGGGCACCTGAACAACAACAACAACATACAGTTTTCAAATAAAGAATGTATGATTGGGAAAAGACTCCTTCACCCTTCAGCTTCTTACTACCTCAAGAGGACGCTTAGTGCATCTGTGATAGCCCCTTTGACATTCCTCCTATCAGGCTGACTTTTCTTATGTCAGAGATTTTTAGCCAGGAGTGAAAACCTCTAAATCAGAGTTTTTAATCTCCATAGGAGGGTCTTAACTCCTGACTCAGAGGGCGTATGCCAGAGAGACCTTGGAAAAATGTTGGTATGGCGCCTGAAACTTTTCATTTGCCTTGAAACATGTTCTTAATTATACTTTTTATTCCAGTCCACCTCACTGATTAAATTAATTACTTTTCTCCTCTGTTCTTAAACTTTTACTGTTGTGTTTATCACCTCGTATTAAAGTTACTTGGGAACCATTTCCCTTTCAAAACTGTGAGCTCATCTTTGAACTCCCCACAGCACCCTGAATGGTTCTGACACATAATAGGCACTCAATAAAGGTTAATGAATTCAACGTTTCAGCATGGAATATTGAAACCAAATTTTTGAAGTTGAGTCGGCATAGTAGTTGCCTCCTAGGAGGGGAACTAAGTGCCTGGGGAACAGAAGTGAAAAGAAGACTTTCTTTTCATTTTAGTATTTTAAACTGCACTCATGCTTTATCCTTGCAAAACATAAATGAAGCTCTTAACAACTATCATATTTTTCAGAATTTGACAGGTTAGCATCGCAAGATATTATTGTTTATTTATTTATACAAATAAACTGAGGTTAAATGATGGTTAGAAACTTGTATTTTGTTATCTTGTTAGTGATAGAACAAAGATACAACTCTGTGATACCTTCAGTTTCTCCAGGATATTGAACACCATCTTGACCACAATAGCTGACCCCTTTTTAGGAAGTAGAGTTGATTTAAAAAAAATTTCTTTACTCTGTTTATATATGTAATTTTTGACTGTGTTGGGTCTTCATTGCTGCTTACAGGCTTTCTCTAGACACAGTGATCGAGGTCTACTCTTTAGTTTTGGTGCACAGGGTTCTTTGGGATGGCTTCTCTTGTTACAGAGCAGCTCTAGGGCACGCGGGCTTCAGTAGTTGTGGTGTGTGGGCTCATTCATTAAGTTTGGTGGGCTCTAGAGCACAGGCTCAGTCGTTGTGGCACCCAGGCTTAGCTGCCCGATGGCATGTGGGATCTTCGTTCCCAGGCCAGGGATAGAACCCATGTCCCCTGCTTTACAGGGTGGTTTCTTAGCCATTGGACCATGAAGGGAGCCCCAGCACAATAGCCTACCTTGATTTTGTTCATACAGTCAGCAAAAGGTATATATATATCTGACCTAGGAACTATCTTTCCTTATTCTTACACTGTGTCCGTCACAGAAGCCACAGAATACAGCACCCCCACTTTTTGAGTGGCTCATCTGTTTTAAGAGGCCACTGGTACAACCTCTTTGATAAGGTTTTGTTAGTTGAAGACCGTTGTGCTCATGGTTCACCTAGGTAGCCCTGTAGCTCACAGAGAGACTCCTACCCTTTAAGCAGTAACCATTGATTTTCAGCTAGGAAAGCCACTATCAATCAGGTAATATTTTCTCAAGCTGAAAAAGGCTTTCGCTAAGGCATGGTGATTGCCCACAGTCACATTTCTTTTCCCATCTACTTGTGGGAAAATGCAAACTAAAGGAACACTGGTGTTTGTAACCCCCATTCTCTTCTACATTTGCGGGTGGGGGAGAGAGAGGTAAAGGGACTGTATTTCTCCGGGAAATATTGTTAATTGCTTTTTCACCGTATAGATTAAAGCATAAAAGAAGCCCCCAAAGCTCTGATTCTAAATGGACCTGACACCTTGATCTTCTATCATGGCATAACATGTGAGTGGAGATTCCCAATGGACCTTGATACACTACAATATTTATTACTATAAAGATCTAAGAGTTCTTAGTCACTTTGAAACTTGTAAGAGCTGTTCAGATCCCATACACTGGACTTGTGTTTTCACATAGTAAAGTTTTTCTGATTTGTTTAGTGTAGTGTACTAAGAAGGACCCCTCCTGCCCCGTTCTGAATAATAAAATTAGGCTTTTAAATAAACTAAAAAAATAGTGCTCAGATATGAAAGTATACCTGGGAGAAAAATGTTTTTGCTTTGCTTTTCTTGTCCATTAGTATTTAGGGACCACAGGGTCTTCAGCTGACCCATTTTATGCCTTTGTATTTTTATGTGCAAAAAGGTACTAAATTTTGCCTGTTGTATCGATATGATCAGAATACTGATAAATTGAAAGGTACTGAAATGATACTTCTATCAGTTTCTGCTGTTGATGGTGTCAAGAATCAACAATGGTTTATTATGGTTTAATTTTAATAATACCTTTCTGTGGGGGCTGGGGGGAGGCCATCCACATGGCATGTGGGATCTTCCTGAACCAGGGATCAAACCCAGGTCCTCTGCACTAGGAGCATGGAGTCTTAGCCACTGGAGCACCAGGGAAGTCCCAATAATAGGGTTTTAAATATTTTTTAATTACTAAGGAAAACTCTATAGTAATATTTACATTCACAAAAATAGTAATATATAAATTAAAAGATGTACTTAGCTGAGAAAATTATTTTGAGGTTGTCATCATCAAAATTAATGTAAATTAATATAATTTTGAATTATGTGTCCTTGCTTATGAAGGAAACCTAACTACACTATATGAGGAAAGTTATAGAAGTAAAGGGAAATAAATAGGATACTTAGCATCTCTACTTAAATATTGAGTTATATGTAGCCCATTTAGTTTCTGTGCTGCATATGAAATTCCATGCATAATGAATTATAGTGGGTTTTGGTAACATTTGACTGTTTAACATACTGTGCTAAGCATTTCATGTGCATTACCTTCTTTATTCTCCATAGAGATCTGTTGAGGTACATGTTTTCCCTTTTTTAGAGTAAAGGGGTACAGCTCAAGAGAAATTATGGATACTATACTACTTTCCATTTTGACAGTGCCATCTGAATTTCTTTATTGTGAACAAGTTTTGCATTCAGTTCAGTTCAGTCGCTCAGTCTCAGTCGTGTCCAACTCTTTGCGACCCCATGAACTGCAGCACGCCAGGCCTCCCTGTCCATCACCAACTCCTGGAGTCCACCCAAACCCATGTCCATCGAGTCGGTGATGCCATCCAGCCATCTCATCCTCTGTCTTCCCCTTCTCCTCCTGCCCCCAAGCCTTCCTAGCATCAGGGTCTTTTCAAAGAAGTCAGCTCTTCGCATCAGGTGGCCAAAGTATTGGAGTTTCAGCTTCAACATCAGACCTTCCAATGAACACCCAGGACTGACCTCCTTTAGGATGTACTTGTTGAATCTCTTTGCAGTCCAAGGGACTCTCAAGAGTCTTCTCCAACACCATAGTTCAAAAGCATCAATTCTTCCGCGCTCAGCCTTTTTCACTGTCCAACTCTCACATCCATACATGACTACTGGAAAAACCATAGCCTTGACTAGACAAACCTTTGTTGGCAAAGTAATGTCTCTGCTTTTCAATATGCTATCCAGGTTGGCCATAACTTTCCTTCCAAGGAGTAGGCGGTCTTTTGATTTCATGGCTGCAGTCACCATCTGCAGTGATTTTGGAGCCCAGAAAAATAAAGTCTGACACTTTTCCCACTGTTTCCCCCCATCTATTTCCCATGAAGTGATGGGACCAGATGCCATGATCTTAGTTTTCTTAATGTTGACCCTTAAGCCAACTTTTTCACTCTCCTCTTTCACTTTCATCAGGAGGCTCTTTAGTTCCTCTTCACTTTCTGCCATAAGGGTGGTGTCATCTGCATATCTGAGGTTATTGATATAGATCTTTATTAAAATATATTTTTGATAAATGCATTTTGGGGATAGACAGTTGTGTAGCAGAAGTACATGAACTTAGTGATCAAATGTGAGTTTGATGTCATCTCTGTAGCCAACCAGGTGTATTACCTTCAGGCTCTTCATCCTGCAGAATAGTATGAAAATACCTGTCTCCTATGATATGAGTCAGTAGACCTAACATCTGTATGTCTTCTGACCATGGTTTGAATACATAACAAGAATTCATTAAATATTAGTTCTCTCCTTGTTGCATGCTTAGTCACTCAGTTGTGCCTCACTCTTTGTGGGCCCCATGGACTGTAGCCCACCAGCTCCTCTGTTCATGGGATTCTCCAGGCAAGAATACTGGAGTGGGTTGCTGTGCCCTCCTCCAGGATATCGTCACAACCCCATGATTGAACCTGAATCTCTTATGTCTCCTGTATTGGCAGGTGGGCTCTTTACCACTAGTGCCACCTGGGAAGCCCCTAGTTCTCCCCTTGTTTCTTTATTTCAATAATAGGAGGAAGAAGAGAGGTTCTTACTATTATCCCAGTGATTTTGTTTTGCTCTTTAGTATTGGATTGGCCAAAAAAGTTCGCTTGGGTTTTTCAGAAATAAATTTATGTCTGTTAGTCATGCTTCCCGTGGAGAATGATTATGCTGTTGTCCTTATTTTATACCCGAGGAAGAAATGGTAGATCCCAGCTTGGAGGCCAGGTAGTCTAATTACAGAGCTTCTTCTTTTTTTTTTTTTTTTTAATTGAAGTATAGTTGATTTACAAAGGAGCTTGTAGTCTTAGCTAATATATAATTTTCTCAAAGGATATATATAACAGTGTATTAGATTGGATTCTGATATCTCAGGTCTTAACCATAGAAATTATTCGCCCACTCCCTCCTTCTCCCTCCTCCACTTCTCCCGTGTTTAGCTTGTGACAGTATGACAGTTCATTCCCTGATCTTTAATTGATTCCTACAATAAGTTTGTTCAGTTAGATGTTCAGAGACCCTTCTGATTCTAAAATCTGTGATGGATATATGGACACATCTGTAATGTACTGTATGGATGCACGTGCCTTATGCTGAGGCAGCTCTGGCAACCCTTTAAGGGAAAGGTACTCATCACTGTGGCCTAATAGGGAAGATGGTGACTTAAGTGAAATTAACCATTTCGTGGGGGTTTTGGTGGGAATGACAGAACACAAATTAACTCCTCAAGCCTCTTCATTTCCTTAACAAAGAACCTCAAAATAGTTCTGCCCAATTGGATTTGACTTGAGTTGTATTTGTTTTTGTGTGTAAATACATTTTGCTCAGCCTACAAAAGATGAAGAAACCGAACCATTTTGTTTGCCTGAGGAGCAGTCATTCTCCTAATTGTGTTAGACTGGCTGTTTACATTTGTTTTTGACTCTGTCTTGATGTGTAATTGTCTTCCTTTCCCTCTTTTTTCCCCTTTTGTCTCTGTTTCAGTTTATCTTCTTGTTTTAATAATTCTTTTTTTTTTTTCTTTCTGTAAATGAAAATCTCTCCCAGGGATGCTGAATAGGTCATTCTTTTTATAACACTCCTTGTATGCACAGAAGAATTTAGCTTGGCTGTAAAACTTATTCTTGGCATAAATTTGGCAGATAGTTTTTAGCCTGGGTGAGACTTTTCACTGGGATCATAAAAGTGTTGGGGCGTCACTGCCTTCCACTCTTCCTTCTTCAAGTATGACATTAGTGGTTTTAGCTCTTGTTGACCCTTCTTTTAACCAAAGCTTTATAGCCTATTAGAGCACAGTGTGGATTTTTTTTATGATATGTTGGAGGAAAAGAAAAAAAAAAAACCCTCTAAAGTTACAAATGGTTTCATTTACCAAAATGACTATTACTCTTGGAAAGTTTTGCCTTTTCTTTAAAATTTCCAGGAGTTGGGTGGGCTTGCTGTCCTCTGTCCCACTCCACCTCCCCACCCACACATTCATGTTGGCCAAGATGCTGAGAGCTTGAAGCATAATTCCAGGCTTCTAGGAGGTAAATCACTTACCAGGGACTAAGCAAGACACACTTTCCTGCTATTATTTTAATCTCATATTTCATCATTTATTGGATCAAATAACAGTCTCATTTACTTAGGATCCATGTCAGCACCTTGAACTCCAAGTCATGTATTACATGACACCTTGTGAGGGATTCTCTGCATTGTTCATCTGTAGTCCTGCTTCATTAAAGGACTTTATTTAAGCATCTTCCATTTTTTCCAGGGTATCTGAGGGCTTCAGTGTAATGAAAAATGTTTGCCCTCTTTGTAAAAATAATACAAGAAACCACTGAAGAAACCTAAGGATTTCCTGTCCAAAGCAAGCAGTATCTTTCAGTAGGTTATCTTGTACATAAATTTATACGTAAATGTAGTCATAGCTAAGAAGGGGAGAAGTTGTGAATCTTTCATCATCACAGGTTAAATAACACAAACTTCAGGTAACCTCCTTGGGTTTCCTCCATGCTTTTGGCTCAGCTCTGGTTTATATTGGAGCCATATCTGCACCTCCGCTCTTTCAACCCTCTCTTTTTATGAGACTAAAAAGTAAATTGGGTGCTATTTAAATATTTCCTACTTATATTTATTGAAAACTACCCTGCCTCAGGGCATAGCACTTTGAAAAACTGCCTTGCACCAGCCCAGTTTTCCAAACCCACGTGGTTTACCCAAAAACCTGGACTTTGCTTTCCTCAGACCTTTAATTTCTTTAAACCAAATGATCACACAGAAACTTAGGAGGAGCCTAGTTTCATTTGTGAGGTTTTCAATAAAAGTTAAGTGGAGTGTGGCTAGAAAACCAGACCCTGAAAAGCCATAACTCTGCTGACACCAGAGGAAAAACCTACAGAATTCTTATACTTCCTGCTTTCAGTGTTTGGGAGAAGAGAAAAAACAAGAAAGATGGAAGAGCTTTAGTACTGGTCCACTTTGGGGAAAAAGGGGGATGAGGGAAGTTTGGTTGAGTTCATCTGTTAGTTATCTGGTATTTTATTTAAAGTTTGTCCTATTTCTAGAAATTTTTGAAAATACAGAGGAGTATGAAAAGTAAAATTTAAAAACTAATTTCATTCCATAGATATTATTATTCTTAACATTTTGGGATATAACTTCTTAGTGCTTGATCTTTTAAAATTTATATTTTAATATTGACCTAATATTAAACAGTATTTTGTAGCTTACCTCATCATCATCAGGTTTCCTTCAAGTTGTGCAGTATTTTCCAAAATATAGATATTTTAATGGTTGTATTCTCTGAATCATTTGTCTAGTCTTCTATCCATCAAGTTTTCAAGTTTCTAATTTTTTCTAAATTTTTTTACCATATTAATTAAGAATAAATAAAATTCCCATATATAGATCTTTGGTTTATATGTTTCTAAACATTTAAAGAAGAAATAATATCAATACTTCTCAACTGTTGCAAAAAACAGAGCAGAAAGAAACACCTCTAAACTCATTTCATGATGTCAATATTATCCTGATACCAAAACCAGTCAAGGTCACATCAGGAAAAGAAAATCAGGCCAGTATCCCTAATGAACAAGAGATAAAAGTCCTTATCAGACTTTAACAAACCAAATTCAATAATACATTAAAAGGAGCCCCCACCATGATTAACCGGAATTTATTCCAGGGATGCTAGGATGAATTAGCATCTATAGATCAGTCAAAATGCTATACCACATTAACAAAATAAAGGATAAAAATTGTAGGATCATCTCAATAGATGTGTAAAAAGCATTTGACAGAATTCAACATTCATTTATAATAAAAACTCTTACTAAAAGAGGTATATAGGAAGCATACCTCAACATAATAACTTGTCCATGTATGATAAGTCCATGTATGACAACTCAGCTTGTCCATGTATGACAAGTCCACAGCTAACAACGTACTTAGTTGTGGAAAGCTGAAAGATTTTCCTCCAAGATCAGGAAGAAGACAAAGTTGCCCACTCTTGCCATTTTTATTCAGCATAGTATTGGAAGTCCTAGCCAGAGCAATTAGGCAAGACTGCATCAAACTAAAAAACTTCTATACGGCAAAAGAAACAAAAATAAAAAAGTAGCAGGTATCCTACAGAATGAGAGAAAATATTTGCAAATCATGTATCTGATAAGGGTTAATATCTAAAATATATGAAGAACTCATACAACTCAATAGAGGAAAAAAGTCATTAAAAAAATGAGCAGAGGATCTGAAGAGACATCCCATAGAATACATACAGTTGGCTAGTAGGTACATGAAAATGTGCTCAACACTAATTATCAGGGAAATACAACTCAAAAGCACAATGAGATACCATCTTGTGTCTGTTAGAATGGCTATCTCAGAAAAGACAAGAGATAACAAATGTTGGCAGGAGTGTGGAGAATTGGGAATCATTGTGTACTGTAAACTGGAATTACAGAATGTAAACTGATGTAGCTACCACGGAAAACAGTATGGCAGTTCCTCAAAAAATTAAAAATAGAACAGGCATATGATCTAGCAATATATACTTTTAGAAACACACTAAGTCACAAAGATATCTATGTCTCCACGTTCGCTGCAGAGTTATTTACAATAGCCAAGACATGGAAACAATCTAAGGGTCCATTGATGGATAAATGGATGAAGGAAATGTCACATACACACAAACACAGAGTAATATTCAGACATAAAAAGAAAATTCTGCCACTCATGACAACATCGATAGACCTTGAAGGCATTATGCCAGTCAGATAAAGAGAAGTACCATGTGATCTTACTTTGTAAGTGGATTCTAAATGAAAACAAAAGCTCATCCATGCAGATAACCGGGGGTGGTTGCTGGTTGGGGGTGATGGAGGTGGAGGGATATGGGTGAAATGGTGAAGGTGGTCAAAAGTTACAAAATTCTAATTTAAAAGTCAGTCAGTCCTGAGAATGTAAAGCATGGTGACTATAGTTAATAATACCATATTGTATATTTGAAAGCTGTTGAGAGAGTAGAGCTTATAAGTTCTCATCATAGGAGAAAATTTGTAACTATTTGTGGTGATGGATGTTAACTAGACTATTGTGGTGAGATTTCCCAGTATACATGTATATCAAACATTATGTTGTACATCTGAAACTAATGTATGTCAGTTATATTTCAGTTAAAAGTTTTTCTTCTAGTTGTTGTTGTTTAGTTGCTTAGTGGAGTTTTCTTATTCTCATTGATTTTAAGATCATGTACTTTTTTTCCAAATTTTACTTTTCATCTGTGTATATGTTTATGTCTTACAATGAATTTCTCACAGACAGCATATAGTCTATGTTTTTGATTCTCTTTGCCAACCTCTGTGTTTTACTTCATTTTTCTAGACCATTTACATTGAATGTAATTATTTATATATTAGAGCATAAGTCTTCTCTCTAATTTTTTATTCTCTGTTTGTTCTGTTTTAGTTGTTTGTTTCCTTTCCCTTGACTTCCTGTGGGTTGCCTGACCATTTGATTAAATCCCACTTTGATTTATCTATAATGTTTTTATTTTGCTACTTTATATAGCTTTATTAGTGGTTGCTGTAGGTGTATTACATTCACTATGTATAATTTATCACAGTTTACTGTTATCATTTTACCAGTTGGAGTGAAATCTCCTCCCTTTATTTCCCTTTACTCTTTGTATTTAAAATGTTGCTGTTGCTGAGTCCCTCAGTCATGTCTGACTATGCAGCCCCATGGACTTTAGCCTGTCAAGCTCCTCTGCCCATGGAATTTTCTAGGCATGAATACTGGAGTGGGTTGCCATTTCCTTCTCCAGGGGATCTTCCTGACCCAGGAAGCATCGAACCTGCGTCTCCTGCATTGGCAGGCAGATTCTTTACCACTAGCACCACCTGGGAAGCCCCTTATTTAAAATATGATTATCTTAAATCTTTCTTCTGTATACATTTAGAACCACATGTGTGGCTGTTACTTTTTGCTTCAACCCTTAAAAATAAAATTTGTTTGTTTATCTGTGGCTGGGTTGGGTCTTTGTTGCTGCACACATCCTTTCTCTCACTGTGGCGAGTGGAGGCTAAGTCTCTAGCTGCGCTGTGTGGGCTTCTCACTGCGCTGGCTTCTCTTGTTGTAGGGCATCAGCTCTCTTGTTGTAGTGCATGAGCTCAGCAGTCGCAGCTGTGGATGCTCGAGTGTGGGTTCAGTAGTTGTGGTGCGTGGGCTTAGTTGCCCCGCGGCGTGTGGAATCTTCCCGGAGCAGGGATTGAACTCTTGTCCCCTGTTTTGACAGGCAGATTCTTAACCACTGGACCACAAAGGAAGTCCTACTTCAACTCTTAAACATATTTTAGAAAATTCAAGGGGAAAAGGACAGCCTATTATATTTACTCACATTTTTGTTCACTGTATTTTTTTCTTCCTTCCAGTATTCCAAAGTTCCTTCTTTTAGTGTTTTCTTTGTCTTAGGAGAACTTCCTTTAGCTCTTCTCTTAAAGTAAGTCTGCTGGCAACAAGCTCTCCTTGTTGCTGTTCATCTGATAAAGTCTTGATTTCCCCTTCATTCCTGAAATATATTTTCTCTGGGTACGGGGTTCAGGGTTGACAGTTCTTCTCTATCAATACTCAAAAAAAAAAAAAGGTCAATTTCTTTTAGCCTCCGTGCATTTTTGATGAGGAATCTGCTCTCATTTGAGGTATTTTTAGGTAAACTGTTGTGTTTTTTCAGGCTGCCTTCAAGTGTTTTTGTCTTTAGTTTTCAGAAGTTACACTATGACGTGTCTTTTCATGGGTGTCTTCAAGAGTGTCCTATTAGGGGTTCATTCAGCTTCTTTGGTGGCTCAGACGGTAAAGAATCCTCCTGCAATGCATGAGACCTGGGTTCGATCCCTGGGTTGGGAAGATCCCCTGAAGGGAAAGGCTATACCCACTCCAGTATTCTTGCCTGGAGAATTCAAATCATGGGTAGAGGAGCCTGGTGAGCTACAGGCTATGGGGTCACAGAGTTGGACACGAATGAGCAACACACACAGCTGCTTTCATGTGTAGATTTATGTCTCTTGCAAAATTTGGTTAGTTTTCAATCACTGTTTTTTCAAATACTTTTTCACCCCCATCTTCTTTCCCTTCCCTTTGTGGCTCATTATTGCCCAAATGTTAGGTCATTTAAAATAATCCCACAGATTCCTGAAATTCGGTTAATTTTTCAATCTGTTTTCTCTGTGTTGGTCGGACTAGGCAATTTCTGTTGTTCTTTTACAGTTTGCTGATTTGTTTTTACTGTCCCTCCATTCTGCTATTGAATCCACCCACTGAACTTTTGATTTTATTGTATTAGATGTTGAAGGTACAGAATTGCCACCTGATTCTTCTTTACATCTTCTTTGCTGAGAGATTCTGTTTCATTGCTGAAGCTTTCTATTTGTTTCTTTTGTTTCTAGGATGGTCTTAAGTGCTCTGAGACATTTTTGTCATGGCATTAAGAAAAAATCTTTCTCAGATCATTTAAACATCTTTGTCATCTTGTTGTTCGTGTCTACTGATTGTCTTTTTTTTTCATTCAGTTTGATATCTTCCAGATTCTTGGTCTGTCTAGTGATTTTCAATTTGAATCTGGGTATTTTCCTGAGATTTGGATCTTAAACCTGCTTTTGTTCTGTTTTTAAAGATTTCTTTTGATGTGGGCTATTTTAAAACTCTTTGTTGAATTTGTCACAATATTGCTTCTGTTTTATATTTTGGTTTTTTGGCCACAAGGCATGTGGGATCTTCATTCCCGACTAGCAGTCAAACTTGCACCCACTGCATTGGAAGGCAAAGTCTTAACCACTGGACCTCCAGAGAAGTCCCCAAACCTGTTGTTTTAACTGGCTTTCTTGACACCACTGTGGCAGGGGAAGTTGGCCTTTGCTGGCTTAGGTGGTGGTAGAACCACAGTTTTTTCCTGTGGTGCTTGTCTAGAATAAAGCAGTTATTTTTCTAAAAGCCTCTGCCTTGCAAGGCTGCCCCTCTCCTATTCCCTTGGCTAGAGATCAGGCTTTAGTTCAGACTTCTTTTATTTTTTATTTTTTTTTAACATTTCCATTGGAGTTTTCAGGTTGCCGGCTTCATCAGCTCCAAGTCTTGAGATATTTGAGGCAAAAAGAAACCCCAAGGATTTCTTTTTGTGTTATTTGTGTCGTGAAGGTCCTAGCCGTTCTGCTACCTTTCTTCAACCCTTCAAGTCTTATGTTTATTTTGTATATACAATTGACCCTTGAACAACGTGGGCGTTAGGGGTACTTACCCTCCGCAGAGTTGGAAATCCCTGTCCACAGTTCCCATTTTGCATCCACAGATTCAGCTAATGTGGATTGCATAGTATTATATTTACTATTGGAAGTTTTAAAAATCCCGGTGGAAGTGGACCTGCCTAGTAGAAACATGTGTTTTTCAAGAGTCAGCTATAGTTCATGCCCGGGATTTTGTGTAGCAGATTGTACAGTATTGTAGTATTTACTGTTAGGGAAAAAAGAAAAAAACCCTGTTCAAAGGACCCACTCCATTCACACTCCTGTTATTCAAGGGTCAGCTATAATTAATATACAAGGGTTTTGGCTTCCCTGGTGGCTCAGCTAGTCAAGAATCCTTCTGCAATGTGGGAGACTTGGGTTCGACCCCTGGGTTGAGGAGATCCCCTGGAGAAGAGACCAGCTACCCACTCCAGTATTCTGGCCTGGAGAAGTCCATGGGGTCACAAAGAGTTGGACATAACTGAGCGACTTTCACTTTCGCTTGGTTGTGCTTAGGTAGAGAAACATACATCTACTCTATTTTCCATTAGTTTGTACAATTTACGCAAATCTTTCAGGAAAAAAATGCATATTTCTGTCTGTATGTGAAAATACATTGTACGTCCCTGATTTGGTATCAGGAATCAACAAGCTTTTTCTCTAAAGAGCCAGATAGTAAATATTTTAGACTTGGAAAGCCGTACTATAATGTTAGGTGCATTTGAAATTTTCATTTCTTCCTTGCTTCCTTTTATTTTGCCAGTATTCTTAGAGCATCATGTTCAGTATTACTCAAGTTTAAAGCCAGGCTAGGCATTTTGTGTACATTCAAGTAAGCTAAAATTTTGCCAGTGTAGTTTCTCTTTTTGAAACATGTTGCAAAAAACCAGGAGGGAAAAACATTGAGATATGGACGGCCATAGAGTGTGCCTTGACTGAGTATGAGGTGGGCCTTTGCGAGGAGCCTTGAGTCTTGCTAAAGTCTGAGAATGGCTTTGCTTCCCCTCCATCTCTCTCATCTGGCTCCATTGTTTACAAATAGAATTTGCAGACCAGTCTCTGCTGAAGACCTTACTAGTAAATCTGTAGAGACCTCACACTTGGGCTTCTCTGAAGCTGGTCTCTATAGAAAAAGGTAAAGATGAGCACGGAGCTCAATAATCTGCTATGAGTCTCATATGGTAGGTGACGAGTTCCTGCCTTCATTTAGTTCCTTTGTGTTCCTGAATCTCTTGCAGTTAAAATGTCATCACTCAGGAGTAAAGAGGGAAGAGTTCTTATAAAATAAAGAACCTATGCTTTCTCCAAGTTACTATGTAAATTCTGTCATAAACTTTTGCAGACTAGTACAAAGGACCCCAGAGAGTTATAGACATGTTCAGTAATATTTACCAATTCGGCACTCGCTTATCAAGATTCTGGTGCTACAAGTTATAAATGAATATATTTGTTTCCAACCTGGCTTTCTTGTTTCTTACTCCATCGTGACATTGCAAAAAAAAAAAAAAGGTTTAAAAAGTTGACAGTTCTTGTGTTTGTCAATTGCTTTAATACTCTATATATTTTTAAATGGTTGCTTGGTTGGGAGTCTCTAGACACAACACTTCACACTAAGGAAGGCTGACAGTTAAGTGATGTGGAAGCCATTATCTCACCTTTGTGCTTGCAGGCTGTGGCCTCTTGCCTTTTCCTGTTTCATAATAAATAGCATTAACATTCAGGAACTTTTTAACACCTATTGAGGACAGGGTTTTTCTAATTCCGTATAAGAATTTTAAAAATGAATGACTAAAATCTAACAAACATCACATTAAAAAAGAAAGAGCACTATGTATCATTCTTACATTGAATTTAGATTTATAAATATCAAGTAAAATACCAACCAACCAAATTAAACATTACAGTAAAAGACTCATCAACTGTGACCCACTATGAATTATTGTCATATTAGAAGATCTGTTGTTGTAGTATATAATACTAATTGGTCCAATAAGAGAATATGATCATCTCACTGGTTGCTGAAAGAGTATTTGATAAAACTCAGCATTAATTTATGAGATTTACTCTGAGATATCTAGGAATAGAAAGGTAAATTCTTTAAATACTAAGGAATAGCTAACTTAAACCAAGCACCAGCATCCCATTCAATGCAGAATACTATTGGTGTTCCTTCTAAAATCATGAAAAAGGCAATCATGCTGTGACCATTATTATTTAATTGCTTTAAAAATTCCAGACAATGCAGTAATATATAAAGCATTGGGAAGACATATATTTACCAAATCAGCATTTACAGATAATATAATTTTTTATACAATATGAATTTTTTTAGAGAATTCAAGAACATCAAGTTTCAATGAATTTACTATACTGATCAGAGACTTCATTAATGTATAAAACATCCATACTCTTTCTGTGAAAGTGAAAGTTGCGCAGTCATGTCCGACCCTTTGCATCCCCATGGACTGTGCAGTCCATGGAATTCTCCAGGCCAGAATACTGAAGAAGGTATCAGTTCCCTTCTCCACATTGCAGGCGGATTCTTTACCAGCTGAGCCACAAGGGAAGCCCAACTCTTACTCTTTCTGTAAAACAGTAAAAAAACAATTAGATGATCTAGTTCTTTAAAAAATTTACTCATGATAATACCAAAAAGCTTAAAATACTTAGAAATAACCCTAAGAAGAAATACAGAAAATGTAGAAAAAGAGGAGGGGAAAAGTGAGACTCTTCACTGTAATATGATTTACACTAATTAAACAGTACATGATGTTTCTGAAGAAGGAAATTGAATATTGTAGAAAATGCAGTTATTCCAAAATTAGTTCAGAACTTTTTTACAATCCCAATCAAAATACCAGTAGTTGTTATTTAAGTCTTAACATTATATTTGAAAGTATAAACAGGCAGGTATGGCTATGATAATTTTTTTGTCTTGGTAATGAATAGGAAATTTACTTCACAGATTTTTGTGTATGAAAATTTTCTAACTTATAGAAAAAGTTTAAATAAATAATGTAGCAAATATGTACATACTGTCACTAGATTCAGCAGTTGCTAATATTGTGATCTCTTGCCACACAAAGTTGAACCTTAATTAGAAATGAATCAATCATGAGGCACATTTTAAAAGCAATGTCAGGGACTTCCTGGAGTCCAGTGGTTAAGACTTCAGGCTTCCACTGCAGCGGGTTAGAGTTTGGGCCCTCTTCAGGGACCTAAGATCTCACATGCCATGTGGCACAGCCAAAACAATTTTTTTTTAAATAAAATAAAAAATAAAAGCAATATTAGCTACAGACTCATTTCTTTCCTTTAAATTATAACTCCTCAGAAGAATTATCTACCCTTGGTAGCATCAGTTTCTATGTGTACACACATGTGTAAGTTCACAAACACACACATTCTTTCTCTTCCTTTAATGCCTCATTATACAGAATTTCACGTTTATGCAAACACAGAAGGAATAGCATTACAGTCCCCTTAACAATCAAATAACTTCAGCAAGTAAGAATTCATAACCAAACTAGTTTCATATCTTACCCCACTACCCCACCAAATTATTTTGAAAAAATTTCACACATTATTTCATCTGTAACTATATCTGCACATATCGCTAAAAAACAAACTTTTTTTAAAGCAAAGTATTATCACTCCTAAAATAAATTATCAATAATTCTTTAGTATCAAATTTCAAATTGATATTAAATTTTCTGATTATCTTGTTTTTAAAAATCCTATTTCATAAGACCCATACATTGCAATCTCGTAAGATTCTTTTAAAATATAGAATTCTCTTCCATCTCCTTTTGTCACTTCCTTATAGTTTTTAGAAAAACATTTATCCTATAGTATTTCTCTTCCCAAAAATAGGATTTTGCTTATTGTATCCCTGTAGTGTTCTTTTGTCCCTGAAATTTCCTGTAAGTTGTTCTTTAGATCTAAAAGATTGCTTAGATCGGATTTTATTTTTTGGAAAAAATACTTATTTTTTATGAGTTTACATTGTTATGGGCACTTGAAAAGGGACGTAAACTTCATTTTCAAGATAAAGTTGCATTTATATCTATTTTACCTCATTAGTTATGTTTTTGTGTCTTCTGATGCCATACATGTCCTATCGTAGACTGAGAACGGTGAATTAAAACCTCATGCTACTAACACTTCTCCTTATATTTCTGTAGCTTTGCTATGTAATGTCCATGTTACATGACATACAGATATCCATAACTGTTAGGGCTTCACCGCAGAATGGAGCACACGAGGTGTCCTTTTTAACATTTCTAGATTCAGTACTTCTTTGGTTGTTGTTTAATGCTTTTTGTCCAACTCAGATCGGGATTACTGCTTTTCATTTCGCTGTTATGAGTGTAAAAGGAAACAGAACTGCATTTTATACTTTTGAGAAACTAGAAGGCAAAGGACCAGAATATAAAGGGTATTTAACCTCTCAGTGGTGGGATGTGGGGCTTTTAACTTTTCTTCTTTAAAGTGTTTCCAAAGTTTTCTATACGGAGTTTGTGTTACTTTTATAAGGCTTAAAAATCTATTATTTTTTTTTTACAAGAAAAAATTTTGAAGTATGCAAAGGTAGTTTGGTTTTGTTAATGTTCTCAGCCTGTTTTTTGGCCACAGCCGAAATAATGAACTACTGGCAGTATTCAATATGCCCCCTATTTTAATTGCAACTGAAAGTCAAGCGCATGCCTCTTCCAGTGATGGGTTTGAAATGGGAAATTGTTACATGAGCAAGGGAAAATTCCCAGCATCTCTGATAGATTGGGAGGATGGGGCATGGAGCAGGGGAGGCCTCCTGAAAATCTGTGTCACATTCACTCAGGTTCCTCTTGGTTCTGAGCCAGATAACAAACCCGTCGGTTAAATTTTTCTGTCCAGACACTGGCTTCAATGAAGGTATACTTAACTTGGAAATATCATTTCAGCTTTTGGCTGGAATTGCTGTTGCAGAGGCTCTTCTTCAGATGTGGAGCCATGAGGGAGTTCTCAGAATACATGCATTTTCACACATCTGCTAATGCAAGAGCCCCAGTGTGAGCATTAGTACTCAGGAATGCGGCGCGGATTTAAGGTGATCACCCCAGGATTTTGGCAGGTCAGGACAAACATTATCTTGCTCCCATATGTTTTTGTAGGGTCTTGAAAGGGAAATCATATACATTTCCTTAAACTGACATGCCGAATTTTCCCACATACACCAAAGAACCCTCTCAGCAAAAATAAATTCAGGAATATGTATATATGACATTCATCTATTTAGCATCTGTTGTCAATACAACAATATAAGCTGATGGCTATTGGGAGTCACAGACAGTTTGCATTTACTTTGATTTATGTTTAAATGGCTGATTTCAGAAAACTCAGCCCAATAGATTAAAAAAACAACAACAACTATGAAAGATCCTGTATTTTGAGTCAGTCTTTTTCAGTTTTTTCTACTCTGCTCTTCCTTGGGTGCAGTGTACTGAACAGGCTGGAGTCCTCAGTGTCAGGATAGCTCTGTTGTCCTATATGTACCCCTCCCCCATATATACATATACAGTGTGTACATATACGGTATAAAAAACAACCAAGGAACCCTTGTGAAGCAAAGAAGTTCCAATGTAATAATATTGATAACACGTCCTACGTACAAAGATCGTATCTGCTTTTTATCACCCTTGAGCAAACCCAGTCCTGTTTGCTATGGGATTTGACACACACTAAGCATGCATTACATGTTGACTAACCCTTTTCCTAAGTCTTTCCATTCTCCTATCTCTGCTCCCTCTAGAGAAGGACATATAATCTGCCCAGTAGTTTGGCCCCTTTTCTCAGTGAGCGTATTGTTAAAGTTGAATAAAGTTTGCACCAGTTTCAGCCACATAATGGCCCCTTGTGCCAAGGTTCCCACATTGGCTGGTCCTCGTGGGCCCAAGAGCTAATAGGTTTAGTCTCGTTTCATGCTGAGTCACAGCTAGACCCTCTCGTAGGCTGGAACCTGTGTGAGAAGGTAATAATCCCTAAACACTGTTTGGTTTCATGTTTTGGCCAAGTGTTTGGTTGTTGCAGTGTCTTGTACCTAATCAAATCAGTCCTCTGCTTCTCCTGCCTGCTTATCCCACATGATTTTTAAGCTGTCAACTATTATTTGAAAGGAATATCTTGGGACTTCCCTGGGGGTCCAGTGGTTAAGACTTAGCCTTCCAGTATAGGGGGATGCAGGTTCAATCCTTGGTCGAGGAGTTAAGATCCCACATGCCTCACAGCCAAAAAACAAAAACATAAAACAGAAGCACCATTTTGTAGCAAATTCTTTTTAAAGACTTTAAAAAACAGCTCACATACAAAAAAAAAAAAAAAAGATCTTAAAAAAGTAATATCTGGGATATATTTCTTCCCCTTCCCCCAAAATTTGGAGAGAAGTCACCTATCTTTGACCTCATTTTTTTTACTTTTGTTTTATGTTTATTTACTACTATTTGTTTCCTGTTGGGTTATTTAACGGGAAAATGATTTCTATATGGAAGTAAATTCTACTTTCATACCGGGATTCTGTTCCACAAAGGGAAATATGTAGAAGCAGAGTTTTCAATTTAATGTATTGACAAATAATTTTCCTAGCATCTTGATGAACTACTGAGGTCATGTAGCCTTATTTGGCCTGAATTTATCAGTCTGTTCAGCTAGGGATTATGGTAATGTATTTTTAAATTTAGTTTGTTGATCATATTCTATCCTAAAATTGCACACACACACACGTGTGTGTGTGTGTGTGTGTGTGCAACTCTTTTATATATATATGTGTGTGTATGTATGTATGTGTGTTTTAAGATTTTGTGATTCATAAAAATGTTGGTGTTGTATCAGTTCTTATTTCATTGCATGTTGGCACTCTGACACTGGTTCTTACATCCAATGTTGGTTTTTAGGGGGAAGTCATGGAAAACTTGCTCTGTTTTCACTAGTTTTCCTTGGTAACTTACAAAGTTAATTTCATAAAAAAATGTTCTTCTAAAATATGGAAGATTTTCAGTCCATTGAAAAAGTGGTTATAGTTAATTCTCCATACATTACTCAGCATTAAAGATCTACCTGCCAAATGATCCCAGGTGTGGGATTGCAGCAGGTAATTTCCTGAGCTGTATGGTACAGATGATTTTCTGTGTCAGAAGATGCTATCAGCTCACCTGGCCTCTAGTGACAGAGAAATCCTTTGTTTATTCATTTAGTAGGCAGATTAACCCTAATGAATCTTAGCTTCCTGGAAATAGATACAGGTGACAATGGCGAAGTGAGGAGTGGGGAGAAGTAAGACAAATTCCCTTTTCTTTCTTCACTTATAAATAATGGTGGCTTTCATTGGAGAGTGTTTTTTAAATGGGCAAGGAATGCAAAATATTTTAATTTAAAAGCAAAATTTAAATAATCAGCCTTTAATTTTTAGTTTCGAACATTTCTATATGTTTATTCTTTTCAGAAGAAATATTTTCTAATTGTGGCAACAAATTAAAACTTTTGTGCCTTTCAAGTTATAGTTAAATGAAAATACTCAGTGAAACACTTCAGAACAAGTTGTTTGAACAGGAAAATGCAACTCTAGTATAGTCTTATGTTCAGTTAAAATTTTGTAAATTAAAAAACATCATTCGTTGGCCTCTCCTAACACAGGGAATAAAATGTGCATTGTGCTGTGTTCATTGCTATGGTCTGTTCATGCTGCTTCAGTGACACACTTATTTGTTTTCTCAAGAGCAAACGTGAAGGACTAATATAGCCATTAGAAGATTATTCACAGAGTTATCCTATAATTTGTAAAACATTTGTTGAGTTAATCTACTTAAAATTCTTTGCTTTGTTATGATTTTTAATAGTATTAGCAGGAATCATTTTTGTGATTATATAATCATGGATATTTGGTATAATTCTCAATAATATATGGTACAATGAAATGTTTGCAATTGCAACTCTTAAGCTTTGCTTACTGAAGGAAGGGGTACTTGACAACATTTTTCTGTGAATGGTTTTGAAGATACATTATTCCCAAGACATGAATGTATAGACACAGATGTGAAAATCTCTTAACGTTCTACCGAACTTTTCCAGATCTTACAGCAATAATTTATTCTGCACTCTCCAAAGACTCCTCAAATGTCTTCTTTTACATAACTTGATTCATTGGAGGAAAAGATAAAATTCTTCCCCTCCACACGCTGAATGTTGGAGATAGGCTTTTCATGATGCATTTTGTAGCTGACCATAAAAACTCTAGAATTTCAAGGGAGAAGTGAAAAAGCAGAGTTTATCTTTCTATGAAGATTTACAATTTATGGCTTTTTCTAGCGATAGGCTCGGTAGTCTGCTTGAATTGTGTTATGAAGCATTCTGAATAATCTGAGATACATATGAATCAGAGGCAGTAATAAATTCTGAATGAATCTTTGGTTTTTACTTAAGATTACTTTATCCTTAAAACTAATGTTTCTATAACCTCTGACCGAATACTGAGGATCCAAAGTATTTCCAAGGGTGAGAATTTTTCCTGGCCTTGTGCAAGTAGTTTAATTCATTCCAATTGTGTGGCATGAGATGGAGCACATCGGAGGTATATTTGCAAATCTTAATTTACATACCACTTTGCCAAAATATGATGCAATGCTTTACTGATTTGTCAGTAATATTTATTTTCAAAAACACTGGAAAAAGAGAAAGCAATGTATGTGTGTCATATTATCTTCACAGGAACTACTGCCTATGTTAACTGGATTTTCCTTTCCTTTTACTGAAAAACCAAAGGACAACAGTCATTATATGATTTTGTATTTTAAGTATTTTCATAATCCAACATAAATTGGCCCACCCAAGGATTATGTCTGTCTTATAAAGATGTGTTTACATAGTCATTGGGTGAAAGATTGCAGAAGTTGAACCACTAGTTTTGAAAGCTGAGCCAGACCAGGAAAAATCAGGATACAATTTGGCACTTATGGAGACGAAATAATTTCCTTTTTAGCTGCTGATTTCTACTGGGAAATGTATCCTTGGACTGAAAATTGCATCCGGAAAAATGTTTATGTAGTGTTTTTCAAATGACTGATTATTCTTCTAACCTTTAACATGAACTGTGTCTAATTTTGGTCACTTTTAACTCTTTCATGACTAGGGGATTTTTCTCTTTGTGGGAAATTTTGTTACTCAGAAATATATTCTTGCTGCTTTGAATACAAAAATATCTTCCATGGCAACAGCAACATAAAATGTGTTAATAATTTCCTCTTGGATTATTTTTCTGAGCCATTAGTACAGTGTCTTAAGTCATACACCCTCTCATCACAGGCTCTTAAGTTGTATATTATGTTCCACCTTTAAGAATAGTTTTAGGCTGATTGAGCAGCTGCCTTGCCCCTTCTCATTCCACCACCACCTGTACATGTGAAGCAGGAGCTTGCTGAGCTTTTTCTGGATAATATTTGACCCATACGGTCTTCACAAAGATCAGTTCTTGCTCTCCTTTTTTTCTTGTACATATTGTGACTTTTCTGGCTAAATTATTGTCCATCAGAGGTTTCAGGAGTCTCTGCTTCATGCTGTCTCTACTTTTGACCTTGGTTAACTAAAACTTCATCATCAAATGATTGCAGGTGACCGTGGCAGAGGAAAGGGGACGCTGGAGGTATCACACCGGTCACTTCTTCTCACAGTTCATGGGTTAGAACTGTGCTGTCCAGTGCAGTAGCCGTTAGCTGCATTTGGCTCTCTAAAGTCAGATTGTGTGCTCAGTCATGTCCAGCTCTTTGCAATCCCATGGACAGTAGCCCACCAGGCCTCCCTACCCATGAAGTTTTCCAGACAAGAATATTGGAGTGGGTTGCCATTTCGTCCTCCAGGAGATCTTCCCAACCCATGGATCAAACCCACATCTCTTTTGTCTCCTACATTGGCAGGTGGATTCTTTACCAGCTGAGCCACCAAATTAATGAAAATTAAATAAAATTTGCTATTAAGTTCCTCAGTGCACTAGCCGCATTTCAAATCTGCCATACCAGACAACACAAACTGTAGAACATTTCCATTATCACAAAAAGTTCCGAGACTGGTGGATTAGAGTTTTAAGGGGACGGGGAAGTAAAATCCTCTTCTTAGCCTGGAGGTGGGAAAGAAGCAAGTAGTACTAAATTGCAAACATCTGTCACTGTCAGTAAACGATATACTTGCAAATATTCCTGATAGTCTCTGAATCCATTTTCACCCCTTGTTTCTTTTGAGGGTTGGATGAGGTGTGAGGAAGGTGAAATAAATATGGCATCATCGACTAAATAGACATGAGTTTTAGCAAACTCTGGGAGATAGTGAAGATAGGGAAGTCTGGGGTGCTGCAGTCCATGGGGGTGGCAAAGAGCACAACTGAGCGACTGAATACAACATACCTACACATACACTGCTTTTAGCTGCATGAAGCAGACAAGAAGCATACACTTGAAACTAACATTTTGCCAAGGGGGAGTCTTTATATTGGATTTCCCTTTGGACAAAGAATCTGTATTACATTTATGTGGCTCTGGAGAAGATACATAGGAAAGAAACACCACAGTTCCCATTGAGCTCAGTTAATGTGATTAAGGAATTTGAATGTAATTATCCAAAGTTTGGCTTTTCTTTTAAGGAACCCATTCATTTTTCGGGGGGGGGTGGATATTGCAAATATGACAACTAAATCTGGATTTTGAGGAGAAAGCTTCCACAAGGAATAGTGTGAGTCAAGGATGAGTCTATAAAAAGAAGCAGATACAGCAGGGCCAGGCCAAGCAAGATTCTGTTTTGACATGATTTTATCTATGGCTGATGTACGAAGGGGATATTTGGCGGAATGTGCAGAGCTTTGCTCCAGGTTTGTACCTTCTATGATTGTTGTACAAGCTTATTTAAATAAAAGGTATGGCAACAATAATTATGTGTGTGCATGCTAAATTGCTTCAGTCGTATCTCACTCTTTGCAACCTCATAGACTGTAGCCTGCCGGGCTCCTCTGTCCATGGGATCCTTCAAGCTTACTGGAGTGGGTTGCCATGCCCTTCTCCAGGGGATCGAACCTGCGACTCCTTCCATCTCCTACACTGGCAGGCCGATTCTTTACCACTAGCACCACCTGGGAAGCTCAACAATAAATATATATTTGAGTAAATCACACTTTTGATCCCAGTAGTAACAACAAATTTGGAAAAAAATTTTTGTACAGAGAAAAATCTTTGTTCAGAGACAAAGTTCTTTTTGCCCAGAGTCAATGGATTAGAATTTGACAAATAACAAGAAGCCTTCAATTCTTCTTTATCCTAAATGGTTTGACAGTTATGTATAGTCCCCAGAAAGCAAGTAACCAAGCAGAGTTTGTGACGGAAACTCTTCGCCTTCCCTTTTGGCGTTCCTGCATTATCTTGTCAAACATCTGGAAATCAGCATGTTTGCAGTCATCTCACAGCATGATTTTGCATTTACATCATTGTGCTAGCTGATAGAGGTTGTTTCTTTCTTTTTTTAAGGAAAAAATCAGCAACTTTTGGTCTGTCACAAGGTCAAGTGGTGATTAGTGGTGCTGTCTCTCCTAAACACATGTTTAGCTCAGGAAAGTTAAATCAGTTTTCCAAAATTTGGTAACTATTAGAGTACTTCCTAAGTCACTTCCGGATGTCAGACCTAAGGTGGAGGGGGGACAGGGCTATATTGAGTTCCCTGCAGTTTTTTGTTTTTTTTTTAATTTGGCAGCTGATCCAGCCAAGGAAACACTCACGCAATGGCAGAACTAGACAGGAAACACTTCTGAAAATGCTGTTTTGATAGAGGATCATGAGATCAGGCAAAGAGCTGTGAACTTATATGTTGCCTAGGCCATGTAGCACCAGGCTAGCCACCTGAGGGTATGGAATAAGAAAGGAAATTAAAGGAGGAGGGCCATGTAACTAGCATGCAGCTTTCTTTTCTCCGGAGAGGAATGCTAAGAATTATGAAATTCTTTGAAGTAGAAGTACGTAATTAATGAATTTTGTTGTCCTTATTATTTAGGGGTTTTGGTTCAGCATTCCACTGTCGTTATTCACCTTTACATTTCTGACATGATTGTTAGTTCGGCTATAGGAGCTTACCTCATCAATTCTAACTACCTTTTTATAGCTCTCAGAAGAGCCGTCTTCCAAAGAAAACACTGTGTTGAGCAGAGGTTGTACTTTCAGAAGATGGACGTTTTATAATGATAAGTTTTGACAACTTGCTCTGGTCGCCATGTGTCTCCCAGGTCTGCTGGTGGGTGGGTATTTGTCAGGAAGGAGAACATATCTGAGAGGGGCTGCTTTTTAGCAACCAGACTTGACTTTCAACTTTCAAGGCGTTCCTTACAGCACCTCAGAAAAACAGAGAGGAGGAGCTTTGCTCACAGGGGAGGTCTTGTACAATACAAGGTGCTGATCCTCAGTTTTAGAACCCCTCTTAGATGCCGTTCATTCTCCCATGAACTTCTGTATGTTGTGTTCTGCCCATATTTAGAAAACACATGTTGATTTACTTCTTCTGCCGAGCTCCTCTTCACGGTCTATAGAAGCCATTTTTGTGTGTTGTTGTTTTGTTGCTAAGTCATATCCAACTCTTTTGAGATCCATGGACTGTAGCCCACCAGGCTCCTCTGTCCATGGGATTTCTCAGGCAAGAATACTGGAGTGGGTTGCCATATCCTCCTCCAGGGGATCTTCCCAACCCGGGTATTGAACCCATGTCTCCTGCACTGGCAGGCAGAATCTTTACCGCTGAGCCATCAGGGAAGCCCATTTTTGTGTGTAGAGGCAGACTGATTCATTTCTTACAGCACAACATTAAATTATATCTGGCTTAATTGCAACATTTGACAGAGAAATACGATCTATATCTGTACTTAACAAATCTGCTGATGCTCTTCTTTAGATCACGAGTGATTCTTGGTCTGTTGTTGTTTGTAAAGGCCACGTTGGATCCCATGGCATTATCGCCCACACTCTGCTTCTGTGATTTAGATAGCTGGCAGGTCCCACAGAGCATGTGAATGATTCCCTCATAGCATCTGCCCAGTTGTTCTGATCACACACTTGGTAGACAGCTGAAAGACCCACATTCAACTTGACTAAGTTCATAATGACTAATTCTACATTTACAGTCAATACTTTTTTATCTAATGCTCTTTCAGATTCTTAATAGTACTTAATAACAATTGCATCAGTATTCCTCTTTAACTTTTAGAGCTCCTTAAACACCAACAAATAGAATATCTTCCCAGTTAACTATGAGAAACTAATCTGTATGATTTCCTTAGCATTAATACCAAATGCTAGTTTGCATGCCCAGTGCACAGTGAGGCCAAAAGATAACAGAACGAAATCTGAGTTTGTAGCAGAGGAAGGTTTATGCAGGGCCATGCGAGGAAAATTGGTGGCTAATGCCCTAAAGAACACTGTGGTCCCCAAAGAAGTTTCAAGGAACTATTGTTAAATTAAAGGCAAGGTGAGAGAGGGGTCTGGTTGGTTGTCTCACAGTTCTTGGTGTTGGAATCCTTTGTTCTTGCAGCTGTCTTCATAGGTCAGGTCACAATGTTCCTGTAATACTCCAGTAAGACAAATGTTATTCTCTGTTCTTTATATTTTAATGTCTATGTGAATGAAAAAGTGTTACACCCTTAGAGATCAGAGCCTTGAGAATGGGCTGTCTTATATATTAATATTTCAGACTATAGGCAACATTCTTCACTTCAAGCAAAAGCGATAGATTATAAAGGTTAAAATAAAAGAAACATCTAATATGGAGTGAGATCTGTTCTTCACTATTACAATATCATTAATTCTCTTCTGCCCAAGAAAACAGTCAATAAAAGCCTTGTCCCCATTCATCAGAATAACCACAAAACTGATTCTCAATTATCTCTTGCCTGGAGCACTGCAGCAGTGTCCAGATTGGCCCCCTAAATGTCTCTCTGGCCGTGCCACTTCTCCTAGTTTACCCTGTGTGTGTGTGTGTGTGTGTGTGTGTGTGTGTGTGTGTGTGTACGTACTCAGTCCTGTCTGACTCTTTGTAATCCCATGCACTGTAGGCTGCGGCTCCTCTGTCCATAAGATTCTCTCATGTGATTATTCCCATTTTACAATACAAAGTCTAGTTTTTTGAATGAAAATTCACAGTTCTAGCCATGCTTCTTGTATATCCCTTCTTCAAGCACCTGCAGTCTAGTCAAACTGTTGTTCTTTTTAGTTCAGTTGGGCTCCAAGCAGTTCCAATCCTGACTCCTAAGAGCCATATCAAACTGTTTCTCCTGAGGTCTTGTGAGAGCTTTTCTTCATAAAGTCAGTGACAGACAAAGTTTCTGGTTTCAAAAGGAAAAACAGGAGGCTGTTTTATGCAGTTAGATGCAGGAAGCGTTTATCGCTTTGATGGATGCTCATTCGTTAGTTATATTTTAATGATATTTGAGTGGAGGAAAACTAGCACTTTTGGATCTCTGTGACTCTGCCTCGTAGTCATTGGGGCTCCTCTGTGCTCTGTGTAAGGACAGTACCCGTATCTATCAGGCCATGTATCTATCATGAGATGACATTATCATGCCTTAGCTTTCACATGCAACAAGCAATAAAATGCCAGCAAAGTTGGAACAGCACCAGATGGTGGCTCCTCAGCAGGTGTTTGCCTTTGTTGCTGCACAGCGTCATGTGTTTGGTGAAGTGTCACCCATGATGTCTTTCTGGAGTCCCTGCCATCCTCAGTTTGTCATAGGCAGGTGGAAATAAATTAAATCTTAGGTCTGCCATTAGAAAAGTTAGCATCTATTTTGGAAGCCGTGAACTCACTTCTTGGCTGGTGAATTTGCATGCCACAGTGTGATCTGATTTTATATCTCAGGAGCGATTTCATATCTAAGCTTGTATCCTAGGGTCCTGGAATTATTTGCCAAATCTGGATCTGTCTTCCTCTGAAAAGTGAATTTTCTCAGTTTTACATCCTGTTAGCTCTTAAGTCCATTTAAGCTCTTAGGAAAGTTGTTTATAGTAATTAAATAATACCTTGTATTGGGTTAGCCAGAAAGTTCTTTTCCTGTAATATCTTATGGAAGAATCCAAATCAAATTTTTGACCAACCCAGTGTGTATGGTGCAGCAGGCCCTATTGTTTACTCAGTAAATATGTAAACCCCATTTCACAAAGAAATTGAGACAGTGTTCTGTGATTTAACCAAGGAAAGCGATTAAGTGGTGGACACAGGGCTCTAGCCCACATTTCCTAAGTCGTATTCTACTTTTCACTTGTCTATCTCTGTTAAGTGGTGGGTTTTTTTTTTTTTCCAGTATTTGAGTCATGCATGAAATCTATGGTTGTATAAGGTGTTTGGAATCCTGGTTTCTAGAGGAAACTCTGCTACTCATCAGCTCTGGTGACTTTCAGCAACTGCATTTAGTCTTTTTTTAAGATTATTTCTAAGATCCTTTCCAGAGGAAAAAATGTAATATGTTCATAATTTATGATTCTAATCCCATTTAAGCAAAGTAAAGTCATATTATAGATATTAGAGTTCTAACCAGGAATTTTTTAATTTCCTAATGAAATCTGTGAATTAGGTATGGAAGTCATTGAGCCGGGGGTACAGATTCGACTTGTTAATAAGCAAACCCATACATAATCTCCCTTACATTGCTGAAACGAAATTATCTTCTAAACTTTTACAACTAAGTGTGAACAATTTGTGTTTGAGATTTGGAAATAAGTCCTCGGCTCTGGAGTCCTTGTCCACCTCCACTCATTTATTATTTCTACATTAAGGCCTTTCTTTCTGAGGCCTGTGAGCCCCCAGGCCTTTTCAGCATAGTGGTCTGCACTTCTCTGTTTTTCTTTCCCTGGGAGTGCTGATTAGTGACTTGCGGTGTGGACTCTGATTTATCGCAGACCAGAGCTGCCCCTTAGGGGCTGAGCAGAAACACTCATGAAGGAGCCCTGATTAAAAAGAGTGGTAATGAAGACAAATGTTTCAGAGGGAGTTGAGAGAAAACCAGTCCTTGGCATTCCCTGTTGCTCCTCTGAGCTTTTGCAAAGGACATAGTGGTAGCCAAAGGAAATATTCCTCCTTTGTTGTTTATTTCTTATGGCACTGGAAACATTTTTCTTTTCCTCCTGGGTGTTCTAATTCTCACTTGTTAACTGCTTTTCATGCAGGGTTGCAATTAACCCCTGGCAGATTCCTCACTGGGTTCCCCTTATAGCCACTCCATTCCCAAAGTAGTTTTAATGCTTTGACCTATAGCCATTTTAAATTCTTCAGATTTGACGCTTTTGCCTAATTTCTTAGATCATTAAATCACACTTCAGGGTTTTTTATCCAGTGCTTTTTACTAAATTTGATGTTAGGTACCTATAATCACCTCCCCGTCTTCTTTTTACAAGATAGAATGTCAGTTACAAAGTCCTACTCACTTGCTAATTTTAATTACAACTAGGTCAAAAGTTCCAAATCTAGGGTTGTGTCCATAACTCAAGACACTGTTCCAAAATGACTTGAGTCTAGGTGGAGTTGTTGCAAGTAAGTGTTAGTCCTTGATCTGGGTCTCTGGTCATCTACCAAATCAGTAATCTTACCCTCTGTGGCCACATGAGCTGTAATCCACTGCCCTGGTCAAACCGAGCCAAAATTCTGTGTCTTTTCAGAAGATCCTGTAACACTGGAATTCATGTTAAGGATATAGATTGTTAGTGACAGGCGTACACAGTGAGTTTTTGCACTCCATCGACTGGTCAAAATACCACATCCAGAACTAAATGCAGGGAGGGCGACAGACCAAGTCCCCTGGATACCATGAGTGTTGTGGTAAGAGCACATCCGTACACGTGTACCTGGTCAGTGTACTGCATACTTGGTTCAGTGCTGAGGAGGCCAGGTGGGGAGAAGGAAAGACAAAAAGGAGGAGACCCTGCCAGAGCCCTGCCCCCTCAATAAGAAGCTCCAGAGCAGATCCACGTGGGTTAGCAGGAAAATATCAAAGAATTCAAGCAAAGTTCAAAAAGTGCCACCACCTTGATTGATCTGTCTCTAGTAAACGGTTCTATTTCCAGAAGCAGGTACTGGTTTCCGTATCTAGTGAATTCCTTTTTGTGGAAAAAGTCTCAGTGTGTTTAGGAACCCTTCAAATAGCCAAAGTTAAAGGAAAAGCTAAGTGGCATTCAATCAGATGAACAAAGCTAATAAAAAGAGGAGCCTTTCAGGTTACCCTTAAGGAGCCTTTCAGGTTACCCTTAAGGCCTTTGTACTTTTGCCTTCAGGCAAAAACGAAAACAAAGAAACAGGAACAACAAATTAGGAGCTTAATGTTTCTCAGATACAAGGGGGGATTTTGCAGTTATCCTATTCTTTTGAATTTATGAGATTAAAGATCAGTGTTAAAGAGCACTCATTGAGAGAAGCCTTGGGTAGAACCTTTCACACTTAAGATTGTTGCTGTTGAGGTTCGGTCCCTCTGAACTCTTCCCCAGCTATCAAGGCAAGGTCAGGGGCTGAGTCTAGGCTAAATGATGTCAAGTGCAAGGGCTGTAAGACAAGGCCAAAAACTGTTGCAGCTTATCTGGCAACAGATGAAGATTTAGGCAGTTGGAGTAATTGCCAAGTTCATAGGATGGCTTTAGGAGCATGCTTCAGGGTTGTGGAATTCCATGCAGATTTAAGCCATCTGACATGACTTCCATGTTAACCACAGAAGAAAGACTCTTTCAGTGTTTTCCAAGACTGAACCAAATTCCCCCTCAAGTACTGATGGACTCTTCCTGGTCTTAAGTATGGGCGTACTGTTCTTTATTTTTCCTGGCTTCAAACAGGCATATTAAGATTTCATGGATATCTGAATCTTTCTTTGAGTATCTGGGAACACATCAGAGAAACCAGATAGAAAAGAGGGAAAAGGAAATAGGTTATTTCCTTAGCCCTTTGAAGCAAATGAATCGGAAGGGTGCTTTCTGTTACATTCACTGGCCCGCAACTGCTTGGAATCTCCAAAAGCACCATCTTTTTTTCCTGATTGTGTAATCTTTAACAAAGCATTTCACAGACATATTTAGCAGGTTTTTACATAAGTATTCCCAAGATCCATGGAGCAGAGTTGGAAAAATTGAAGCTTTGGAAAACTTATTAAAATATTTTGATCTTAGAGGAAAACATAGGCAAAACACTCTCCGACATAAATCACAGCAGGACCCTCTATGACCCATCTCCCAGAATATTAGAAATAAAAGCAAAAATAAACAAATGAGCCCTAATTAAAATTAAAAGATTCTGCACAACAAAGGAAACTATAAGCAAGGTGAAAAGACAGCCTTCAGATGGGAGAAAATAATAGCAAACGAAGCGACTGACAAAGAATTAATCTCAAAAATATACAAGCAACTCCTACAGCTCAATTCCAGAAAAAGAAATGACCCAATCAAAAAGTGGGCCAAAGAACTAAATAGACATTTCTCCAAAGAAGACATACAGATGGCTAACAAACACATGAAAAGATGCTCAACATCACTCATTATCAGAGAAATGCAAATCAAAACCATTTCACACCAGTCAGAATGACTGCCATCCAATAGTCTACAAGCAATAAATACTGGAGAGGGTGTGGAGAAAAGGAAACCCTCTTACACTGTTGGTGGGAATGCAAACTAGTACAGCCACTATGGAGATCAGTGTGGAGGTTCCTTAAAAAAAAAAACTGGAAATAGAACTGCCATATGACCCAGCAATCCCACTGCTGGGCTTACACACCTAGGAAACCAGAAATTGAAAGAGACACATGTACCCCAACATTCATCTCAGCACTGTTTATAATAGCCAGGACATGGAAGCAACCTAGATGTCCATCAGCAGACGAATGGATAAGAAAGCTGTGGTACATATACACAATGGAATATTACTCAGCCATTCAAAAAGAATGCGTTTGAATCAGTTCTAATGAGGTGATGAAACTGGAGCCCATTATACAGAATGAAGTAAGCCAGAAAGGAAAACACCAATACAGTATACTAACGCATATATATGGAATTTAGAAAGATGGTAACGATAACCCTGTATGCGAGACAGCAAAAGAGACGCAGATGTAAACAGTCTTTTGGACTCTGTGGGAGAGGGTGAGGGTGGGATAATTTTGGAGGATGGCATTGAAACATATATATTATCATATGTGAAACATATCGCCAGCCCAGGTTTGATGCAGGATACAGGGTGTTTGGGGCTGGTGCACTGGGATGACCCAGAGGGATGGAATCGGGAGGGAGGTGGGAGGAGGGGATCAGGATGGGGAACACATGTACAGCCATGGCTGATTCATGTCAATGTATGGCAAAACCAATACAGTATTGTAAAGTAAAAATTTTAAAAATTATAAAAAAAAAAGAAATTCATGTAAATGAAACATACCATATGCGCAGCTTTTTTGTATCTGGCCTCATTCACACAGCATATTTTTGATATTCAACCACAGAGATATGTATATCAGTAGTTCATTTTATTGGTAAGTAACATTCCAAAACTATATAACAAAATTGTTTAATTCATTCACCTATGAATGAATTTTGGATGTTTCCAGTGTTTGGTAATTTGAGTAAAACTTTAAGGTACATTAAAAAAATAAATAAATAAATATTTTGAAGTTGCGGTATATACTGAAGAAAGAATCACACAAAGAAAGGGAGATGTAGTTTGCCTAATTTGGAAAATAAATATTTTAAAGGGTCTGCCTCAGTCTGGTATGGCCTGTCAGTATGGTTAGATAGGAGTCACATTGAAAATAAATATGGGGCAGCTTACACACATTTCTTCAAAAGATGGAAAAAAGAAATAAAATTTCATGGTAGGGAGATTAAAATCAATAATAATAGTGAACATTTATTGATTTTAAAGGTATGTGCTGGTCACTGAACTCAGTACCTTACAGCATGATCTTATTTAAACTCCATTTTATAAATAAGGGAATCAAGGTTTTGGCAGAATTAACTGAGCTAATGGGCTGGTGTCACTAGGACTTACAACCAGGCATGTTCAACTTCAGTTAGTCTGTCCACTTGTATAGTATATAGCTGGATCATGGCAATTTATAGATTCTTTTGGTTCTTGAATTTTTGAAAAGTATTTTAAAGTTGGGAGAATTCTGTTGAGGTGAAACATTTGGAGAGAAGCTGAAGTAGTGACCGTAAAATATTTCGTGTTGACATCTAACCTCAGTTAGGGCTTCTCTGGTAGCTCAGTTGGTAAAGAATCTGCCTGCAGTGCAGGAGGGAGGTTCAGTTCCTGGGACAGGAAGATCCACTGGAGAAGGGATAGGCTACCCACTCCACTGTTCTTGGGCTTCCCTGGTGGCTCAGCTGGTAAAGAATCCGCCAGTAATGTGGGACACCTGGGTTCGCTCCCTGGGTTGGAAAGATCTCCTGGAGAAGGGAAAGGCTACCCACTCCACTATTCTGGCCTGGAGAATTCCATGGACTGTATAGTCCATAGGGTCGTAAGAGTTGGGCATGACTGAGCGACTTTCACTTTCAACCTCAATGAAGCATATATTATATACCAGGCACTATATAATTAAATTACAAACAAATGAATTAATCCTCAAAACAATCCTTTTGACATATGATTATTGTGCCTAAGAAAAATCATAATTATCCATAAGAGTCAACCACATCAAAGAGGTAAATGACAGTTGTTTAGACTTGAAATGACTTTAGTTATAACAGTACACCATTGTGGCTATTAAAAATCATAAAAAACTGTAATCAGGAAGAAACAAGTTCTTTAAAGAAATGTTTCTCCAGGTTAGTATGTTGTATATTTCTCTTACAGTTTTTTTAAATAAAACATTTTTAAATTGAGTAAAAGTGACGTATTTTCTTCACAATAGAATCTATGTTATCAGACGTCTCTCTCTTGAAAACTAAAGGTAAGTGGTTTCCAGTAGTTTAAAGTTTCTAGAATTTGCCTTGGAATAATATCAGGACTAAGATAGTGAGAACTCCTAACCTGTGTTTCAGGTGCCCTATGTCATATCTCTCATACTGACACTATGAAGTATTTGGGTTTTTCCTTTATTGTAACAGATGATTATAAATATGGGGTTGTTTCTTAATAGCTGGTACTTTTTTGTCACTTAGCCCTAATTCACTTATTTCAAGGACATACTCTGTCAGTACTAGGGAGTTAGTTTAAGGATGACTTTGCTGCAGTAATCAGATTACATTAGTGTCAAGTGCCCACTAATTATGAAGAAATTTATATCTGCATTAGGTAAATGTCATTTCACCACAGTTGCCTGAAATGAGCTTTTCATTCCTTTAGTTAGCATACCACCTCATTGTAAGTATTTCAGGCAAGCTGTGGACAAAACCTAGGTCCAGATCCATTTGTTCTTTAGCAGGAATGGCTAAAAGACGGTCAGTCCTTCCAGAGATCTCAAGAGAAATGGTCTGTTTCATTTTTTATCCTACAAGCTGACTTGTCACCTTGAAGTCCGGTGTATTCACTCTAGCAGGACTTGGCAAACAACCGTCACCACCTGCCTACCTACAGCCCACAGGTAAAGAGTGGTTTTCACAGTTTCAATGGCAGGAAAAAATTAAAAGGAGAATATTTTATTAACCCAGAAAATTATATGACATTCAAATGTGAGTGCCCATAAATAAAGTTCTGAAGGAAGATGGCCACCTTCATTTGTTTATGCACCATCAACGGCTGCTTTCTCCTTGCTGTGATTACAGCGCTGAGGAGTTGTAACAGAGACCATATGGCCTAAAGATATTCCTATCTGGCTCATTACAGAAAGTGTACATTGACCACTGATTAAAAGATCGACTCCAAATTCTTTCCTAGCATGGCATACAGAATCATGATGATCTGGCTCCTGTGTAATCTTCTATTCTCTCCTTCTCTCCTGAGCTCTCACCATTCTCAGCTCCTAGAATCTTCTTAGATTCCAACATGCTTTCTGCATATCAGCACTGTTTCCGTCCTGTTCTCTCTACATGAAATCACTCCTTTCCATCCTAAGTACTCCTGGCAGATTTCTGTTTGTCTTCCAGTATGTTTTGACTTAAGCATCTTCTCTCTGCAACCCTAGCATCCTGTGCTCAGTTTCCACCTTGCACTCTTTCACCAGACAGTAAGCTTCAAATAGATACTGTCTGTTGTTCATCTTTGTATCCCAACAACAGGTTTCTTAACATAAGCGCTGTTGGCATTTTAGACTGGATAATTCTTTATTGTGGGGCTGTCCCATGCACTGTAGGATGTTTAGCGACATCCCCGGCTTCTATCCATTAGTTAGCTTGCACCTATCATGATAATCAAAAATGTCTCCAAACATTGCCCAGTGTGCCCTGGTGGGCAAACTTGTCCCTGTTTGAGAACCGTTACCCTAGAACCTTACGTAGTCATAGGCCTTAATGGGTGCTGGATAATGTTAAATTATGAATTAGAAGACTTGATGCCCGTTGATTTATACACTTCAAAAGGATGATTTGTGTAATGTGTCAGGTATTTCTCAGTAAAGCTGTTTTTTAAAAAAGAATTTCCTAATAGCTATTATTAGTGGCAGTATTATTGTGAGGGTTGTCTTTTTTTTTTTGTCTTCTATAGAAGACAGAATAGTTGCCAGTGCAACTGATTGTGTCACATACTGTGCTAATTAATGCCACGTATACGTTATCTTCTTGTTTTTTAAAAAATTTTTTTTGATGTGGACCATTTTTGAAGTCTTTATTGAATTTGTTACAGTATTGCATCTGTTTATGTTTTGGTTTTTTGAGGCATGCAGGATTTTAGCTTCCTGACCAGGGATCAATACACACCCTCCGCATTGGAAGGTGAAGTCTTAACCCCTGGACTGCACCTTATCTTCTTTGATACTGGTCATGATCGCTTGGGAAGTTGACCTGATTTTTGCTTCTTTCTTTTTTTGGTACATTCAGATGCAAAACGATTCAGTAACTTGCTCAAAAGTCATGTAACTAATGAGCATGTATGAAGGACTACAGGACTCAAAATCCATGTTTGTATCACTTGACCGTGTTGAGTACACCAGCCAGTTCTTAGCCACAGGATGGGTATCTTCTTGGTTCGGTGAAAATACATGTATCTATTCAAGACAGTATGTTTGTATAGCAGCTCTGAGCAGTTTCTAATTGATGGGAGGATTATTTTTGTTCAAAGTTCCAATCACTGAGTTTCTCATAGGTAGAACAGCCTGCCTGCTTTATGGACCATGGTGGAGTTTTTGTTTTGTTGTAGTTGTTGTAGTTTTCTTTGATTCTGACCACTGTTTTTTTCTTTCTTATCTTTGGATCCTGAGGCAGTGGGAAATCTATCCTGAGACATCATAAAGATTTGATTTTCAGCCTAGAAATAAAAAAAGAAAATCGATAGGTGGCAGTATCAATGTTTTCACTTTACCTTAAAACAATGGAACTAAAGCAAATATGACCTGTAAGACTGGTCATCCTTAGACTGCAACTGTACAGTAGAACTTTCTGTGATGATGGAAAAGCACTCAATTCTATGCTGACCACTCTGAGAGCCACGTGTAGCCTTTGAGCACTGGAGATGTGATAAATGTAACTGAGGAACTGAATTTCAGATTTAATTTTGATTAATTGAAATTTAAATCGCCATTTGTGTCTAGTGGCTATTAGATTGGACAGCCCACCTTTAGAAGTCTTTGCTTTGATAAAACCACAAACCTAAGCTTAACCCCAGCAAATATCTTAGGGGTCAGGGACCCCAGTTTCAGATTGAATAAGGAGAGTCCACTTTTAGATTGAACAATATACCAGTGTTGAATAATATGGAAAGTATCGGAATATCTACTTTCATGGTACAGTTGAAAAGGCTATTATACTACAGCTGTGTGACTTGCAGAAGGACAAAATTACTCTGTAGGGGATATACTTGGAGTATTACTTCAACATTTATAAGCATTTTCTAGTAAGCAATTTTCAGTTTTTATTTGATTTATTGTTAATAAATTATCCATCTAGGGGCAATGTTGAGACATTAAGAAATAAAATGGATCATCTGGTGTATTTGATTGTTTTAGGTGTTTAAGAATTATTGTTGGAGTAAGAGACTTGCTTTGGTGAAATTCTAGAATTTTTATCATAATCTTTGTTTTTTGGCTCTTGGTCCAAATGACAGTTATACTTAGGAACACAGTAGGAAACTAATAAAATTTTTCTTCTTTGGGTATATTGCTTTCAGAAGATGCATTGTTTTGAAATACTTTTTGTACTCATATTATTTTCATCATGATGTGGTAGTGGTGGTTTAGTTGCTTGGATGTGTCTGAGTCTTTGTGACCCCATGGACTCTAGCCCACAAGGCTCCTCTGTCCATGGGATTTCCCAGACAAGAATACTAGAGTGGGTTTTCATTTTCTCCCCCAGGGGATCTTCCCAACCCAGGGACTGAACCCTGGTCCCTGCATTGCAGGCAGATTCTTCTTTGACTGTCCCACCAGGAAAGCCCTAATTATGATGTTGAGTATAAAACTAAGTTGTAATATTTCACCAGCAATAAATTCATAAAAAGTAAAAGAACACTTTATTTCAAACACCACCCTAAATTAGCTGTAATTTTGGACAAGTTATATTTAGACTTATCTTTTGCTTTTGCTTATGTATGTTCATTGCATCTATTAAATCTAGGGAAAAAGCAACTCAGTTATCATGGAGTCACAGATGAGTTTGATTTTTGGACTTTCAAGAGTTATATTTTCTTTTTTTAACTTTTTATTTTATATTGGAGTATAGTTGATTAACAGTGGTACAGTGTTTCAGGTGTACAGAAAAATGATTCAGTTATACATACACATATATCTATTCTTTTTCAAATTCTTTTCACAGTTGGTCATTACATAATACCGAGCAGAGTTCCCTGTGCTACACAGCGGGTACTGTTGGTTATCTGTTTTAAATACAGTAGTGTGCATGTCCATCTCAAGTGCCACTTTAGAACTGTAACTCGGAGGTGGTGACAGAAAGTGGTTTGTGGTGCAGGAAGGACTGAAGCCTGCACATGTGCTTCGGCACATGTGTGTTTATAGTACTAATGCTTAGATTTCCCCTGAGGTCGGTTATGTTTTGAAAGTACATAGAATATGCATTTCTGCTATATTTAAAATGGATAACCAGCAAGCGTTATGGTTAGTTTTTTATTTACATCTATTTTGCCCTGCTCCTGGAGTAGGAAATGGCAACCCACTTTCAGTATTCTTGCCTAGAAAATTCTATGGACAGAGGAACCTGATCAGGCTACAGTCCATGGAGTCCCAAAAGAGTTAGATACAGCTAAGCAACTGAGCGTGCCCCAATGCATGCATTTTGCCCTAGCATTTCAGTTCAGTTCAGTTCAGTCCTCAGACGCCAGGCCTCCCTGTCCATCACCAACTGCCGGAGTCTACCAAAACTCATGTCCATTGAGTCAGTGATGCCATCCAGCCATCTCATTTTCTGTCGTCCCCTTCTCCTCCTGCCCTCAATCTTCCCCAGCATCAGGGTCTTTTCCAATGAGTCAGCTCTTTGTATCAGGTGACCAAAGTATTGGAGTTTCAGCTTCCACATCAATCCTTCCAATGAACACCCAGGATTAATCTCCTTTAGGATGGACTGCTTGGATCTCCTTACAGTCCAAGGGACATTCAAGAGTCTTCTCCAACACCACAGTTCAAAAGCATCAATTCTTCAGTGTTCAGCTTTCGTTACAGTCCATCTCTCACATCCATACATGACCACTGGGAAAACCATAGCCTTGAATAGACGGACCTTTGTTGACAAAGTATGTCTCTGCTTTTTAATATGCTATCTAGGTTGGTCATAACTTTCCTTCCAAGGAGTAAGCGTCTTTTAATTTCACTTAGCTTGTGTTAATTGCTAGTGGTTGAAGTTTTGAAATCTAGATGCATTCTTCACTTGATGCTAGCCAAAAAGGCAAGAAACATTAGATGCGTTCTCAGAGATTGCACAGTATTCTCCTTAGAGTTACAGATGACCTAATCTACATATTTGGTCTACAATTCAAATTTACCTAATCTACAAATGTAGGTACAAATCTACCTAATCTACAAACTTAAAAAAAAAATAAGCTTTAAGATGTTTTTTTCCTCTTCCCTATTTCCCAACTTGCTCCTTTTAAGGAAGTATGATGAAATTAAAGATGTCTGTGATCGGGCTGAAAGAGGTTCACAGACACTGTCTTCATATTTGTGGTTTGTTGTTTCCCCCTACACACGTCCTCCTCCTCCAGTCTCTTACTGGGTCAGGAGAGGGTGGGCTGCTCTTTTTGGGTAATGTGTGTATATCAGATGGGCTCTGTGGGGGCTTCGTCTGTGGCAGAGACCGTGAAGTCCAAGAGCTGGCCAGCCAGTTAAGAAATTCCCCTTCAAGGATTCCTTGTGTGGACTGTTTATCAGAAAAGATGTAAATGCTATTATTGATGATTTTCTAGGTGTCAAATATGCAGTACAGTTCAGTGTGATTAAAAGTCACCATGCTCCATGCTCTGAGGGGTATCAAAAAAAGTGAAAAGGGGATGAACTTGGAATTCAGGGGATAAAGATCGAGCTCTAGTGACCATAGTTCAAGACAGCTGAAGTCCTGTTAGAGTACAAAGAAGGGAAAGATGAGCTCTAACTGGGTTAAACAGAGACAGTTGTATGGAGGGAAAAAATGACCACTTGAGCTAAAATTTGAGGAATAAGTAGAATTCTGGTGGATGAAGATTCAGGAAAGGGACTCCTATTGACTAGAAACAAAGGTACCAAGGCAGACACATACTGAGTAGTTTGAGGACAGATTGAAATCTGCCTTGAATATATAGGAAGGGACATATGAAGGGAAGTTTGGAAGCTTCAACTGTCTAGGGAGGTCAGAACCAGACTATGAAAGGAAAATGCTGGTGAAAAAGTTGGAATAGAGAGCAAGGAATGAAAAGCTTTTGAGGTGGTGAGTGATGCATTTAGGAAGATTATTTTAGCAGCAGGATTAAATAGATGTGGTAAAGACTAAAGAGAAGTAACCCTGTTAAGTGGTTATCACAGTCAGCCATTTACCTGGTAATCATACCAACAGAGGCTTGATTTGTTAAACCACATAAAAGTTGCTAATCTCTCTCCCCCCCCCCCCCCCCCCCCCCCCCCCCGCCCCCTGCGCGCGCGCTTTTTTCTCCCCTGAAAAAATTGTGCTCTGGCATTTGGCCATTTTAGCATAACCTTTGTGTAACTTTGGAATTGAAAAACAGAGAGAAAAGAATACACTCACTTAAAAAATGAGCAGAAAACTTCTAGTTTGTGCTTTTTGATTAATAGGTAGAGAGTTCATAAGACGTTGTCCATTCTTTTCCTTATTAAATGACTGTATGACATTGGGCACATTACAGATCATAATGTAGTGATTTGATTGTGCCTGGTTTAAGATACAATTTTGTCCCGATTTGCAAGTGTCCTGACAAATGCTAAGCAAAAAAGCATGCCTCCCCATGTTCATCGGAGTGATGTTTTTCAAAAGCGTGATTCTGAAATGGTTCAAGCATGAAGCCAAGTGAGAGACCATTGCCACCACTCCTACTTCCCATCGTGGGCACCGTCACTTCTTGGCTTTGCTGTGGTTCACCTGAGCAAAGGTGCTGGGCTGGTTCGTTTAGACAAGGCTGCGAGCGTTCATCTCCCTCTATCCTGAGTCCTTACCCTGGTGTCTAAATATTACACTCTTCAACCAAGGCTGTTTACATTTGTGTATGGGACATTTGCTTTTTAAAGGATCAACAGTTATAAATGGGTTGAAGCACCTTTATTTTAGATTATGAGCTGATTGTAAGTTCCCACTAAACAATTACACTGATATACTTAAGTTCCTAAAAGAAGTTTGTTGAGGGTTATGGTTTATAAAAATGGAGTATTTTTACTCCATTTCTCCTTTCCTCCCTTCTACCTTATACATATTATTGTCATTATTGATATTTATCACATGTAAGTTTCTCTTGCTTAATTCCTTAAAATGAGCTACCATTTATTAGTTATTCTTGGCTGAGCACTCTACACATATTATTTCATTTAATCTTCTCAACAGTTCTATGAGGGAGTTGTTATTATCCCAGTTTTTGAGGTGAGGATGATAGAGGCTCAGAGAGGTTAAGTAACTTGCCCAAAGATACAAAGCTAGTAATTGGCAGAGCCAGATTTAAAACCAGATCTGGGGACTTTCCTGGTGGTCCTGTGGTTAAGAATCCGCCTTGCAATGCAGGGGACACAAGTTAGATCCTTGGCTGCGAAATGAAAATCCCACATGCCACAGGGCAGCTAAGCACAGCAGACCCTGCATAATGCAACAAAGATCTTGCTTGCTGCAACTAAGACCCGATGCAGTCAAATAAATAGATATTAAAACAAAGTCAGATCTGTTCGATTGAAGCTGATGTCTTAGCCACTGTCTTCCTTGACCACTGTCTTCCTTGGTGCCAGAAGGTGGTGTGGCCCCAGTGTTGGCAATGGATGAACACTGGGCCAGAGTGGCTGTGTGCATAAAGGAGCCATAGACGTTTAAGAATGAAAGGGTGTGTGAAGGTCATGAGCCCCCACGTAAAACAAAAGTCTTGTGTATCTCGAGACCTGCTATCTATTCAGCTAGATTCATGTAGTGCCCTGGGTAGTTAGTATACTAGTAACAATATCCTGTGGGGAAAGGGAGAGGTTTATCATCCAAAAAAAAAAAAAAAAAAAAGATTTTGTGGTGGAGGCAGAAAGAGACATTCGGTGTGGGATAAAGTACTTGAAGGATCTCTGCTTTTTCATGTGCAGTGTCTGATTTGATGACATCTGGAATTTGCCTCAAAATAATACAGGAGGAGAGAAGTGGATGTGGATGAGGCTGGATTGGCCATGGTTTTGATGGTTGTTGGGTTGTGTGAAGGATGCTTGGGTTTTATTATATTTTTCTGTCTATTTTGGTGTATGTTCAAAATCCTTCATAATAAAATGTTTTAAACGTTTTACTTGAAAGCCCTGTTTTCATGATTTTGTAGTGGTTAGATTATGTATATGTTTTCTTATCCAAAAGTGTCTCAGATGTTTTAGTCAAAAACAGTGTTTTTTTCCCTAGCATTTGGTCCCTCTTAGAGTCTCCTTCTTCTCTTTTTACAATTATTTGTTAAAAAAAAGAACTCAACGTTTTCAGTGCTGAAGGTGAAGTTAACTGTCAGCTGCCTATATGGCTGCAGCATTGGGATAATTTATCTAATTTCTTTTATGAATAACTTCTCTTTGACATTATTTTTGAACTCAAAGACTTGCTTGCATTGTTCTTGTTAGTAAAAAAAAAAAAAATCGCTAGGATGTACTTAGTAATTGGAGTCAGCTGCACTTAAGACTGTTCAGCCAGACTGTTATTTTAGCCTTCACTAGTAGGGTTTTTAACACCAGTTTGACCTTACTTTGAAACATTCTCAAAATACCATACTTTAATATCGATTTATATACTTTCATACTAAGGCAGGGCAGGGTCCCTGGGGAAAAAAAAATAGTGAAACTCTGACTTCCCACAAATACAAGAATAAAGGTAGATTTTCTGATTTTGCTTTTGAAAGAAAAATGGGGAAGACTTTGGGTAAAGTTTTCCTTTGGGTAGGGCATAATGGTTGCAAATGCCTTCTAAGTATACAAGTGACAGAAAGCCTGGACACCTATTATACAGCTCGGATTCCCTTGGCCTGTGTGCCTTACAACTGCTTGAGGATGGAGACTGAATCCTCAGTTTATACCCCCAAGCAAATGCTCTGTGTATTTGTTTCTGAGTGCTGAATACTAATTTTCCCAGCCTTTATGGCAGTTATACTTTAGGCAAGGGAAGTGCAAATTTTATAAAATTTGCTGAAAATACCTTCCACATTTTTGTTCATTCCAGAGGAGGTCAGTGTTCTGACTCCTTCTTTCTCTTTGCCATTGTCCCTCCTTTCTTAGCCCCTGGTTAACTCCCATCAGTCAGAGGCAGAGTAAATTTAGGAGTGCAGATATTCTGTTTTAACATGCGTGCCTAGGATTATAGTATTCTCAGGACTTGAGTACTTTCTCTGAGGATACGACTATCAGCAGACCCATACAAGGCAGCTGGACTGCCTCCCCTCTCCGAGCCTTCTGTGTGTACGTCTAGATACCGTGATAGATCCAGTGCCTCTGAAGACCTGGAACGTTTCAGACAATAACTCAGACTTGTTTTCTTATGCTATATATAGGAATTGAGCAAGTGTTTTATAATGAAATCTCCCTGAAGGCACTCCACATCTCCTGGTGGAGTGATGCAGAACCCTCAGACACCCAGTAAACAGTCCTTTTCAAGTTTAAAATTCTTTAGGCCGCTTTTTTTCTCTGTTACCTTTCCTGAAATATTTGGCCCTATATTTTTCATAAAATAATAAAATCTGTGTGAGATTAAAATTTTCTGATGGTTGATCCTAGGTAGCTAAAAAACAGATTCTGTAACAACACAGCGTTTCTCTGCAGGTTCTGGAGCTTAAGTTCTTGGACTGGTACATTTGCTCTTATTAACCCTTTATTTCCTTGAGTGCTCCGTCAGTGATTGGAATTGTTTTCGAGTGACAGAAAAAGCTAAAGGTTAAAGATAATTTCTTGGTAAGTTGATTTACATCAAAGAATTATTTCATCTAGACTCATGGAAATGATGATGCTGGTGAGATTTCCAGACCAGAATCAGGCCAGCGTTTGGAATACTTTCTCAGTGGCTCTAAACTTGTTTGGCTTACCACCCTCAGGTTTAAAAACAAAAAAACAAACAAAAAAAAAACACCATAAAAGTGTTTAAATTTTTCTTTCTCTTTCCTTATCAGAAATATTCATTTAGACCATAACAACTGTTAGAACAAGATAACAACTCCAGGCCAGCTGTCAAATGTTTACCATTATCAAAACTCTCCCTGGAGGGAGATGCAACTTTGGCTCGCCTCACCGGCAGTAATTTAATTTTTCCTTCATTCTGACTCGGAAATGGCAGCATTTTTCAAAGCTTCCTCCCACTGATGGCTGAAATTTTCCTTGTGAAATGATTTCCACCAGTCTTGAATCTTTCTTGTTTCTGCCGTCTTCACCTTTGCTGATGGTTCTGCAACTCATCACCAGCTATGCAAACTGACAGTTCACATCCTGGGGCAGCAGCGGGGTCTGGCCTGCAGAAAGGAGCAGCCTGGCCGAATTTACGCTCACAAGATCTCTTAATTCACAAAAGCATTTGCTCTAGTTCCTGTTCTCTGCTGCAGGGGCTACGGAGAGGGAGTGGGGGCAGGACCACTGGGAGAATGTGCTGAAGAAAAGAGAGGCTCTCTTCACACTCTACTGAGTACACAGACTTTGGAGATGAAAAACAGACGGAGAGAGGCATTTCCAACCATCTTGCTGATCTGTTGGGGGGGGTGGTTCACTGAACTGTACAGCATAGCACCAGACCCTCATGTCATTTAACGTTCTTTCTGAAATCACGCTTAAATGTTCAGCACAAATAGCCCTCCCCCTTTGACTGAAGTTGACAAAGAATAGCAAAATTAAAAAGGAAGGAAAAAGCAAAAATATTGCCATGAGAATGACCAGACATCCTTTTGCTCACTCCCAAGAGTTCTGCCGAATAGGAAGGTCCTCTTAACGAGAGTGGACAGGGGAAGTTTTAGGTTTGAGCTGAACTTCATGTACATGACAGATTTCATTTTTTTGTTTTCCTTCCCTCACAAACTTCAACCCGGGCCACTTGTTTGCACAAACTGCCAAATCTTCCCTGGCTGCTGCTAAGACACTCTTGGAATTTGAGATTGCCTTTTATCTTCTCCCCGGTAGAGACATATTTTTGTCCTTTGCTCTGCAACCCCTCAACTCCTCTATAGAGGACCCACTCCTCCCTGCACAGTCTACCCCAGACAGACAGCTGCTGTGTTACTGTTCGTAGCACAGGATCACTTATGTCCTGTGAACCAGTTTGGGTCTGTCTGAAAATTGCTTGTGAACACAGATTGTTTATAATGACTGACCTCATCGGCCTTTTCCAACCCACTCCCTCCCCGGCTGTCTGAGACAACCTAATCAAGATGGTGGGTTGTTTTCCTGGCTTTGCGTATGGGACTATAATTAAAGTAAAAATGAGAGAATCCTGCACTAGAGAGGCAGTTTTGAATCCTAAGCTTTGTTCTTCTACTATGTTCTTCAGTTTCTTTCTTTGTAACCCACCCTCTTATGGTTACACCCAGTGAAAGAGTGATAACACTGTCAAGTTCCTGATTCGGAATGTGTGATGATGTGGAATTGAAATTGATCTGTGAACTGTCTAGAAGTAAAGTTCGTTATGCAAATTGGTATCTTAAATAGTATTTCAGAGAACATTCTCTCACTGAAGAAACAAAAACATGGCAAAAACTTGTCCTCATACAGTTAGTTGTGTCCAGCACTCCAAAGTAGATCGAGTAGACTTCTGCATGTGCGTGCATGCTCAGTTGCTAAGTTGTGTCCGGCTCTTTGCGACCCGATGGATTGTATCCCACACCAGGCTCCTCTGTCCATGGGCTTCTCCAGGCAAGAATACTGGAGTGGGTAGCCATTTCCTCCCCCAGGGGATCTTCCCCACCCAGGGATCAAACCCACGCCTCCTGTAGTTCCTACTTTGGCAGGAACTACCAGTGGCTTCTTTTACCACTGAGCTACCTGGGAAGCCCCAACAGACTTCTGCCTCTTAGCAAGTATTCTTCTTAAGTAGCACTCACCTGTTTCCTTGAGACTAGCCATCGCTTGAATTAGAGAGATTTTGATAGTCTCAACATGCTTTGGGAATACATACTTGAAGAGCTTACAAGTTGGTTGGGGATGCAGATACAAATATTAGGATCATATGTGCTAAATTCCAGAAGAGGCACCATAAGAAAGTACATGCTATAGGAGCTTTAGTCAGCAGAGATATTTAGAACGTTCTGAAGACAGCACATATACATATATATGCCATTTTCAAAAAGACCTTCCAAATATATATGAAAATAAACACAGATGTTTTCAAAAATTATTTCTAGGACTTGATATTTTCTCTGCCCCATAAAATGTTAAGCTGATATATATGAAACCTCTCACAATTTTGGAATCAACGGATTTTATTTGGTATAGTAGTTCTTTTATTGAGTACTTACTGTGTACCAAACATTGTGTCCCAGACACAGTTCCAAATTCTGTTTTAAGCTATTCATGGAGGGCTCAAAAACTCAGATGCTTCAATGGCCAGGTTTAAGCCACAGGGGCTATCTGTAGCAAATTACCTGCGTTTAAGATTCTGTTGCTACTCCGCTCAACGTTGCTGTTGCAGAAATGTGGGCTTGGAGTTGCCAGATCTTCCATTTAGTCAAGAGAGACAGGAAATTCACATTTTTATGGATATTTCCTGATTTTTAAAACAGTATGTGCCAAATAAAAGTTTGTGACTTGTGCATTATAGACTCAACTCCACTGTTTCCTCATAGCATCCCTGCAAGATACAGATAATCAGTTGTATTTGCCCACTTTCAACATAGGCGATAGGTAGCAAAAGTAGAGTTTTACCCCGGGTCTGTCTGACTCCAAAAACTGTAGCATTACTCTGCCCTCCCTTTTCTCCCCTAGATGTCTTGCAAATGGTGCTGGGGATAGTTTTGGCAGAAAAGCGCTGTTTGGTTAAAGTCAAACCCTTCACAAAACCATCACATCCTATAGCATTGTACTATAGAACGTCATCTCCCAGAAAACAGTGACGTATGGCTTTGGGGGGAGTTAATTATAACATGAAGGTATTGGGTGACTAAATTTAAAACAAAAACTCTATTACCTTTCCTGCAGATTTATTATTTCAACCTCATTCTGCGTCTAGAAAAGCTACACAAATATTCTAAACCGTCTGCAGAGTTCTCTGCTTCACAGAGTGGTAGAAGTATTAGCGGCAGGTTTACAAGGCCTGACCTTTCCAGAGACAGAGGAGAAATCCGTCGTTCTCGGGATCTCTGCAGTATTCAAGCACTTTTGTTAAAATTCTGACATGAACTTTGTGGCCTGAAGGAGTTAACACACCTCCACAAACCTGCCTTCAGCTGGTAAGATCAGGCCCGTGATTATTATTATATACAGCTGTAAAAAGCTGGTTACATAGCATAAATTGCATTGAAACACTTAGGCCACAAGATTACTCAAGAAGAATTGTATTGCTTGTTCAGTCATATATTTTGATCTTTATTGCTGGTAGTTTATTCTCCTGAGAGTTGGGGATTAGCCTTGCTTTTAATGTAAAAAGTGTATCTATGTGGGTAAAAATATAAAATGAAAATAGATTTTTAATGGCAACTTTGGTTCTTAGCATTAATTTTACATGCCGTTTTCATTCTGAACTTTTAAACAGTTTGGAGAAACATATGAGAGATTTGTGAACCAGGGCAAGAGAGGGTCAAATGTATCAAATCCTTGGATTCCAGCAAATGTAGGATTTGTGGACGAGCAGAGAAGCACACATGTGTTGGGAATGTAAATTAAAATAAAACCTCACTTCGTGGAGACTTGGGAGAAGCGAACACACCACGTTATGGCGAAATGTCTGAGGCGCGTACGTCTCCTTAGTAAATTAACCAAATATTAAAATAAACATTCGCTTTTATCAGTCTGCATTTTTTCCTCTCTGGATGAAAGTGTTTCAGGAAAAATCATAAAAGAATCTGTGGTAGCTCAGAGAGGTTAAACTCAACAGTTGTTTTCTTTGAAGTCCCTGGCCATGAGGTTAATTGCCAAAACTGCTTGTGGAAAAGGTGGTAACAATTTAACAAGACTGTACAACTGCAGAGACTTAGATGAATATCAGGTGTTTGCAGATGGTTTTTTTCCTCACAGGAAAGGGGGTGGGGAGGAGAGGAACAGAATGAGAAACAGGGGAAGAGAGAGGCCTGAATGAAGTCCCAGCTAAACAGCCAATAATTCTTTGTTTGCTTAGCCAATCATCCTGTAATTGGCCGGGAGGTTAATAGGACTCTATTGATTGGCCGGGAGGAGTGCTTACTGTGGCTGTTTTTACTGTATGCTCCCAGACAGAAGGCTGCAATTACTGGAGCTCTCATTCCCACTTTTTAGGGCCTGATTTATGAAACCCGATCAGGTTGCTCTTGGCAGTTTGTGTTTTAAAGTGTTGCCTTCTGGGTCTTTGCTGCTTAGGGGTCAGTGCGCTATTTCTCATCATTTATTGTGGTCATTTGAATAGGTAAGCTTCTTTATGACTTATTGAAGGAGGAATACATTAAAAATAATCACTACCACCCACGTGGACTGAAAAGTGGGAACCCTGGGACCAGCTCTGTGATAGAGCCCAACCTGCTCTAGAGATCGAAAATTCTGCCCCTGGCAGAGAGTTCCCTGAAGATCACAAGATAAAATGCTGCGGTCCTCTCTTTATCTGCCTTCCACCGACAGGTTTCTCAGCTCGCCCTGTTCCTTGGCCTTCCTTGATTACTCTTGGATTTGCTTTTGTAGAACTTCTAGTAATTGGATTTGGTGGCTGCTGTTTGAGAACTCAGGAAACTGAGGCCACGTTCAAAATGCCTGGCACGATCCACTCTGTTTCCAGAGTTCCCAACAGGGCCTTTCCGTCTTAACCCATCCTGACCTGGTCCTGACCCAAGCGTTCCTAATAAGGTACTTACCTCATCGTTTCATTTCTCACTTGCTAAACGTGACTATAAATCCTTCCGTTACTCAAAATCTTGGTTTTTCCACCCTCATTCAGGCCTTCTTTTGTAGTTCAGCGTTCCCTGGGAACCCATCTAAGGGGAGTAAATCTCTACTGTTGATAAGGCCCTGAGCCACAGATTTCTGGAGAGCCACATCTAGACAACTAGATTTCACCCTTAACGCCAGCTGTCACTGCGGGCTGTGATGACCCCCGTTACTGCCGCTGCCACTACTGCCTCCTGTTTCTCCCGATTCTTTAATTTTACTACTGTTGTTAAAACAAAATAAAACATGTTAAGGATCCCTGCGGATCCTCGCTTTGCTTCTAAAGACCTCCCTCATTTAGCATCCATGTTTGGACGGCCACCCCGTTTGGGGCTCCCTTGCAAGTACTGCGGACACAGGAGCGATGACGACAGACCACAGCTTTCCATCCTGATCTCACTCCCCCAAACATGGCAAACATTGCTAAGAACACCCAGCAAACTCTCTGTAAGACATATGACAAACAGCACCCCCACAGTGTAACCCAGGATGAGAAGGGCAAGGGCCCTCTCTCTGCCTGTGGAAAGCAGCAGTGTGACAGGAAGCAGAGCCATGGCAGAGAGTCAGGTGGGACTTAGCGACTAAACAGCAAGAGGCTATGGTGGGCAGACTAGGTTATCCCCTCCTTGAACTGGGAGGAGATACGAGAGAGGATCAAGGGATCCAGTTCAGAATTTCATGTTTCACTTTATTATGAAGAGTGCAAGATCTTGAGATTATGTGGTTGTTGGTTTTGTTTTGTTTTTTTTTTTCAAAAAAAGACCACCACTATCCCAATACTGTGGGGCTTTCCTGGTGGCTTAGTGGTAAAGAATCTGCCTGCCTGTGCAGGAGATGCGTGTTTGATTCCTGGGTTAGGATGATTCCCTGGAGGAGGAAGTGACAACCCACTCCAGTATTCTTGCCTGGGAAATCCGATGGACAGAAGAGCCTGGTGGGCTACAGCCCATGGGGTTGCGAAAGAGTTGGACATGACTTAGCAGCTAAAGAACAACATCCCAAGATTGCAGATTCCTGGTCATTTTCCTTTTGGAGGGTAAGAGGTGCCCTCGAGTGTGGTGGGTACACCTCCCTCTACAAGGTGGTGAAGGATAGGGTTGCCCCACCTGTAGCAGAGGAGCTACCAGCAGCCTCCCAGAGATGTTTTTGCTATCACTGAACCACCTGTTACTGAATTTTCTTATTTATGATATCTTGACATTGCAGGAGATAGTGCCTTTCCTTTGTCCTGTAAAAAAATTTTTCTTCTATCATCTTACTCTCACAATTATTTTTCCAATCCTCCTGAGTTCACTAGAGCTCAAAAAACCTTGAGAGTTTTCTCCCCTGCTTTTCAATTGTCTGTAGAACTCTCTCTGTCTTCCTGTTCCTACTGCAAATAAAAGTAGCCCTTTCCTGTCATGCCACTTCTTCCTCCACCTCATTGCCTCACTTTAGAAGTCTGTCTGATTAGGATTTCATCTTTTGTGAGTTTTTTTCAACTATTCTGTGTTGTTACCATAATGTTATGAGGTAGGAGAGAGTTCATCTGAGTGTTTACACAGTGGTCTCAATGTGACAATTACCTGTATAACTTCTAATAATTGGATTTGGTGGCTGCTATTTTACAGTTAAGGCAACTGAGTCTATGTTCAAAGGAAGCAAAATGTTAGTGTTTAAATATCCCCTAGGGTAGTCTGCCACCAATTCCACTAGAGTTTAAGAATATCGCTCCTACCTCTCCCCCTGCTTCATGTATAGGCAAAATTATATATTCTTTCCATTTTCTTGCTGTGTTATGCTTTTCACTGTGACTCTCATAGCGAAAGAGGTAACTTGATGTGCTTAAGAGATCTGACTTCACCAGCCCTCCTCCCCCACCGTTGTAATGTGACAGCTCTTATTTCCTTAAATTTGGAATTCATAAGAGAAAGTAGCTTCGTACTTTTAGACAGACCACATGTTCTTTATCCTTTGCTTTTACCATAATCCAGAAATCTCAGAGTCCCAGAGAAAGGTCCCTGAAATGCATTCTCTGCACCTTTAGAATCTTTGTACTGGCTTTTCTTCCTTTTTATTTTTTTTTTTTTTGCTAAACTTCGCTATTTAACTTCATTGTAAACTTTAATTTGAGAATTCAGTAGCATTTATAAGATTCTTTAGTAACATGGTGATGCCTCAACTCTTATCTTTCCATTTGTGGGTAGAGTCTGCTACTGTTTGTTCCAAAGGAATTAACACACCACCACCAACAGCAAACATTTCAGAACAATCCATGATCTGCCACTTGCCAGGTTAAAAATCTCATCATTTAAGTGAATAAACAGATCCATTCTTTTAAAGAATGGAAGCAAGGTCTGAGTAAGTAAGCTTGGTGTTCATTCCCTGGGACCACTTGGCTCTCTCGAAGGACCTTTGTCCGAAGATGTTTGTCACACCGCCTCCCTTCTGTTTTGTTTTCTTTTGAGCCAGCCATCTCTTTTGCTTGATAAGCATGTATAAAAAGGGAAGGGAGGGTGGGAAGGATGGAAAGAAGGTAGGGAAGGAGAAAGGAACGGGAGGAAGAATACCCATATAGCAGAGATTTTGAACTGAATGTTGGGAGCAAATGCAATATTTGGAGATAGAACTATTTATAAAACTTTGGGCACTAACTCAGCCATGACACATTCACCTTTTTGGGAAAACTCAGGGAGATTTTTTGGCAAAACTCTTTGATTTTATTTTCATAGTTCTGGTACAAAACTGCCACCACAGGTTTTTTTACATTCTTGAGAACAAAAACATGACTTTATTGGTTAAGCACCAGAATACTTATTATTTAATGAGTTTAATGTAAAAAGGAATAAAATCTATTGTGAATGAAGTTACTGGCACGAAATGTAGTTTTATTTTTAAAATGTAAACTTAAAGTGTTCTTTTGATTAAATGCAACTGTTTCTTTGGCTTTTTTTTTGGCTTGCAAAAGGCAAAAGAAATCATTTCAGAAATGTGTTCCTATCTGCAGTTTTCCTTGAAATTGTCTTTTGAACATAGAAAAGTGACCAGTGCACAATACACAGAATTTGTAATGACACCTTTCAGGCATCATAGAAGTTCTCTGCATGGTTCTCTCATGTGAGATGACCTCAACAAACTCAGTTTTGTTATACAGTGAGGAAAAAAGCATGAGATACTTACATATCATAAAAATCTTTCTCCACCCTAGAGCATAGATTAAAGAAATTTTAATAGGGAGTACAGAAATTGATAAACATAATCTGATATGAATTTCTGTGAATGTTATCAGAGGCAAGTAGTAGTAGTAGGCCAACTACATTGGTATCTTTATAGGAGAACTTGAACTTAAATATCTCCTGAGGCTTTGTGGCATCTTCAAGGACGTGTGCTTTATTCTTTGTGATACATTGTGTTTATCAAGAGAGATGAGTGTTTGTGTTCAGAAATGGATAATTCACACATCTTGTTTTTCTCTATTTAATCAAACTTAAATTACAGTTTGGTGGCAAAAAAAAAAAGCTTCAGAAAAAGTGTATTATTTAACTTAAATTTTAATTTAAATTTGTCACCCAGTGCTGAGGTTTTACATCTGTCGAGGGGCACACGCTGCTGGTATTTGTCAATAAGCAAAAGAAAAACACTGGCTTTCAGATAATAGGCATTTGGTGAACTGGCGACAGTCATGCAAGCGAGAATGCTCAAATGACTTCAGCTCTTTCTAGCTTCATTATGTCAGGCTGGCAGATCACATGTGGCATTATGGAAATCAGCAAATGAAAACCATATTGATCAGCACTGGGAACAAATGTAAAAAAGGTGGTCTCGAGGAGGAGCCGAGGCGAAGAATGCTTTCCTGGTCAACCTGATAGGCTCTTGTTAAGGCCTTTTAATCATTTATTAACGTAACCCTCCTTCCCTTTCCACTCAGATTACCTCAGCCACAGAGCATCCTGCTCCATTTATCTTTTAATGTTTCCTTTATTTAATTTATTTTTAAGCTCTAAGTTATACTCTTATTTCAGAATTGAGTTTTACTTTTCATGGGATTGTTTTTAAGTGACTTAAATGACTTTTCCCAACAAGCTCACCAGGCATTCAAAGGAAGAAAAAGCCTTTGCTGAGATTCACCTATCAGCAAATAATTTACTTGGTATGCATCACAACCAAAAGCAGAGAGACAGAGAGAGACAGCCAGCCAGACACGTTTAAAAAAAAGAGAGAGAGTGCGCAAAATCTGAGTTGTTTCTAAGCCTGATTCTCTGGTTAAGGTTTGCGTCAGTGTTCCAATTTTAAAGTTTTTGGGTTTTGTTTTCTTTTTTCCCCAGAGTTTGGAATTTAGCTTGGTGTAATTACTTCAAGCCTAAAACTGAAATCTCAGTCTTCTTTCCTTTCCTTTTCTACCCTGAAGTAGGAAGCTGGAGTTGTCATTCATCTTGTTACTTTGGGAGGAAAAATGGGAGTAATCTTGGGTCTGTGTGAATGAGAGACGGAATGCACGTCTGGGATTTGTGGAGGATTCTGTTTGCCTTGAGTTTCCTCACTGAAGACACTTCTTGGGTTTGCAGGGTTTGCTGTTTTCCTAAATCACATTCAAACCTAGGTTTGACCAGCCTGGCTTCTCTCCCCACCTCTTCCCTCCCTCCCTCTCTCACCCCCTCCAGCCCTTACCTCCCCTGACATTTTTATGTGCAGGTTCATCATTTAGTAAGAAATTTCAAAGGTGTTTTCTCATATGGAACTGTGTCCTTTTGTGGTTGATGAGTAACCTGTGGCCGTGATCCTTTGAGATACTAATTGGCATATGACAGTAGTTTTTTCTATTCCACTTTGGGGCATCAATCACTCCTAAGCAAGACTGATGCACAAAAGAAAGGGGACTATAGATATAATTTAATGCCCTGACACAGATGTGTTCAAACCAACTCTGTGATGGACTCTTTTTAAGAGTTATTTAGCTAATTGACAAAACTGAATGTTTTCTGTTTTTTTTCCTTTCAAAGACACTTAAAAAATAAATGGCCAACAGACTCTTTAACATTAAACAATTGAGGTATCACTTTCCTGTAAATTTAATATTGAATTTGAGATCGATATTCATTAAAAATGTGTTTCATCTCTGGGTGCTGTGGGTGATCAGATCATTGAACTTTCTTTTTGTCCTGGACTCCTTGTGTGTGGCCATTTGGGCATCATTCTTTTTATCTTTGCTTTTCTATGTTTCCTTTACTTGCCTGGGCATTTTGAGGGAATATCTCTGATTGATTTGGATATCAAAAGATGTACCATATGTAGACCTAATTTATCTAAATAGAATCAGAAATTTTATTTTATTTTGGTGGTCCCCTGGGACTCCAAAGATCTATTCAATAATGGATTTGAAAAATCCATGTATAAAATCTATTTTATGTTTTCTTCTTGCATACTCATTGATTGTTAAGTGCTTTTCCTCATAGACTCACATTACTGTCCCACGTTCCTCTCTGGGCTCTACATCAAATAGTGGAGGAATTACAGCAGGAGTGCTATCTGGGGAAGAGTTACTCCCCTTGTTTGTTGCAGAAGAGCAGAACATTAAACAGTGAGTGGACTATGCAGAAACCTCTCCCTCTCCGGATCTTTTTTTTTTTCTCTGCCTCCCTCCCTTCCTCTTTTTTTTCCACTGTTCCCTCTCCTTCTCTTCCTCCCTTTCTCTCTCTCCCCATTCCCAATGGGAGTGTTGTTTATAGAGCATTATAATTTATAACTGAAGAGAGTGGATTTAATTTCAGTGGAGAGGCTCGCCAGCAGGGCGCCAGCCTGCAATCATATGAATCAGCAAGCTGCAAACTCTATTGAATGGAAAGTATTATCGCTGGCCACAAACGGACACTGTTTCTCCTAAACAACTCCCTTGGTGCAGGAAGACCTTGTCTTCATTCATCTATTTTACATATCTACTTCTGTTTTAATTTTGCCATTTCCTAAAAGTGTTTTCTCTTTAGAGTACAACTTTTCTCTACCTTATTTCCTGACCCAACATTGGAAACTGCTATTGTAGGTTTCTGGCTGATTTGATATTTCTTCTGTCTCCATCCTTACCATGTATGGCTTTAGTTTTCCCTTCGCGTCTCCTTCCTGCATATACATCTTTTGTTTGTTTGTTTTAATGGGAGCTGTTAAACATGCAAACAAGACTGTGATGAACCATTAGCATTAATATTGTAAAATGCTAGTCAATTTCATTCACCTAAAATTTTATTTAATCAAGGATATTTTGCTTATACTCAGATATTTTTTTTCTACATGGAAAGGTTTATTTTCTTGTCCTTCAAACATCTGGGAGGTGATTTCTTATTCTTTATATGACCTATCAAAGCTCTTGTAATGTTAATACCTGCACCTTTATGCCAAATTTTTTTTTAAGTGTTTCGGTCATTTTTCAGAAGGAGTGCTAAAATATGTACATGACTTTTTGTGGTTGGTATTTGTTTTAATCCAACATTGGCTGCTTTCATGTAATTAGGCTAAACCTCTGGGTCATTTTCAAAAATCGAGTTAGACCTATAAGGCTGGTACCTTTTTCAAAAGTATTTTACTGAATTCACGTATTGTAATTGTTGGTAATTTGGGTATTGAATCTTTAGCTGAGATGACGTGAATTGCATTAATATTGCATCAAATAAAAGGCTGTCTTCATTCAGACTTTAGAATAGTTTCAACATTCATGTCTTAACAGTGAAATTCAAGTTGCACCAATAGCATGATTCTGGTATTTGCTTTAAAGAGAGAGAGGAATAGAACAGGAGGCAGTAAGGAAGCTGCTGTAAAGGAATTTTATTTAGACATCAATGGGAAAACCAGACTGGTTCAACTACATTTGTATAAAATAAAGGTCTTATGTATTTAGAAAATGCTAACAAATGCACAAGTTTCCAAGTAATGAAAATGCTAAAAGCTCAGAAAATTGATGTGAAATTCACATATTTTACTGTCAGAAATGTATTTATTTTCTTATAGGTATAAAGTAGAGAAATTATTTATATACCAGCTTGCATATTTTCTTGACTCAGTATAACATCAACAAATCAAATATATGTACATAATTTTTCTCATTTAAAGGACAAACTTGTGAATTCATACGTATTCATAAAATTTATCCTTTAAAGCCTGAGAAGAGAGTTATAGTCCTCGCTGTCTCAGCTAGGATTTTTTTTTTTGCCTTTGATTACTCAATAAGAATTACACATAGAAACATAAAATCAATATGTCTACTTCTGCTTATTTTCAAAATTGAACATTGCTCTGTATTAATTTCAGAGAAGGTATACCCAGCGTCAGCTGAGAGAGGTGCCATTTGGTTTAGTTTTAGATTCCTTGTGGTGATAGTTGTCACCTCTAACAGCAATGATCAAGAAAAGTGAGATTTCTTATCACTCTGTTTTTATTCCTCAAAGTAGTATGTGAAATGATGAGGAAAACTGTGGATTGCTGGTGAATGTATTTCTGACTCCTTTTATTCCTGACTTAAAATCAGTTGGTAAACCTGACTCATGATATGTGGATTTTTGTTGAATTAAGATTAGAAAAAGTCCAGGCAGCTCCATAATGAATATCTTTATACAGAGATCTTGTGCATTTTTCAACATCTTCAAGGAGGTGGGAGGACTACAATGAAGCACAAACATTTGGGCAAGGTTGAAATGAGTCAATAATAGTGAAAAGGCCCTTGGCTTCATCGGTTTCTTTTCAGAGTCAGGGAAAGGAAGGGTCTTTGTCTTTTCACTTGAGTCTCATGGGTTTAGTTATTCTGTTTTGTTTGTTGTTATTTTTACCGAAAAGACACCCCCCTCTCTACCTGTAATGTAGTGTAAGTTTCAAGATAAACATGGAATAGTCGTGTTTTATTCTGATTAAATTCCTACCTTTAAAAAATTCTATCATAAGGGCTCTCAAAACCCAATCCTAGAACAGAAAAGTTCTCTGTGCCTGTATATTACATGCAAAGGATTTATTTTTGTAAATTAGTGCCCACAGTCAACTTGATTCCTTTGAGAATTTTCTGCAGTTGAAGTCAAAGAAGAACAAATGCGGTAGATGTGATTCAAATAAAATATTTATTGACAGTAGATCATCTATAAATACGTTTGCTCAAAATGCTTATATGCTATTAGAATCAAAAATAGAAATGAAGTTCAGGAAAGTACAGTTCACAGAAAGTTTGTTTTTTATGATCTAAAGTAGAGTTGTTGTTTGGGTTTGTTTTGTTTTGCACAATTATTGCACATTATAGTGACCTGACTTCTTAACACATGATCTGATTTCTTGATCAGAAAACTTTTATGAAGTACGCTGAGTGCATTTTTTTCAAATGTTACTAGGTGACCTTGTAGAAGTCCTTGCTCTGGTCATACAGGAAATATGTGGCATTTACGTAATTGCTATTCGTTTCCTTGATTGTTCCTATCCAAAGTTTCCATGCATCGCTTTAATAAAGTGCGTTCAGGCATTGGGGCTGACAGCTCTGTTTCCCCTGCCCGTAACTCTGCTTCTAGACCGTGTGCTTGGCCGACTTAGCAAAGCTTAGAAGTCAGCTGCATCTGTGTGAGCCAGCTCTGCTTTGACTGGGATCCATCGAGAACACCATTTGTTTTCTTTTCTAAATATCACAAAGCTTTTATTTTCCATTCACCGAGGCTTTTTTTTTTTCCTGCTTTGGGCTAAGGGTATACCATTTTTCTAAGATCTATACATATGTCCAAAATGTAAAAAAGGTCATGGCCTTATTACTGATTTTAGTGGATAGTGCTGCTGTCACTCTAGCTAAAACCATGACCTTGGTTGGGGGACGGGAGAAGGCCCTGTGGTGGCTGCTTTCCTCACTTTTTGGAGCTTTGATGTATCCCTGCAACTGATAGAAATGTAGAGGGTTGTTCAGGGAGAGGCAGCTGGCTGGCAGCGTCAGATTAAAATATTTCTGACCCACAAAAGTAACCAAATGCCCATATTTCTTCATTTAACATAATTAATACCTTGTATTTCCAATGACTTTGATAAAGTGGCCTTCCTCCTCCCACACTCTCCCCCTCCCGTCTGTCAACTTTGGGAAGACTGCAAGAGATCTGTAGTTAAAACACTCTGTAGATGATGAAGGATAGCGTGTCTTAAAAAAAAAAAAAGCTAACATCAAAAGTCTCAATTAGGTTGCTGCCTAGCAGGAAGCTTATACCACATTAAAATAGAAAAGTTATTTCATTTTTAGTATACTGTATTTCTGCAGCAAGTGTTGCAATTGAAAAGCAATATGAAACACTTTGGTTTGGCTGCCAAGTAAATCCACATTTTGTTATAAATGTGTAATTACAGGAAATATATGAAAAGAAAAGTGTTAAGCATTTCTTATCAAATACTGGTAAAGAGGAGTTTGGTTCCTTTGGAATTTAGGAAAAACCTGGGATGGATTTTGGTCCTGTTACAAGGCTTACTTGTTGCATTTAATTTAAAGCAGTTGTTCTCCTATCATTATCCCAGAGCCCAGGGCTTTTCAATACTTTACAAGACAGAGACGGTGCCCCAAAACGTGCCTGTGGGTTTAAGCGATATTTGATCAATCACGTGATTTTATCAGTGACTTTTTTTTTCTTGCCTTCTGCACCTCAGCGTACACATTTCAGAGTGAAAACATAGACGATGTATTTATTTTAAACAATCTGGCAGTGGTTGAGCCAGCCATCTGGAAAGGTGATGTCAGCCAAGGGCAAGGGTGCTTGCTGGTTGAGGGTAGTCATCTGTCCCTTCCCCCGCAACACACACACACACCAGCCTCCGCAAATCCAGTTTCATGGTGCCTGAGTTGCTGTTTGGTTGGTTGAACTCATTTTCCTCAGCTGATATTTAACTAGTAGTTTGTCCTGGAAGAGGATCACTACTGCTTTCTTTGGCCTTCACAGACACGATGGCTGGACAAAGATGAGCAGCCCTGATCTGCTATGATGGACAGAATTCAATTATATTACTCCCTCTCAGAAAGGGAAAAAAGCACACATTTAATGCCATAGCTAAATTGGATTCCTCCTACTAAGAAATCCTAAATTTGTGCTTAATAGCCAGATAAATGTAGAGCTGATTTACATTTACAGGCTGATTGTAGATTTGGTTCATTGAATATAAAATTTGGTCGGTATGTAGATGGTTTTACTCCCCCAAATGATATGTATGTATCTGGTCCTGCAGTGTTTTTTTCTAAAGTAAAAATTGAAGACCTCTCTTTGGAAAATATCTTGGGTAAATAAACTTGACAGTGACTGCTATGTGTATAGAGCTGCCGCTCTTACAGGAATGTGTTCGGTTCAGGAAGATTTTGATTCTCTATGGGATGGGAGTAAATGAAAGTCGTTCTGTGAAGGAGGGCTTGCGATGAAATTGTGGAAGTGTTCCTGACACCTGGATTTTTTTTTAATTCCCAATAGAGAGATGTTTCAAATGTTTTTGCCTCCACAGAAAGAAAATTTTCTCTTATTACATGGTTCCAGGGAAAGGACAGATATACACACCATATTTTATTTGGAGATGTCCAGAGAGAATCCCTCACTGCCTTTTTCCATGTTACAGTCTGTTATACAGCAGCAAGTCCAAGATGATCCCAGTAATAAACCTTATTGGTATGGTTCACTGATTTTTTTGGACTCTGCATTTATTTCAGCAGACTTCTCTGATAGCATTTTGCAGTTTTCAGCTTTTTGTTGTTGAAAACAAAAATAATAAGTAAACCAGTTTAGGGCTACACTTCTTTCTCTGAAACTCATTCCCTGTCTTAGTGCCCCCCTTGGGGGAGGAACTGGCTCTCTAGCTAAGGCAGAGGAGCCACCCCTGGTGGAATATGAGAGAGGAGGGAATTATTTACATGCTTAAGGTCTTATTATTTGAGATATTCAAGAGGATCAACATGATACTTGAATTTTTTCCTTAAAAAAATTACATACATACATATCTTGTTCAGGCTGTAAAATAGGTCTGTAAGTTTGGTCTTACTTTGTGAAAGGTCAGGGCAACGTTTTATTCACATTGAACACATTTTGGTTGAACACTTTTTCTATGGTCCAGTGGTGAATACTTGGGATGTGTTTGCCACCAGAGTAGACGATGGTATATGTATTAAAAGCGAAGCAGTGCAACATACATGATAAATATAATTGAACAGAACATTTCTTCTACGCTAAAATGTAGGAGGTCAGCATCTCTCAACTCTCAAGGATCAGGATAGTTTCTTTTAAGACTTGACCCTGAGATGTTTTATGTTTGAAGGAATAATGACAGTATATTGTTCCAATGCAGAGTCACTCAAATTGTTTAGTGGTTTATTATTTTAATTTAAAAAATTAATTTTACTGAAAATTTATTATGTATTTTTTGCTGCACTGGGTCTTTGTTGTTGCAGGAGCTACATTCTAGGTATGGTGGTGGGCTTCTCATTGTTGCAGAGCACAGGCTCTAGGATGCACAGGCTTTAGAAGTTGTGGCTCATAGGCTTAGTCGTTCTGTAGCATGTGGAGTCTTCCCATACCAGAGATTGAACCTATGTTCCCTGCATTTATTGGCAAGCAGATTTTTAAACACTGAACCACCAGGGAAATCCTCTTCAGTGATTTAAAATTTTCATCCCAGAGTCTTTATGAAATATAGCTCAAAGGGTGGTCATATTCCGTTTATCCAGGAGTCAAAGAAATAAACAAAAGTCAAGTAAACCAAAGACTTAATCGAAGTGATCCTATTTCAGTTAGTCACTGAAATCAATGATAAAGACATGACTGTTTTGGGGGTGGGTGGGTGATGGAGATGTTGATATTGGAAAATTTATAAAATCCTTGAGAGAAAGCAAGCACTCACAGTACCATGGAATGATGTATAGAGTAATTCTGCAAGGGTAGCAAGATACTGAACTGTCTTCTAAATCACCAAAGAGATATTATGTCTGATGTAATTTTTACATTGTTTTGTAATTTTCTAGGTCCTTATAAGTTAGTATCTTACTGATAGTATATGGTAGCTATGATATCTCTTCATTGATAAGGATGTTCTCTTAACCCCAGCATGGAATTTCCTGGTTAGACCACTCTGCTGGTCTGCTGTGAGAAAGCTGAACCAGACAGACCCCAGAGGGACATTCAGACTGAGGGTACTGAACCCTAGTTGGTTCTCCATCTGGGTGTCGTCCAGGAGGCCGAGCGCCGAGGGGGCCTCCTGGGACAACGCACACCGTGACAGTTTCGACCTGTTCGACTCTAACTCCTTTCAGGACTCTTGTCTCTTACTTTCTTCAGTTATCTGATATGTTCCAAAGGAAGCTTTGTTAGGGCCCAGAGTGCTAAGACGTTCCTCTCAGAGAGAGTCCCAGGATCCAAAAGAATTAGAGTGAACCCACGTGACCACCCAGACGCTGTCTAGAATATATGAACCTTACTGCCCACCATGGCTTAGCTTGATCACACCTACTTCAAGAGTGTCAAGCACTCAGAGGACATCCGTTGTATGATTTTGTAAAAACCACTCTAAGTTCCAGAGGACTCTTCACTTACATAGTTTATATTTCCTTTTTAAAAATAATTTTTATTGGGATATAGTTTATTCACAGTATTGTGTTAGTTTCAGATGTATAGCAAAGTGAATCAGGAGCTACATATATATATATACATATATCCACTCTTTTTAAGCATCTTACCCCATATAGGTCATTATAGACTATTGAGTAGAATTCCCTGTGCTATACAGTAGGTTATTATTAGTTATCTATTTTATATATATGGGCTTCCCAGGTGGCACAGTGGTAGACAATCCACCTGCAGATGCAGGAGACCTGGGTTCGATCCCTGGGTCAAGAAGATCCCCTGGAGTAGGAAATGGCCACCCACTCCAGTATTCTTGCCTGGAAAATTCCACAGACAGGGGAGCCTGGTGAGCTACTGTCCATGGGGTCACAAAAGGATCTTATACGACTAAGCGACTAAGCATGGCCACATATACTTAGATTTTCTTGATTCTTCCTTTAATTCTTTTTTTTTAAATTGTAGTTGATGTGCAGTGATATATAGCAAAGTGATTCAGTTCTTCATATACATCTGTATTCTTTTTCAGATTCTTTTCTGTTATAGGTTATTATAATACTTCCCTGTGCTGTCATGTAGGTCCTTGTTTATCTGTTTTATATATAGTAGCGTGTCTGTTAATCCCCAATTCCTAATTGATCCCTTGCCCTCTTCCCCCTTTGGTAACCGTAGTCTGCTTTCTGTGTCTCTGAGCCTGTCTCTGTTCTGTAAAGAAGTTCATCTGTATCATTTTTTTTAAGATACCACATGTAAGTGACATCATAAGGTGTTTGTCTTTCTCCTTCTGACTTGCTTCACTGAGTGTGGTCATCCCTAGGTCCATCCGTGTTGCTGCTCGATTCTTGAATGGAGCAGGCAGGAGTTGTTATTTTATATTTTATAGATGAGCAAAATGAGACTTAGAGATGTTAATATCAGCACAGTTACCAAGTACTAGAGCTGGAGTCAAAGTAAGGTCCTGTAAATCCAGACACTGCCACTATGGGACGCTGCCTAATTCTTTGTGCTGGTAATGATCATCGCTAAAGTGGATGATGGCTGCTGGACTTACCAATGAACAAAGGAAACCAAGTTTCATGATAAGTCTTTCCCTAGTAGCTGCTAGTTAGGGAGATGCCCCTGCTCAGTTCCTTTTCATCCTTGCAAAACAAAACACCTTTCCCGGGAGCTTCTTTTGACGGGGTATGGCTAGATGGCATCACCGATGCAGTGGACATGAACTTGGGCAAACTTCCGGAGATGGTGAGGGACAGGAAGGCCTGTTGTGCTTCATCCATGGGGTAGGACACGACGGTACAACTGAACAAAAACAACAAGTGAAAAGCCTTGAATTCCTTCCTGGCATATTTTTGTCCTGTAAAGAAGCTCCTGTAACTGATGGCTTCATCAGTCTTCCTTCCCAATTCTTTCCAGTTAAAAGGCAACTTGCTACAGAGCCTCCAAACACTAGGTGACAGCCCTCTGAGCATTTTCTTAAAGAATCGATTCATTTTATGAAATAGGTTGGTATTTATTGAGTGCTTTCTGTGTCTTTCTGTTCTTAACAGTGTGGGAGACAAGAAAACTCTGTGCTTTTCTCAATTCAAGGAACTATGGTTGGGAAAGATGAGACTTAAATGCATTTGAATTACTTAAAAGATGATGAAATACCACAAGGCATTCTATGATCAATTGCAAAATTAATGTACAGATAGTAAATGCTTTGAGTTCAGGGAAGAGAAAATCATAATCTTAGAATGTGTAATCCTGCCACCTTAAGAGAAGGTAGAACTCAGCAAGATTAATATACAGGCATAAATTTATACAGCACGATATTGTCATATCTAGACTTCAAATTCAGAGCTTTTCATGGCCAGGCTCTTCTAAAACTACCCTCTCTCCCACTCGTATAATCAGTTGGATTTTTGAGAGAGAAGTGAAACCTCGTCATCAAGATTTTTAAGTTTCTGACATAATACAGTAGGTATCTACCCAGCACCCTGGGCTTCCCTGGTGGCTCAGTGGTAAAGAACCCGCTTGCTAATGCAGAAGATGCAGGTTCATTCCCTGGGTCAGGAAGATCCCTTGGAGAAGGAATGGCAACCCACTCCAGTATTGTGGCCTGGGAAACCCCATGGACAGAGGAGCCTGGCAGGCTATAGTCCATGGGGTCACAGAAGAGTCAGACAACTTAGCGACTTAACAACAACCACAACAAATCCAGCAGTCTTCTGTGTCGTGGGCATGAGGTACTAGAGACTGTGAAAAATGATCCTCAAGTTTACCATCTACTGGGATAGAAATATGTATCGTTAATTGGACTATAAGCTAAACTTAAAGTAAGTGCCACAGAAGAGCCTTTGATGAATATAATGCTGTGGGTGCTCAGTGGTGGGGGAAGAAACTGCGTTTATGAGGACTAGTATTTCCCTGGTGGCTCAGATGGCAAAGAATCTGCCTGCAGTGACCCAGGTTCGATCCCTGGGTCAGGAAGATTCCCTAGAGAAGGGAACAACCCAGTATTGTTGCCTGGAGAAGTCCATAGACAGGTGAGCCTGGCAGGCTACAGCCCATGGGGTCACAGAGTTGGATATGACTGAGTGACTGACATGATCCTCATAGGGTTTCTTGTAGGGGGTCTGTTTGAACATATAGCAGTGTTTGGAAGGGCATTCCAGGTAAAGCGAAGTGGCTGTGGTTTGTTTCCTACTTTTTAGTGCTTGTGCAATTAGTTGCTATTTTCCTTTACTCTTCTCTGCTCCCCATGTCTGTTTTTCACCATCGTGGCCACTTCTGCATAGGGTTTTACCTTGCTGCTAAAACGTAGTTTGTGATATTTGCACCAACTATAGGTTTGTTTTCTTTCCTCTCTGGTATAACATGACACTGCCTATCTCTTAATTCCAAAAGTAATTTGATTTCCCCATTGGCTTCTATCATTCATTGGAAACAACTGAAATTTATGCCTATTGACCAAATTCATTATTAGGTTATTTTATTTGGAAGATCAAGCTTGAGTTTTCTTTTTTCTGATCTATCTCTCTGTGTCTTCCTTTCATTTCTCTAACTCTAAGCTTTTTTCTGTCCTTCCACAGTTTCTCCCATGTAACTTCTACACTCTGGAAGATCACCTTGATGACTGTTAAGATACCACCTCCATATCTGTTTACACCTGTCATGTGGAGCTGTCTTGTCCCTTGAGCCTTTTCTCTTTCTTCCTTCTCCTTTGTTTTATGTTTGACATTTAATTGCCATGCTGCAAATGGTTGGGCATCATTTTGTGTTTAAAAAATGCAGTCAAATAAAATTTTATTTTGAAAAGCGACTTTGAATATAAATAACCCCATGGAGATTAGGTAATAATTTTCTCACCTTACTCAAACATTTATCTCTGCTTTTTCTCCTGCCAAAGTCTAGAATTCCAAAGTGTCTTTCCTCAGTAATTTAATTAGGCCACAAGTTTGAGGCTTAATGATGGATCAAAAAATGTATGATATGCTTGAGAGATCAAGACGGCAAATTGATTACTGTTGTAGCAGAGGTTGGCCAATGTGGGAGAGGGAGCAAGTACTGCCTTGTGCTACAGGATCTGAGTCAGTGATCAAGGTCAGCCTCAGTTCATTAACTTCTTTTGAGGGCTTATAGTCACTGTAAATATAACTGCTCATACCTTATATTCTGATTACAATATACTATGGTTTTGCAAAGACTTAGGTTTGCATCAGTAATGTCCTAGGATGTTGAAAGATCCAGAGTAGTGAAAGCTGATTTCTGGTCATTTTGCCTAGTTTCTTAGTGCCCCCAAAGAGAAAAATCTCACCTCTCAAGATTCTAGTGTGGATAAATATGCTCCCATCCATGGGCACATTAGGCAGGAGCCTGTTCTTTTCTTAGCCATCTGAAACCATCATCTATCTTAAGGAGCAATATAAGAGATTCTTATTGTGCTTTGATCTAACACATTGTTTAAAATTGAAATATGTTTCATGGTAATTCTTAAGATCTCATAAATAAGAAATGTGTCTGTTCAACAATTCTAATACCCAGTTTCATTCCTGTGTTTAGAGGGCACCTTATATTGCTAACAAGCCTGTTTATAAATGTCTTTTAAAGTGTTTTACTTGAAGCAAAATAGTAAATCATTTTGGACTTAACAGATTGTGTGTGTGTGTGTGTGTGTGAAATCTAGAGTGAAGATAACTTGTGTCCAGTCCTTTACACAGAAGTGTAGTAATTTAGTTTGGGGTTTTGCAACTGCTGTGAGAGGATTCTTTTAGTTATGGATTCCTCAGTATACTTTAGAAACTCTTAACACCAATCTTCATAAATAAACATAAAATCAGAAAAATCAGTATATTTTTTCATTTGTTATATAGATGTTAAAGACCATCTGAGAAGTAGAAATTAGTGACAAGATCATGAATTGGAGTTTAAGCTAAGGATATTTGTGGACATAGATCATTTTTTACTAATTTAAAGTAGATTTTCTTCCTTCCAATTTCTAAGTTGATTTTCATAAAGGTGAAATAGTTGGCATTCATTTTCTAAACATTAGTTGGATACACCATACGTGGAATTTTAGAAGGCCTGCAATAAATGCATGTATCAGACGTATCCTTCCACCTGAAAAAAATAAGGTAGACAATTGTATAATGCAGTGGTTTTCAATGTATTGGGTATCAGGCAGTTACCCGGAGAGATGCAAAACAAATGAAGTGAGTCCTACAGTTGTGCTGGCTCACGACCAGGACACATTGTAGGGAGGGGAAATCCACGTAGAGAACAGCAGTCTTTCTCAGCGGAAAAGATAAAGCTGGGAGTTTGGGGAGGCCAAGAAACTTGTGTTCACAGAGCTCAGTACTAGAGAGCAGAGAGCGGTACAGATAGCTAGCTCTAAAGATCAGCAGAGGACATCCTGTAAGCCTTCAGCTGAGTACTGATCAGCACATGAGAAATGACCCAAGACCCAGGAAGGAACCACTTACAAGGGTTAGAGTGAACATTCACCAGTGCTCTCGCAGGACTGGGAATCCTGTTTCCAGTGGTAAGAGTGGAAAATCTCATAATTTATAGGCAAATGGGGATAATATGCAGAAAGTTTTTTCCTCCGCAGTGAGACAGAGTTTCTCCTAGGCTATTGCAGTTTTGCCTAACAAAACTAAAAAGCATGACATAAGGCACATCATAATTAAATTGCTTTAAGGCAGTGTTAAAAAGTTATAAGGTTTTTATACTGTACATGAAGTGGTATGATATTCCTTAAGGGTAAACTTTAAGGATGAGTTAAAAATATATGCTAAATCCACCACTAAAATTACAAGTTATATAGCTAATAACAAATTTGATAAAATGGAACCCTAAAAATATTCAGTTACTCTGAAAGAAATCAGGGGGAGAATAAAAGGAACCATTCTCCTCAAAAAATATTGACAAATAATAAATATACAACATCATGGTGAATTTAAATCCAACATACCAAAAACCGTATTAAATATAAATTGTCTAAAGACCCAATTAAAATTAGACAGAAATTGTCAGATTGGATGAAAGGAGAAGATTCAACTATAGTTTGTCTACAAGAAACCCAATTAAAGATACAAATAGGATAAAAGTAAAGGGATAGAAATAATACACCAGTGAAAACTGAAGAAAGCAGGAACTGTTATATTAATAGGCAAAATAGACATCAGAAAAAAATTATTATAAAATAAGGGGACATTCATAGCATTAAAGGTATTCGTTCATAAAGAGGACATATCCATTCTAAAAGTCTGTGTGTCTGATTATAGTTTCAAGCCATATGAAATAAAGCTGACTACAAGCAGAATTAGGCAAACACACAATTATAGTTGAAGATTTCCACATCCCTCGCTCAATAATTGATCAACCAATAGACAAAGAATTGGCAAGGATTTGGAAGACTTGAATAACATTATTAACCAACTTAATCTTATAGACATTTATTTAAAAAAACAAAAAACCAACTATCACCAACAGCAGAACCACCTTTTTAAAAAATGCACATAAAATATTTACTATGATAATTCATATTCTGGGCCATAAAAGAAGCCTCAATAAATTTAAAAGATGTGAATCATACAGTTTGCTCTCTGACCACAATGCAATTATGTTAGAAAACAATACCATGAGATAACTTGAAAACAATCCCCAAATATTTGAAAATGAACACTTCTAAAAAAGTCGTAGTTTTAAGAAGAAATTTTTAAAAATTATTTTGAATGGAGTAAAAATTAACACACAACATATCAAAATTTGTGGGATGAATGCTTTAACAGAGTGCTTAGAGGGAAAGTTATAGCACTAAGTACCTAATGAGGAAAGGCTTCAGATCAGTGACTTCAGCTCTTACCTTCCACTAGGATAAAGATCAAAGTAGAAACCAAATAAAAACAATAACAATCACACAAAAAAAGAGAAATCAATTTTTTCTTAGTTTTGATAACAAAAGTATGGTTCATAAAAAAAAAAGCTATAGTTTCTTTGCTTTGATAACAAAAGTATAGTCCATTAAAGAAAAATTATAGAATCTTGGTTTCCATAACAAAAGTATGATCCATGAAAGAAAAATTGACAAAGCAGACTTCATCAAAGTCTAGAACATCTGTTCTTCTACTGATAATGGAATGCCACACATTGGGGGAAAATATTTTCAATTTACACAGCTGATAAAAGGCTTATATCCAGATTATGTGAGTATATAACAACTCTTAACTATATTGGAAACACTGCTGCTGCGGCTGCTCAGTCGCTTCAGTCGTGTCTGACCCTGTGCGACCCCACAGACGGCAGCCCACCAGGCTCCCCGGTCCCTGGGATTCTCCAGGCAGGAACACTGGAGTGGGCTGCCATTTCCTTCTCCAGTGCATGAAAGTGAAAAGTGAAAGTGAAGTCGCTCAGTCGTGTCCGACTCTTCGCGGCCCCATGGTCTGCAGCCTACCAGGCTCCGCCGTCCATGGGATTTTCCAGGCAAGAGTACTGGAGTAGGGTGCCATCACCTTCTCCATTTGAGACACTACTACATACCTATCAGATTGTCTAATATTGACCAAAATATTGTCCTTGTCTTGGCAAGGACATACAGCAACTGAAGCCCTCATATACCATTGCTGGGCATACAGAATTTTACAAACACTTTGGAAAGCATTCAGCAGTTTCTTAATTTTATCATATATCAGAATTCAATAACAGCCATACTTGTAGTAGCTAAGAATGGAAAACAACTCAAATGTCCATCTACAAATAAATCAGTATTTATCCATGAAATTGGGTACTACTCAGCAATAAAAATGAATTTGCAATGACATGGATAGATGTCAAAATGTCAGTGGAACCTGACCAAAAAAGTACGTACTATTTGGTTTCATTTATATAAAATTCTAGGAAATGCTTACAAATCCATGGCAATAGAAAGCCAATGAATGGTTTCCGATATAGAGGTCGGGTGGAGTGAGAAGTAGATTATCATGTGAGAACACCTTTGGCATCAATGGACACAGTCATTATCTTGTTTGTGGTGATGGTTTCAGAGGTATGTAAATATGTCATAATATCAAATTATACCCTTTAATCTACACAGTTCATTGTATGTCAATTAAACTGTTAACTTCTAAATGACAGTTTATACTTCAGGTTATACTTTCATTCTAAGTTCTATACATTAATTCTATTTTGAGATTTTTGGTTTTGTGTTCAGTTAATCAAGTAGGTCTTTCATCTGAAAGATGAACAATGTCTAGCCATTGTACTTGACTTACTTTTAAACTAATGAGTATTTAATAAGGAGACCAACTCTTGATACTGTACTAAACCAATAAAACAAAATTTTATATTATATGAAAACCTGTATAAGAGCTACTAAATGGATAATCTTTTGTCTTATACTTCTGCATCCTCAAATGGAGTAAATATTAGACACTTGTATCTTTGAATCTTTGGGTTAGTGTTTTGCCTTTGGGCTCTGAAATACAAACTAAAATCCTAAATTACCTCCCAAATTCACAGGTTCTGGCTCTTATATATGTGGTGGGCTATACACACCCAGCCTGCCATCTTATTCCGTGGAAGTCCTGCTTGGACATTATATTTTGAAATCTGTATTACAAAGTCTTTTATCCTTTTATTAGTTTAGTACTTTAAGCCTTAGACATAAGAAAGAAGACTATCAGTGAAAATCAATTGAAATGCGGTTAGATAAAGATCTGTTGTACCAGCAGAAGGCTTAGTTGCAGCACAATATAATCAATTAGGACCCTCCAGCTGCATACAGAGTTTTACCCAGCCAATCACTTTTCACACGTTTCCTCCATTAGCTTGACTAGAGTTCTTTTTCTTTTTCTTTTTTTAAATGTGAATTATGATGAATGAGATTGTTGTTATGAATATAGAGATGGGTCATTACCCTACAGAAACCAGACTGTGCTGGCGTTTGGTGATTAGGCTTTCTGCTCCTGCTATCAATAAAGTATAAATTTATCTGTCTCAAACTATAATTGGGAAGCTGTAGTCATTGTTATCTAATTCATTTAACAACATTATAATCGTAAATTGTTTTTGTTCATCTGGATAATTTACATAACTTTTAAGTTAGTGGTAAGGATGAAGGGATATAATTTATCAAATCGAGGTGGGGAATTTTTCATGACTTCAAATCAAATAAATATCCCTTAGGAATTAGTACCCCTAAATTGAACAACCTGGTATGTGTAGCCCTTCCAGATGTCAAAAGTAAAAATAATAAATGAAGATGCTGGAGGTTTGCAAAGTAATAAGCATTAGCTTATTACAGAAGTCCTATAGTTGTTAAATTCTAAAAATGATGTGACTTTTTCCTAGGCTTCAGTTCATTTCAGTTCAGTCACTCCGTCATTTCCAACTCTTCACGATGACCCCATGGACTGCAGCACGCCAGGCTTCCCTGTTCATCACCAACTCCCGGAGCTTTTCTAGGCTTAGGTTGTGGAATTGGAGGGGAAAAGGAGTTGTTGGGTTTTGTTTTAATGTACTGAAGGACTGAGGTGCAATATTGGTAAAGTGGATGCACAGGGCATCCTGCCAAAAAGGTCGCGGGCTGCTGCTGTAGAAGATGGGCGCCCCTAGGCCTAGAAGAAGCTGGGCACAGGAAAAGCAGCCAGGATCCCTGTGCATCCCAGTGCCACAGCTCTCTAGCTGCACTGTGGCCCAGAGCTGGTGCCCCATGTGTGCTTGTAAGGCAAGACTGAATTAGATCCCCAGGCTGTGGTGGGTGTTCCTGGTCAATACCTCACATAAGCCTGTTTTATGGGGAAAAAAAATAAATTTAATCCTTAGGATACCTCTACCTGAGTAGATTAGTAGAGCAGATCCTGATATAAACCATTGAATTGTAATCAAAATTGTTTTGTCTTTTCCTTTTGCTCTGAAGTTTTTTTGTTTTATTTTTTCTTATTTTAACTTTTTCCTGTTCTCACAGAAAAAGGCCTTTTGTGTGTCTGCGTGTGTTAGAAAAAGGCCTTTGGGGGAAAAAAACAGCCTAGAATATAGTGCTTACAGTGCTCAGCCCTCACAGATGTCAGCGTGTGTATAGAAAGGTCTCATCGTCTGCAGGCGTGAATAACTCTAATGTTACATGGAAAAGCAGGGACTGTTGCCTGACCAACAGATACCAAAGAACACTCCAGTAGAGATGCTGTACTCCGAAGCTGAAATCAGGCCTGCCTTTGAGGTCCATTGATGAAAAGACCTTTGTGATTTGTGCCGTGAGGGTGGGGGAGGAGTGCTCAGTACTGGAGGAGTCAATAAACACCCAGAGCCGTGCTCATCTTGTAGCTTTGGGAAGCTTTAATCTGTAAGCTTGATTACCTCCCAACCGCTCTATCTCTTGCCTCCCCCTTCAAGCACTGTGGGGGCTTTATGGTGGTATTAGTGGCATTTTGCCCAACACTGGCTTTAGGGAAATCATTCTACAAGAAAGAGAAGCAGAAAGACTGGCTCTGTCTGCTGTGTGAGGTCATTAACACAAGAATAACCTGATGGGCTCCAGAGGGCAGGGGGGAATGTCTGTACTTACTAGAAATTTGCAGGTGGAATGACACAGTCCTTTTCTTGTAGTCCAATTTCTTCTAGGCCTAGGGGCATCCGTCTTCCAGAAAAGTGGTCTCCAGCCTTTTTGGCACCAGGGAGTGGTTTCATGGAAGACAGTTTTTCCATGGACTGGGGTTGAGGAGGATGGTTTGGGGATGATTCGAGCACATTACCTTCATTGTGCACTATATTATTATTATTACATCAGCTCCACTCAGATGATCAGGCATTAGATCCTGGAGGTTGGGGACCCCTATTGTACAAAAACTCCCTTTAGATACTTTCTGCAGGATATTCAGTTGTATATCATGAAGAGGCCTTTGTGTTTGCTGTGATATTTCATATAAACATGTTTGTAAGCTGTTGCTCTCTGAGACTTTTTTTTTTAGAGATATATGTTAGCATAGAGTTGCTATGTAATTAATTCTCAGTATTAAAGATATTCTAGTGTCTGAGACCAGATTCAGTGCTCTGTGTTTTGCCAAACATCATTAAGTCATTAGTGTAGGGGACTTGTTGTGAAGGACTGATTAAAAGCTCAGAGAAGCCCTTGTACAATTTTATATTAATCCCAAGAGCTTTACAATATTCTCTTTTCTCTTTATAATGAGTGGTTTGAGAAGATGATACATCATTTCATTAAAAATATCTTGGCAGACAAACCAAGACAGAAAATGATTATGGCCATAGATAAGCAATTAACTACATAGGCAACAAGCTGTGATAAATAAATACTGAGCCCATATTCTGTTAAACTGGAAACCACTGGGTAGAAATAATTTGGCTTAAATGTTGACCCTGTGTTGTCAGAGGATGTGAGAGAATTAGTGAATGTTGTCAGTTGCCTCCATGGTATCCAAGAGGTGATTGTCAGGTACGTGGGTAACAGGTGTGCCTTACAAGTATGAGGAAACAGCTCGGAGGGACTGTTATAGCAAATGATAGGCCTTGATAGCACATGGGGGCGGATTCTTGCTGCCTTTATCAGACACCATTAGCCCCATTCTGTGTGTCTCTGCAGTGGAACAGAAAGCAGCAGTTTACCTTCACAGATGGCATTAACCGCAGGAGGCTTTGTTATTTAGGCGCATAAGTAAAATTATCCTAGCCATGCTGCACTTGAAAGGAGGAGAAAATAACACAGCCATGTAGAGCCCAAGGATAGAATATAAGCTCCATGAGGCCAGACTTTCTCTTCTGCCATTGAATTTCCAGAATTTGGCAGAAAATTGGCAGTTTGATATAAAGTTTTATTTAATTGGTTGATATAACTGGTAAGGGACAAGAGATGATTAGATTCTGGCCGGAGCCCATGCTTCTGTGGTAAAGCCTGAAACTCTTCAGGCCGACTGGTTGTACTCAAATGAAGCAGATCAGAACAGAGTGTGGATTTGCTATGTTTGTTTGAGAAGGTCTTTATTCTTCCTTCATTTCTGAAAGACAGCTTCTCTGGATATAGAATTCTTGGTTGGCAGTCCCTCCCCCCACCCCCCGAACCCTAGTATTTTGAAGATGTTTATCCTCATTCTCTTCTGGCTGGAAAAGTTTGTGCTGAGAAATCTATGGATGGGTTTGTGGGAGTCTCTTGTATATAACTTCTCTGTTTTCTCTTGCTTTTAAAATTGTTTTTTCATCTTTGACTCTAACAATTTAATTATCACATGTCTCAGTATAGCCGTGTTTGGGTTCAACCTGTTTGGGGTCTTTTGGGCCTTATGGATCTGGATGTTTGTTTTTCTTTCCAGGTTTGGAAAGTCTTCAGCCATTATTGCTGTAAATGTACTTTCTCTCCCTTTCTTTTTCTCTTCTTGAAAAGAAATCCTGTGTTTCGCTTTTGTTTTGTTTTGTTTTCTGTTGTGTCCCATAAGTCCTATGTGTGTGCTGAGTTGCTCCAGTCGTGTCCCACTCTTTGCAACCCCATGGACTATAGCCTGCCAGACTCCTCTGTCCATGAGATTCTCCAAGCAAGAGTACTGGAGTGGGTTGCCATGGCCTCCTCCATGGGATCTTTCCAACCCACGGATCAAACCCGCTTCTCTTACGTCTCCTGCATTGATAGGTGGTTCTTTACCACTAGTGCCACCTGGGAAGCCCCCATAAGAACCATAGACTTTCTTTACTCTTTTTCATTCTTTTTTCTTTGTGACCCTTTGACTGTATAATTTCCAATGTCTTATCGTCCAGGTACTGATCCTGTTTTTTCTGTGGTTGAGTCTGCGTCTGAAATCGTCATTTTAATTACTGTATTTTTCTCAGCTCTAGGATTTCTGATTTCTGTTTGTTGGTTTTGGTGGTTTCTGCTTCTTTACAAAACTTTTCATTTTGTTTTCTATTGTTTTCCTAATTTCATTTAGTTGTCTGTATATTCTTGAAGCTCACTGAACTTCCTTAACACATTACCAACCAGAGACATAGTAACACCACAGGTTATTAGTTTCTGCCAAAAATCCACCCACTGTCTGCTTACCGTTGACTAGGACTGCTGGCTTGGTTTCCTACCCAAGTGAGGCTGTAGGAGGTTCCCTGGTTGCCTGTATTCTCTGGTCAGGCTTACTAGATGGCTGGAATTGAATACTGTATTCAATATTCAGTAGTTGACAGGGCTGTGATTGAGCTTCGCTGCTCTGGCAGGGCAACAAGAGGGGACCCAGGGCATGTATGGCTCATTTTGGGGGGCCTGGAATCAGCCAAGAGTGTGCACTGAATTCCGTGGTCAAGTGAGGCCACCAGTTTTGCCCTGCAGATGGAGAAAGCCATGGACTGTGTTCCTTTTCAAGTGCCACTGTAAGCAGGGTTTTGGATGGACTTCACAGCTTCCTGTGGACTCCGGTTAGGTTCTTTGGTTGGTCAGGTTGGAGGCTATATTTAGCAGTGGGCAGGGCTGTGAATTAGTTTCCCTGCCCAGGTGTGGTGGGAGCACAGAAGCGTGCAGGCTCAGTTGTATCTAACTCTTTGCAGCCCCAAAGACTGTAGCCTGTTAGGCTCCTTTGTCCATGGGATTGTCCAGGCAAGAGTACTGGAGCAGCCTGCCATTTCCTCATCCAGGGGATCTTCCTGACCCAGGGATCTAACCCACATCTCTTGCATCTCCTGCATTGGCAGGCAGATTCTTTTCCACTGCTCCATCTGGGACTGGTGAGAGAAGCAGCTATAAAGCTGGTAGATCTCCTCTTCCACTTTCATCAAGAGGCTCTTTAGTTCTTCACTTTCTGCCATAAGGGTGGTATTAGGCCCCACAGGCCTCTCCTAATTTATTTTATGGAAATGTTGTAACCACAGGCTCACTCTGTTTTTCCCCAGAAAATTTCATTGATTTCATTAATTCATTGTTCAGGATGACTTTATAGAACATAAGTACCACAGATAATAAGAACTGACTCTATTTAATAAAGAAATTTGGGTTTCCCAGGTGGCATTAGTGGTAAAGAACCCACCTGCCAATGCAGGAGACATAAGAGATGTGGGTTTGATCCCTGAGTGGGGAAGATCCCCAGAAGAAGGGCATAGCAACCCACTCTGGTACTCTTGCCTGGAGAATCTCATGGACAGAGAAGCCTGGCAAGCTACAGTCTGTAGGGTCACAAAGAGTGAAGACGTGACTAAAGTGACTTAGCTTGCATGCACGGGATAAAGAAATCATGTGCGAATATAATGAGAAAAATAACTCAAACTATGGGTATTTGAACAGAGACTTCACCAAAGAAGATAAAAAGTGACAGGTATGTGAAAAGATGTTCTGACATTTGTCATTAGGGAAATGATACTCTAAGTATGGCTGAGTATTATACTGAGTATTAATGTTAATCCTTAGTGTTGATGAGGATATGGGAAAACTGTGGAACTCTTAGACATTGTTGTTAGAAATGCAGATTGGTATAACCATTTTGTAATATAGTTTGGTAGTTTCTTATAAAGTTAAACATATACCTACCTTACGAGTCCATCATGCCACTCACATATATTTACCCAAGAGAAATGAAAACATATGTTTATACAAAGACTTGTACTCAAATGTTTATTGCAGCTATATTCATAATAAACAAAATCTTTAAACAAACCAAATGTTCATCTGTTTATGATGAGAAAAAAATTTGTATTATATCCCTACTTAGCAATAAAAAGAAAGGGGCTACTGACTGATGCTCATAGCAACGTGGATGACTCACAAAAGCATTGTGCTAAGTGAAAAGACACCTACAGTACTATTACTGCACGGTTCTATTTGTATACAATCCTAGAAATGGCAGAACTAGGGCCAGAGCGCAGATCAGTGGTTGCTGAGGACCAGGACTTGAAGGAAAGAGACTGACTTGCAAGGGGTGTGAAGGGACTTTCTGAAGTGATAGAAATGTTGGATATCTTGATTGTGGTGATGATCGCATACTATATGCATTAAAAAATGAAATCTCCTGAAGGGCAACACTTAAAATGGGTATGCTTAATTGAAGATAAGTTAATACCCCTGTACAACTAATTAAAACAACAAAACACCTTACCAAAACCTGTAAGGCCCAGCATAATCAGACTTCTGCCTGCTGTTTCAACTTATAGAAGTAAAAGCTTTATCATATTTGTGTTCATATGCCTTCATCATGACAGAAGCTACTTATGGAGTTGAATTATCACTGTACAAGCCAGTAATAATTAAAAAAATGCTTTCTTAAAATGACTAATGGACTAATGGTTTAAATACGTATCCATATTCTAATATGCTCTTCTCATTCATGACCATGCTGTGACCTCTCAAAACAAAAGTTAGAAGTCGGAAGTAACTAACTGACAATTACAGTGGTTGATACACTCCAGTTTAAATAGAAGTGTCCTTCGTTAAAATATGGTTCATTCATCGGTCAAACTGTCTTTATTTCCTTTAATTGAATTAAGATGGACAAATGGGAGATGTGTGCGAGACAGAAAAAAACCCTTTTCACAAATCACTGCTATCCTCCCTCTGAGTGTAAAGCGAATCAATTAAAAGCGTGTCAAAGCATCTCTCACTCTTGAACAACTTTAAAGCAGAAAACGTTCTATGAAAATGAAAAATTTGAGTGAGAAATTGAGAGAAACTGGTTACTTTCTGCAGTTAAATATAATTTAACTTATGAGAATTGTGCATTATATTATTTTGTATGCTCTTGTTTGGTTACAGATTATAACTGTGCTAAAAAGCCTTTTTCATTTCATCTTCAAGTTCAAAATCCTAATAATAAGAAAGTACAAGATGTAAGAAAATATACAATGCAAAACTTTGTGTATACAATTTGGTTTCATCTGTACACTTAACTAAATAGTATTTCTTTGGGAGAGGTGTGGGGATGGAGTGAAGGATGAATATAATTTGTATTTTCCAATTACTTTGAAAAATATAGTTTTCCAGTTCTTTCTACTTGCTTAAATTAGTATTTAATGGTACTATATATTATGTGTGGGTTCATACACATTCTATACAATCATTTTAAACCTGTGTATTAAGGCTTATTTTATTAAAATTAGTTATCTGTCCCTACATCTGCCACTATTTTCACTGTTTATACACATGCAAATTTATACTGCTAACTTGGAGCTGGCTTCCCATTTGTAATTCATATCTTTTCATTGTTGCATGTTTTTTCCTGCTTTCTGAATTTGTTCATAGATATTCTCATAATTTGCATTATTTGTTCATTTGAATTTTTGTTTCACTTAATATTTTAAAAATTTTAATAAGTTCAAAATTCAAAACATACAAAAGGATACGAGAGTAAAAAAATCTTTCTATCCCATAGTCCCTCAGTCACCTAATTCCTGTCTTTGAAGGCCAACAGTATTATCAGTTTCTTTATCCTTCCAGAAGTGTTTTATACAGTATCTATTTTGGTGGAGGGAAAAAAAACTGAAGCAAAACAGTTATAAATTGGGTTCAAAATTTCAGAACTATCAAAGTATTATCACTTTCCACATGTTGGTTTTTATACAATCAGCTTGCCAACATCAATCAAACCTCCGATTTTAAGTGTTATCAGAACAGATCGGTCCTTCACTAAGAGACTCTAAGAACTTAAAATGCTCTGAATACCAGGCTTTTAGAGCTTCCTATATCTAGACTTTATATCTGTGACCTGTGTTCTAGGCCAGAATTCTGGAATGTCCGTGAAATGCTCTTTTACCATTTGTCTTTTAGCATGGACCATGCTAGTTGAAGAGCGTGGATATGAATTATTGAGTAGTGCTGATGATCAGCCCATCTACCCATGTGGTTTTCCCCTTACTTTTATAAAGTACTTTAAAAAAATTACCTTCTAAAATCCTTAGATATCAGAATAATAATTTTATCCTCCCTCTTCCATAATAAATAACTAAAAATGTAAAAACACAGGAAACTATTATCTAGAAGAACATTGGCAAACGTTTGGAGTTATTTATTGACGGCTTGCTTGTTGGCAGTATAAAGTGTGTGTCACTTGTCATTAGCAGTAACAATTTCAGCACGTTATGTTCTCTTTTTATTTACTCTGGTGGCAACATGTTTCTGAACAGGGCCACTGGCTGTGGGTCAAGAGGTCAGTCTTTGAGGTTAACAGTGGATGGGGTCATTTACTATTAACCTAAGATTAGCAGCTAAGTTTTTCCCTCTTTTTTTTCTTTTTAGCAGATTTCCTCCTATTTGTATAACATGCCAAATTAATCTTGCCCACTTTAGAAGAATTTCTCCTTTCTCATTTGAATTTTTTTTAATAAAATTAAAAAGAAATTCTCTATACAGATCTATTTCTGGCCCCTTTTCCTGGTGCATGAAGCAATGTGAACTTTTTCTAACATTTAAAAAATGTTGTACATTTAACATTCATTTCCTCATGTGCAAATACAGCTATTTTTTAAAAAATATTTTTGATATCTTAATGTCTGTTTCCTGCACCCCCCACACATATATGCATACCAAAACCCCCAAAACATATGAATCAAAACACAGCAGGATTTTAGTATTTCAGGGATGGATTCTTCCCTAAACTATTTTGGCTTTTTTTCTTTTTGCTACTCTTGCTAATAAACAATATCCAACTCTTAAACTAGCAAGTTTTGTTACTGTTGCTTAACTTTAGGGACCTATTCAGTTGGTGCCATATATTTGAAACATTCTTTTTCTCTCTACTCTTCAGCAAAAAGATCACCTCTTATAATGTAGTTTTATTAGTCATGTGTAACAAGTGTTCTCTGTGGAATTTCCCGATGAGAATTTCCACATAATTCCTAGTTTACATTCTGATATGAACCACAAGACTGCTCTGGAAGCTAAGTTGATGTTAGGCCTTCTGTAACAAAGTTGTTTCTCTTATGACATTGCTGATTCAATTACTAGTAGGAGATTTTACTTACTTTTAAAAGCCTATTGCTATACGTGATTCGCTTTCTTTTTCTCTCTAAACTTAGGAGTCAGCCTCAGCCTCTGAGTAAGTATATAGTGAATACCCTATAGGTACAAGGTGAAGCAATCAGGGAGAAGTCCTTAATGCAGACCTCTCAGAGTGCAGTACCAGGCTTTAATGGGTAAAAGGAGAGGAAAGTAATGTACATACATACAAAATATCAAGTATATAAGACTTGTGATAAGGAAGAGATGAAAATCAACTGGATTTTTAATCATATTACACTGTGCATGCTGTGCTGAGTTGCTTCAGTCATGCCTGACTCTTTGTGACCCCTATGGACTGTGAACTGCCAGGCTCCTCTCTGTTCATGGAATTCTCCAGACAAGAATATTGGAGTGGGTTGCCATACCCTCCCCTAGGTGATCTTCCCAACACAGAGAGAGAACCTGCATCTCTTAAGTCTCCTGCATTGGCAGGCCTATTCTTGACCACTAGCGTCACCTGGGAAGCTCCATATTATACTGTAGAGAACAGCAAACTTCGAAGGGCATGTTCTTTGCTGCTGAGTTCCGGTCCATGCTTGGAGTTAGTGGAGGGAGAGAATAGTTAAGGAAAGCTTTTTAGAGATGTGACACCGTGGATGAGGAGGTAGCAATCCAGGTAGAGAATATAGTATAAATGAAGGTATAGAGGCAAGAAAACCCATGGTATCTTTCAAGGGCTCATACAGAGGTTGCCATAATATAAATTCCTAGGCAGGGAGTTGTGAGAGATGAATCCTGAACTGTGTGTGGGGGTTAGTTAAGGAATCTGGACTTCATTTTGCAAGGAATGGACAAGGATTTTAAGCAGAAGATGAGTGATATAGTTAGGCTAGCATTTCAAGTACAATTTGGTAGCTGCAGAGAAGGCAGATTTGGAAAAAAGATTAAGACTGGGGTCAGGGAGACCACTTTGAGTATTGACCTGAACTAGGGCAGTGGTAAGTGGAAATGAAAGGAGAAGAATGAAGAGAAGTAGGAAAACAAGTTGAGAAGTGTTGAAGAGTAAAAACTGTCAGGCATGATGATTGGATATGAGGCATGAGGAAGAGGGAGGAGTTTAATATGAATCCCAGGTTTCTGTCTGTGCTGATTGAATGGAAGAGAGGCTATAAGGGGAGAGCAGTTTAATGGGGGAACTTAATACTTTTAATTTTAGGAATGTTGAAATTGATGTACTTTTGGGACAGCCAAGGCAGCCCACCTGGCCCTAAGTAAAAATTTGGAAGTTATCAGTGTAGATGAAAGAGAAAGTGTAGGCAGTAAGAAAGATGGGGAGGTCAAGAACCTGAAAGTCAGCAAAATATTATAGGCCTACCAAGGATGATTTGTTCAGAAACAGCTGAGGGACAATCAAGACTAAAACTCACACAGTGCAATGCCACCAGAAGTCATGGGTGGGTGTGGGGTTTTCAGTCAGCAGAGCCATTAAGTGTAGGGTTGTGCAATGGTCCTGAACGGCAAAGATAGAAATACGTATTGAATTTAGCAACTGGCAAATCATGAGAGGTGTTAGCAAGGGCAGTTTGAATATAGCAGTAAACATGAGTGCGCACTGTCACAAATTGTGGGGTGAATAGAAATGAATTGGAGGTGAGAAAACAGGATGTGGGATGTCTCTGTTTTGATGTCATTTTCAAGAGAACATTTGTTTTTTCCTTTGAAAACCTTAAACATATTTATGGTCTGAAGGGAAGAATGAAGAAATGAGGAATGAATCAGAAAGGGAAGAGAGGTCGGATGCCTGACAGAGCAAGATCCCAAACAAGGAGGAGATTGCACTTGATCTTAGCCAAAAGGCTAAGAACCAATCAAGGAGGAGATTGGATTGGAGGTGTTGAAAAGAAGGAAGGAGAGCTCAGATTTGTGTGATAAGAAGAAATAACCCGGGCAAGTGGGGATATATTTTCATTTATAGGCAATCAACTGAAGGGTTTAGTTCCTTGGCCTCAAGTTCACTCTTGCCTTCTATACATTTAGGAGTAATTATACCCCATCTCTACTTAATTTTTACAGAGATACACATACATAGTCAGTAATACCATAACTACAAAATCAATCATATCAATATACCATAACTACAAAAGAAAAAAATATAGGTTACCCATTAACATACTTCCAGAGATAACATTTTGGTATAACATTTCACCTCCCTTTTGTGTATATGGATGCATTTTTAAAGTGACTGTGTAGTATTCCATAATTTATTTAACCAATCTCATGTTAATGAATTATATCTGTTATCGTTTCTTCACAATCAATTTCTAGAAGTAGAAATGCTATTGGGTATACAATCTGTCTGGGGTTTTTTAATGTATATTGGTCAAATCACTTTTCAAATGGATTGTCAGGTTTGTACTGCCATGTAAGAAATGATTTCTTTTTTCTTTCTTAACACTCTCTTAACTCTAGTAGTCTGACAAGACAGTATCCACAAGGGGTATCTTTTGCTTTAGGTTTGTGTTTCTTTGATGTTTCTCATTTCTTTTGATATTTAAGAGAATGTTTTAAAATACTTTCACTCATTATTTTAGTAATTAAATATAAGACAGTAATGATAATAAAAAAAAACCACAAGAAATGACTTGAATATAAGAAAAATACAGCCTAGCTTCAGTATATAAATATCTGTGACATAGCAGAAATAGGTTGGTGTGGCTTAAAGGAAAATCAAAAGGTAGATGACTACAGAATACTAACAAGTTGGTTGTGGGAACTCTTTGAATAAAGATGATATTACACGTCTGTATTTTGATCACAAACTATTGGAAAAATAAAACAGAAAAAATAGAAAAGAAATTTTAGAAGACATGGCAAACGTAGATAGTAGTAACAATAAAATAATAAAGATATTGAAAACTTAAAACTCAACAGTTTTAGACTATTTTTGGATAGTACTTAGAAAACAGCACAGAGATATAAAAAAGTGAAATAATAGTTAATAAATAATAGATAAAAAAAAATAAGGAGTTTAGAAACTCTGGTATATAACTAGTAAGAGTTCCAAAATAAAATAGAGAAAATGACCAAGAAGTGATACTCATATCTAGAATTGCTAGTAATAGATGAGATTTAGTCGACAGATTGTAAGTATAGCTGAGTATTAAGCTGGGTATACAAATAAATTCATATCTACATACTTTATAGTAAAATTGAAGACCACTGATTTGTAAAAGTTATCAGAGAGAAAAGATATATTACCTAAATAGGTATGAAAATTAGATAGGCAGTAGACTTCTATTTGAGCACATGAGATGCTAGAAGACAATGGAGCAATACACCAAAGTGCTAAGCAAAAATAACTCTTGAAGCACAATTCTATACCTAGCTAAAATTTTCATTTAGTATTTTCACAGGGTAGTATGAGTTTACTACTGACTTGACCTGTTCTTGCTGGAAAAAAAAAAATCCTTTAAAGATGTACTTCATCATGAAAACGTGAGTGCAGAGTGATGAGCAGTTAACTGTGAATGTTGTAATAACAACATCTTTCATGAAACTTAAATGCCAGACAATAATGGCAAAGAAACTGTGAGGATGTTCAGTGGCAATTAAAGCATATTGAAGGACAAACATTGTGATATTGAGTAACTTAGGGATTTTTATATTTGTATATAGGATGATAAAAATTAAGGGTAAACCATAATCTGTAGCATACAAACGTATAGAGAAAAAATGATTATAAAAAACTATCAGTGTCATAATAAGCAAGGGAGAACAGATCTTAACAAAATCAGATGGTAGAATAAGCCCCAGTATATCAGTGATCAAAATAAATGTAAAACACAGGGATATAATATTAAACTTAAAAATCTAGTCATACTTTGCTTACAAAATAATATGGAGATTGTGCTGTTAGCTTGTACCAATGGTATGAAAATTTTCAGTCATAATCTGCTGTTAGCAATATATGGTTTTATTTTCTTCCCCCATTATTACAAATATATTTGCATGAGAGGAAAAAATATCGCCTTATGATTTACAGATTTTGTCATTAGTTAATCAGAGTTCATAGAAGCTTCAAATACCCCATCAGTTAATTCCCCCAGCACTTGAAATTTTCATTGTGTTAAAGCTGATTGAAATTCTGAGCTGCCTTTAAAGCAATTCCAGACCTCCAGCTTCTGAGGATTTTTTTTTTTAAAGATATACTAAGTATGTGACGCTTAAATTCATAGGCTATATTTCCTTTTGGATTGTTTTTCAAAGACTGAAAATGCTTATGTCAGGAAGTATTTTTTCTTTCCATCTCCCGGCTTCCCTGTTTGTCAACTAGTCTATTCTGACCTCTAAGATGGGGTTCACATTTTAATTACAGTTATGTATGGCAGACTCCATCTGCCATGGCCAGCCAGCCTGCAGGCTTGCAGAGAGAGGGAACATAATACAGGACTTCTTTCTGACAAGCTAGCTGTCTTGCTGTTCTCTCTTTACAATTAGATTCTCAAAATAATAATCTGTTGCAATGACTTAGTGACCTGTAAATTATCAAATATTAAGTCTTCAGTTTTTGAAGTGTATCACTTTAAGCATTAACAGTTTATTTCTTTTTAATTAAACTTCTTTATTTTTCACATATACATTTGTGCTTGTGGACAGAAGGACTTAAGAAAATTTATGAAAGTTGTAAAAACTTGCTGTTTGTTCTCTTGTTCCCCTTTAGCTGCAGATGAAAACTGGTTGTTTAGGATGTATTATCCTTAATGGAATATTCACTCCTCCTGTCCCTGTGGGGCCCCTCCCCCAACTGAACTCTCCTTAATAATATTTCTAAACTTTCTACTTTGCTGTGACTACGGTTATCCACAGATTAAACATAGATTTTTTTTTTCCTGATTGGTAATGTGCCTAAGAAATGATCAGGTTGGATTTTTAGGAATGATTGTATATGTAGGTCATAATAATTACCAAAAGCCCAAACTGATTTTTATCTTCTTGTCCTATTAAGGTACAGGACCTTTTTTAAAAAAAAAATTACGGACATTAACATCAGAAGCATTTATACATAGGTTTAAAACTGAAAATATAGCTTTTCTTTTTTAACCTCTCATATAACTATAGAGACCCCTGCCTCTGCAGATCTATCTAGGGCACTTCTCAGGTTCATACGTGGACAAGGGAAACTTGGTTGTTGCTGTTGATACATCCCTGCTATGACGCTAGCCGAAATCTCTGCAGTCTGAATAACTGAAGAGAAGCTGTTCCATAACACAGTGCATCTCAGAATTTATTTTTTCAACTGATACTTCCAGCTCTGGATTCTGTGACATTTGCCCAAAGGGAAACACCGGTCCCTTGGATTACACTGTGCATCCATTGTCTGAACTGTCACAGCAATAGCGCGTAAAGCTGTTTGCATAGCGTGCTAACTCTATCAGGGTCAGTTCCAGTCTGTGGCCGCTAAAAATGAAAACCATGCCCCAGCCGGGACAAGAGCAGGGTCAACAGCTGGCAAAGGATATGGCAATCATTTATATAAATATGCTTTCTCAAGCCCACAAAAACAAAAAACCCCAACCCAACAGCTGGGAAGGGTTGGAAGTAGCCCCAAGGCTGGTTAGTCCCCTTCCAGATGGGGAGGTTAGACTGGGGCTAGCCAGACTGCTCCACATAGACTTCCGATTCGCATTAGAAATGAAAAGAGGAGAGGAAAGGGGAAAGGAAGAAAGGCTACAAGCATGACTGCTCTGTTTTTCACCTAACTTAATCAAATAAGTGAAGACTTTCCGAGACGGAAGGCTTGCATTTATCGGTATTCACGCTCCGTTTTTTCTGTTTATCATAGTGTCTAATACACTTCTTAACTGCTTAAACAGAAAGCATATATGCTCTAAAGTATAGTTTATATATAATGTCATGGTTATTTGTAGACAGATTGAAGAACCGATCTCAGATTTATGTCCTGTTTACATCTTCCAAACACTTATGTAGAACATTCAATGCTAGGGAAGATAATAATTGTGGTGTTGGCCCACTCCCAGAACTTTATCCAAGGGATAGGGTTCGTTTTTGTAATTTGATTTACTTTATAATACATCGTTATTGCACATCTAATATATCCAACAGAATAACGAATACCATTTCCCTGAGTTCATCTTAAGGTTGCATACCATGAGACAAAGTATTATTTTTATAACCTGTTGATGCTACAAGAGGCAAAGGTGGAGAGAATAGGACGTCCAGACTCTTCCAGAGTGACATAGTGAAATGAAAGGCACCAACAATGATGATGAAAAATTTGTCTTCATTATCTAGAAATGGGCAGCCTCCTCCTTAATAATGGAAAGTTCTGCTGACGCCAGATTGAATGGCAAACAGCGTTTTCCTACTCTTCAGCCTTCTATTTGCTTAAGAGAAAGCTTACATAATGAATGCATTTTTTTTTAGGTGTAGGATGAGCTCATGATATTGGAATCCATAAAGAGACATAAATTAGGGTCTTTTGCCAAAATTGAGATATTGTCTCAGAGAATGTGCGGGTCTGAGACAGAAGTTAAATAACATGTTTTCTTTCTTAGAATGATCAAACTGAAAGAAACATTTTAGCTTTGCTCATAGAATATCCTATCTAGAAGGAACTTCAGTGAGCCTCTCAGATACCTCTTCTCATCTTACTGCCAGTGTAGTAGAGCTCACAGCTGGAGGACGGCAGGGATGCCTCAGCAGGTATGCGTTTCCCAGCTGCGTTATACAGAAGACCCTATCCTGAGAAGAATAGTGCTAAACCAAGCTGGATAAAGATCTGCAGAAGACTTGAATTATCAGCTCTGTTGATCCCAGATTTACCCAGATCTGCTGTGTAATTGTACTTACTTCCCACTTTACTCCGGCTCTACAGTATCAAAGCAAGTGTCACTCAAGCATTAATATTTTATTAGATATTTTGACAGTTTCTAGATTGTTTTACTCAGACATTTCTTTGGAGAAGTAATAAATGTGTGTGTTTGATGTGTTAGGAGTATGTTAGGAGTCTGTCTTCTCTATCTTTGTCATTCTAGATTTTAAGCATTTTGAGGGCAAGAGAGAATAAAAGAATAAAACTGGGTTTTCTTCACGGTTTTATCCACTGAGTCTTAGACATATGAATGTACCCAGTAGGTGTTTGCTGATATGAAGGTAAATAAAGTGTAGGCGATGCTGATGTACAAATCATTCAGTCATTTAAATGTTTTCTTCTAAAATATCTGTAGCCATTTTATGCTAAAAGTTTTTTGGGAGGGAGACACTATTTATTACCCTAGTTTCTACAGTAGATCAGTCATGTTTTACAGGAGAGCAAGTATGGAAAAGGTGTTTTTGACAAATTATCATCGTATTCCTGTATCTTTGGTTCCATTAACCTGGTTGCTTTTTTTTTTCTTAGTTTCTGTGCACTTTTGATTTGATTTGAATACACTGTTGGTCTTGAGCATTTTCTTAGCATTTATCTGCAAACATTAAGTATAAAAGCAAGACAGACTTAGAAGTGTGCTCTGAATTTAAGAACTAGTGGCTTGATTTCCTGACTCTGAGAGTCTAAATGTTCCCTTAGATGGATGCAGATTAGTTTAACTTAATTGGAAGTTTGAAAGGTGCATGTTTCTAAAGCTTTTAAGATAATGATACTTTGAAATCACTGATCCTTCCCTGATGACTAATGTCTTTAGTATATGTTTACAAGGTCCAAAGACTTTTAATGTATTTTACCATACTCTGATGACTAATAATACATAATTGAAACAAACATTTTCTCTATCTTTTAATTCCTAGTGAAAAAAAAAAAGTGTTTGGTAGAGGCTGTCCTTCCTGAATTTAGTTAATGCAGTTCTGCATCTTATTTTTATGTTTCTTAAAACTTTTTCTATCCTTGATACATTGTGGTCTTGCTAGAGTATAGCCCTCCAGGCTCCTCTGTCAATGGCATTTTCCAGGCAAGAATACTGGAGTGGGTTGCCATGCCCTTCTCCAGTCAGTTGCCATTTTCCCTCTCTAGGGGATCTTCCCGACCCAGGGATCGAACTCACCTCTCCTACATCGGCAGGCAGATTCTTTACCGCTGAGCCACCAGGGAAGCCCACAATCACATATATGTGTATTGGCATTCTGTTGTATAATACATGTGCAACCAGCCAGTCTTACTCTTTCCACGCTGCCATAGCTACAACCACTTCCTATCAAATATTAGAGGAAACAGGGAGGAAGCCAGTGTGTGGTGTTACATTAATGACAGTATATTGACTGCATTTTTCCTCTCTTAGTTTAAAGGTGAATACTAGCTATCATAACCAAATTTAGGTTGCAGTTAGCACCATTGTTTAGATGTCTATGTGATTCAGTGTGGTTATCTAATCATATATATTTTTCCTTCTAATTTGTAGTCTGACTGTGCCTTATCAAAGGTTTAGGACAATGATGAACAAGTTAAAAGAAGCACTTTCAGGGTAGACAAATGCTGATTATAAACAGCAAATACAGAGGGTCAAGCTCCTTTCTCCAACAGAGGCAGGTTGATTTTGAATGGATCCCTATGATCTTTGTAAAGGGTATTCATGCCAGTAATCTTTTCCTAAGCATTAGATTCTATCTCGATGGCTTTTCAAAAAGCCCTATAAAGTTAGTTCCCTGAACATACCTGAAAACATCTTTCTAGACTTCCCACCTTACTTCAGGGCCCTAGGGTCATAACCTCTTAACCTTACAGGTTATAGGTCTCTTGCTTTTTGATCTTTCTTGGTTCCTTGGTTTTTGGCTACTTCCTCCACGACATTCAAGCCTTGTTATATAAGGAAATTGGAAACACCAATTTTGGATGAGATAAGAGTTACCCTCTCTTCTAGAATAATGCAAAAGGATGATTTTAAGTAGAAACATACTTGGGTAAAAAACTTAACAAAACTAACTACAGCATCCTCTCTAAGCCAGTTTGAACTCAAGCCCCTTCATTTCTTATCGTCCAGAAAAACAAAAAAGCAGCAACTTAGAATTGACTGTTGACTTAGTAGTTAAAGTTTTCATTTAGGTCACAACACAGCTTGCAGGAGACATCAGAGAGATTCAAAGAGGTTTGAGTGACTAAAAAGTAGATTAATAAAAGCAGCTGGCTAACTTATTATTCTTGCCCTACTGGGCTTCCCAAGTGGCTCAGTGGTAAAGAATCCGCTTACTAATGCATGAGATGCAGGTTCGATTCCTGGGTGGGGAAGACCCCCTGGAGGAGGAAATGGCAACCCACTCCAGTGTTCTTGCCTGGAGAATCCCATGCACAGAGGAGCCTGGTGAGCTACAGTCCAGGGGGTGGCAAAGAGTTGGACACGACTGAGCATGAGCACAAGTGACTTGCCAGTAAGCTGTTTGATAACAGTAATAACCTACAGCAATATGGCACTTACTGTTGACAAAGCAGTATCACATTTATCATTTTATAGCCATATTGATTTAGTGAGAGAGGGAGATTGTCTTCATTTCACAGTAAAGGAACTTAAGCTTCAGAAAAGGTCCTTGACTTGCCCAAGGTCAGGGAGAAAATACATGGCAGAGCTGGAGTGCAGTGTGGACCTCCTGGATCACCGTCTTTTGTGGCCAGCTCCCGTCCCTATTGGAGAGGCTTTGGGAGTGGAGCAGATTTCTGTTGATTCTCAACTAGGGTGGTGGTAAGATATCTCCAGTTGTTTGGCCACCCAGCTGGCTCTCTCTTTTGTTAATACGTTTTTATTATGATCTTGCTTTTGTTTCAGCCTGCATTTGGGTTTTATTTCTTTGCCACGCCCACACTGCCAGGTACGATGAGGCCAAATTTTTATTTCTCCAAATGAAGAAACTTCTCCAAGTCTAATAATTGAGTGCCAAAACTCCAAATAGAATTGGAAAATGCAGTTTTTTGATGGAATATGTCTCTCCACCACGGCCTGAGCCCAGTAATATCTCCTTTAGTAAGAAAGGAGAGGACAGGGGAGGGGAGGAGAGGGGATGGGAAGAGAGGACAGGAGACCAAGGAAGCAAGGACAGAAGGGAGGGAGGAAGTAAAGAAGCCCTTACGTAGAATTAATTCTGAAGCCAAGTTAGAAGCTCTGAGTCATTTTTAACAGGGCAAATGTTTGTCTTTGATCCTTAGAGAGTATCCTTCACCCACCTACCAGACAGTGCAAAGGGGGTAAAAAATGGTTTAAAAAAATGGTAAAAAATGATCAATTTTCACTTGTCTTTCAGTCCCATTAAAATGATGAGATCTTGCTTTTAAAAATCAGTAAGCTATACTGTAACTTAAACCTAAAATCAAACAGTGACAGCAATATTTCTTCTCAAAGGCAGGCTACCTGACGTGGGCAAGTACCTACTAGTAGCAAAATCAGAACCAGGAGGCCTATTAATGATAAGCATATCTCTAACCCATATTAATCACCTACTTGTCTATCTCACAATAGCACTGAAGTGTGTGTGTGTGTTTTCTGAATTTATTTTTATTTTATCTGGCTTGCCAGCTGAATAAGGGGGCAAAGAATGTAATGTGGAAACCATCCATTGCCACTGGAGACAGGATCCAAGAGGAATTCCTCAAGCTGAGAACATGAGCTGTGAACAACATGTTTAAATAGCTGCATATCCAAAGTTTGAGTCAAGGCCATTTATTTTTGGGGGGGACGCTCTCTTCTTTGAGGCTGAAAGGAGTCCTATTAACTCAGAGTATAACGAATGTGGTGCGGGAGGAGGCGGAAGACTGGAGGCCTATGGAGTGTGCACGCGTTCCAGTTGGTGGTGAGAGAATGGTACGGCTCCATGTAGGTGACTTACGGCTCGTGTGCAATCCAAAAAGCTAGGGGCTTTTAAAGGCTTTGCTGTATACACCGGTGAAATGAGGGGAGAGAGAGGGGGAAGGAAGCCAACGTTTTGCAGTATTTTTTATGTGTTGGATGCCATTCCAAGTATGTTCAGAAGTATCACATTTAGCTCTATCATCACTTTTAATACTTAGTGAATTTTACCACCATTTTGCAGAGGAGGAAACTGATGAAATGACTGGCCCAGCCCAACAGAACTGTCACGGTTGAGGGCAGGATTTGATCCCAGAGCTGGCTCCAAAGCCATACTTTTCCCAGTTGCCTGGAAACATTACTCATAGGGTTCACCAGCCCTCTCAAGCAAGAGTTTACTCTTCTTCTGATATTCCTTGTTTTTCTGCCCAAGGCTATCTGGGCTAATCACTCCATTAGTTAGAATAAGAATACATTGGGCTGAAAATCTTGTTTGATCTCTGGATGGGCCAAATGAATTTTTTACAAAGCAAAGCTGAGGATTATATAGCATCACCACTGGCCTGCCATTGCAACCGAAGTGTGAGAGATGAGCTGAGAGTGTGCCTGACTCAGTGCCAACCCAGAGAAACAACTCGAAAGCACATGTCCTATTGCTCTCACAGGGTCTATTTAAAAGAAATAAAAGTAATGCATCAGTAGTAGAAATAAACAGCCTGAATAACTTACACCAACTCAGTAGCTTTTCAAGGGTAAAACTGACTCTAATGTATCTGTCTTGTTTCAATTTAGGTAATCAAGGTACTCAATTTTTTCTAAGTTTATATTTATAGCATCAGCATCATGATGACTTTTTTCATCCTCTGTTGTGAATCAGGGTTCATATTAAATTATGCGTAATTGCTGGAGAAGTTTGCTAATGCCTCTGCTTTTTTACCTCTTTTTTCAAAAGGAAATATTTTGGTGCCTCCAAAAGAGGTTTTTGTTTGTGTGTTAACAATTTCAAGACTTTTTTTTTTTTCAAATTATTTTTTAAATGGAAGCACTGTAGCTTACTTTGTCCATCTTTGGCCTCTGTTGGTGGTGACCAGGGGTGCCTGCTTTTTTGTCTATCCCACCTTCTTTTCATAGCTCAGTTGGTAAAGAATCCACCTGCAATGCAGGAGATCCCGGTCCAATTCCTGGGTCAGGAAGGTCTGCTGGAGAAGGAATAGGCTACCCACGCCTGTGTTCCTGGGCTTCCCTGGGGGCTCAGCTGGTAAAGAATGCACACTGCAGTGTGGGAGACCTGGGTTCGATCCCTGGGTTGGGAAGATCCCCTCGAGAAGGGAAAGGGTACCCACTCCAGTTTTCTGGCCTGGAGAATTCCACGAACGTATAGTCCATGGGGTCACAAAGAGTTGGACATAACTGAGCGACTTTCACTTTCACCTTCCTTTCATTCAGTATTTGAAAAATAAACATTTTCATCTATCACCATACTTTTCACTTTAAGAATTTTAAAAAACCATTAATTATTATCCTTCCTTTATTCCATAGTTTTAAGTGTATAGTATCGGTCTCTGTGTGGGCAGATAGAGTTTGGTGTAGAGAAAGAAGAGACAGTCTTCAAAATTCATTTTTGGAGAGTAAAGATGAATGAAGAAAGTTAAATGTCAATCCAGCCAAAAAGAACTTTCCACACAGAGTTGAGAAGAGTCCTCCAGACTGTTTCCTTCTCTTTCTCCCTTCATTACTATTCTTATTTTCTTTTTGTCTTCCTGACTTCTGGGGGACAACGGGGCACAAAAGAGACAGTTTATGAAGGACTTAACAGTCTCCACATTTTCATCTGTGTAAAATCAGGGAAAGAATAATTAACAGATGTATCACAAAAGACTTAGGGAGACTAGTGATCAAAAAGGGGCTTGAAAAGAGATTTCGAAATCCATGGAACCTTCCAGCTACATATTTTGCCTCCTGTTTGTAAACTTTTTTTTTCCCCCAGGTTGAGTGTGATTTTTTTTTTTTCCCAGCTGGAATTTTCAGCTTTGTCCCTAGGACCAAAGACTCCATCAGTATCACTCTGTTTTCAGTGTACCAGGGATCTTCACCTTGGCACTCAATAGATAGTCAGCAGTGCCCTTGGCCCCGAGCTAATTAATCACGGAGCCCTCCAAGCTCTGAAGCGACAGGAGAGGAAAGGGCAGAAGATGGAACTAGAGAGATCATGCAAAATGGGGTTCAAGCTGTGAAGCCATGCCTGGCCCCTTCTTTCACAGCTGGGGTTTTGGCTTCGAGTCCCTCGGCTTGTTCAGCATGGTGACCCTGGCTCCTTGTGATTTACTAACTGTTTTACAAACATTTCCTCACTCTGGGAGGTTTGATACACTCTTCATCCTCCTCAGCTCACCAAAGTCACTCAGGGTCTGAGCCAAACCTGCCTTTGTTTACAGCTTTTCCGGAAATTTTCACAGAGCCGGGGGTGAAAAACCCCTCCCTCCTCTTCCAGTGTTTTATTTTTAAGTCAACACTTTCCCCAAGTTTATTTGTGCTAAATCAAGTTCTCCTACAAGGTATTGCTCTATATTCAAATGGGAATTGCTGCACTTCTATAAATAGAAGGAAGGTCATGTGAACGAGTTCAGAAAAATCTAAATATCACATTTTACTGGACCTTTACATTTAGTTCCCTATTTTTTGAAAAGAATATTCCATGTTTGGATTTGTCTTTTTTTCCCACATTCATATTAGACGGACCATTATGTGAAACACTGAATTTGGGAAACACTGAGTGGAATCTTTTTGAAACGAAAATACCCATGTTAAAAATAACAAAAATTGTTGTTGCTTCGTCACTGTAACTTTCTTTAAAACAGTTTATAGCCCTTACATTAAGTATTTCTGGAATATAATTACCTGTGAAAACACAGTTCCAGGGCTTTTTTTTTTTCTTCTTCTTCTTCTTTAAATCTGATTCCTCTTGTATTATTCAGTCTTGACATTGGCTGAGAATGAAAATTTGTTTCATTGAAACAATGAACTTATTAAATATCAGGAATAATTGGAAGAAAAAGAGTAATAGGATAAAAAATTAGGAAGTCCAGTTCTATCTGAAACCAAAGGCTAACTTCTGATTCACACTGAGAAGCAATTTTTGACAAATATGCAGTGGATTTCAACCCCTCTGTTCACTTTTCCAGTCCACTGTTAAAATGAAGAGAGTTTTAAGAGCGTCTTATTATTTAAAAAAAAAACAACAACAAAAACAAACAGTCACTTTCTTTGGAACTTTCCTGTCTAGGAAATACAAGAAGTGTGATTTTTCTCCTTTCTACCTGTCCAAAAAGGTTGAAAGTGAAAGGGGGTGGTGGTGGGGAGAAGACAAGGTATCATTTATTTCCTCCTTTTCTGTCTTCTAGAGGTAGAGCAGGCAATATATCCTAAGTGGGATATAGTCAGAGAGGCCAGTTTCCTGATAAAATGTGTTTCAGGAAGGAAAAATTGTTTTATTTCATCAAATCCAACTGGACTTCCTGGTGGGCCTCACACCTTGTCAACATCAATAATAGCACGTATCTGTTGACCAACAGAAGACCACCAGGATAAGGTACTTTCATTTCTGCATATGTCTACAGGAAAGAGAGCTGTTGAGACCTAGTGTGGAGGAAATGGCAGACAGACAATGTAGGTGATCCTGTGTGACATTCAGGAACTGTTGCAGACTTCCACTGCTCAAGACAGTCTGCTCAGCCATAATGTCATTGACCTTGACATGCTCAGAACAAATTGATCTTTGTGATTGCTACCACATGCTGTCCAGCTTGCTAACCCCATCATTGGTCTAGAGGGAAGAGGGCAGGAGAAAGGACCGCTCATCAGAGAATGTGCTGCTTTTATATTCTCTAGACCCTTGTTCAGCAGGCTTTTCCCACTCTGCTTAGTCTGAAAATGGCTAATTTGAAGAGGCCTAAGTGTGGCTCAGGAGTAGAGAATCCGCCTGCAATGCTGGAGACCCAGGTTCGATCCATGGGTCAGTAAGATCCCCTGGAGAAGGAAATGGCAACCCACTTCAGCATTCTTGCCTGAAAAGTCCCGAGGACAGCGGAGCCTGGCCGGTTACAGTCGATGTGGTTGCAAATAATCAGAGGCAACTTAACAACTAAACAACAACAAAGCTTTGTAGAGCCTGTGGAATGGACTTAGTTTTATGCAAGTTCTTTGTAAATGAATAGTTTTAGTGTTCTTAGGGTGTGAACTATGTCAGGAGTAGCATTTAAGGCAGACGTGATCAGAAAAACAGCCTCTGTGATCAGTTAGGAAGATAATTTTTGCCCCAAAGCACTTTATGCTATCTGTACCCATCCGATCAGTAGAATCTGAGCTTTTAAACGAAAAGCAATTACTTGTGTCTCTTTTCCCACCTAATGAGCCAACTGAGACTAGCATATTCCTGCATTATACTTTTTTACTTCTGTAAGTTTTTCGTGTATCTGAGGAACATAGATTTTAGCCTAAGTTTTAGAGGACTGTTTCTAGCACTCTAGTTATAGATATTTGATAAATGTTTCGTGAATGAGTGACTCTTGCATAATTCAGAATGTGTGGGATAAATCGTAAGCTGGGCAAAAGCCTTCCCTAGTGCAATCATCACCTTTGAAAAAGGAACTTAAACCATGCCTTTGATTTTTAGCTTCAGACTGATCCATTAGCTTTTGTAATGCTATCACCTTGACACATACCCTGGAATGACTGCACGTTGGGGGAGCCAGGGAGCTGGGGGCATCCTCAGGCCTTCTTCCGGCATCGTATGCACAGCCTTCCTTATATTCTGAGCCAGAGCTGTCTAGATGATTCTTGAGTTCTTAGAATAACTTTTTTTTTTTTTTACAATATGTAATACATATTTTATTTTGCTTTGTGTGTGTATGTATATCTGTATATATATATTAAATCTACAATATATGCTAGTTTTTTTTGTGACACTGTGAGTAACTATAATATTAACTAAAACTACTTTTTTATGTTAGAAAATTATGAGGTGGTTTTCCCCTATGAATATAACAATTTTTGCATTGAATCTATCTAGGTCTTTTTTTCTTTTTCTTTTTAGTTTGAAGAATTCAGTATAGATCCAAACTAATTTTGTTTTGAAGGAACAGTGGTGTTAGGGGAACAACGGATATGTAAGCTACCGAGGAGTGTGTTTTTCAAGTCTCTTTTTATTTGAAGACATAGTATTAATATTTGTTCTCAGACCTTTTGTAGGTTTCATGCACATAAAACTCTGGTATAATGCCAAAGATAGCAGAGATATCTCTTTTTATTTTTTAATTATTTTATTTTATTAAAAAAATTTTTAATTGAAATGTAATTTACAATGTTGTGTTTGTTTCAGGTGTACAGCAAAGTGATGCAGTAATATGTGTGTGTGTATTCTTTTTCAGATCCTCTTCCATAATAGGTTATTATAAGATATTTTGTATAGTTCTCTGTGTTATACAGTAGGTCCTTGTTGTTAATATTATACATAATAGTATGTATCTTTCACAGTATGTATCTATTAATCCCAAAGTCCTAATTTGTCCCTCCCTACCCACTTTCCTCTTTGGTAACCCTAAGTTTGTTTTTTATGTCTGTGAGTCTGTTTCTGTTTTGGAAATAAATTCATTTGTGTCATTTTTTTGATTCCACATATAAGTGATACTGTGTGATATTTGTCTTTTTCTGACTTACTTTACTTGGTATAACTCTAGGTCCATCCATGTTCCTGCAAATGGCATTATTTCATTCTTCTCTTTGGCGGAGTAGTATTCCATTGTGTATATAGATTACATCTTTTGTATCCACTCATCTGTCAGTGGAGCAGGGGTGTTTCTTAAATTTTATCTGCTATATGTATGAAAGCCTAGAAATTCAGATTTTCTTCCCTGTTCTCATACATACTACTCTATCTACTGCTTCCCAGTTGGTGTTCTACTCTCACCAGTCTCTAACAGGTCTTGTCTCCCTGTCGGTATATGTTGCACTCGTGGATTTGCCTTATTCTTTTATTGTCTGTATATTAATAAGGATGGAAACTATTTCTCAAGGCAGATGTGTGTTAATTCACTTAATCCTCACTATAACTTTAGGATATAAGTATTACTAGGTGAAGAAACTGATTTAAAGAAACATTAAAGTTTCGCCTAAGGTAACAAAGATAGTAAAAGCCAAAGCTAGGAACTTCCCTGGTGCTCCAGTGGCTAAGATTCTACATTGTCAGTGTCAGGAGCCCAGGTTCGATCCCTGGTCAGGGAACTAGAGGAGTTTGCATGCCTCAACTGAATTTCCTGCATGCCACAACCCAGACTGAAGAAGATCCCACCTGCCACAACTAAGACCCAGCACAGCCAAATAAATAAATAAATTTTTAAAATTCCAATGAAGGTATTCTGAATCCTTGGCTTCTGTTCCAGTTCCTTGAGCTCTTTCCAGTAGCATTCTGCTGTATGGAGATGTTATAATCTATTTAACTGCCTCTCTATAGCAGTTGGTTAAAAATGCTTGCTTCTGCAAGCAAAACTAAACTGAACATCTTGGTACACATTTCCTTGTGTACTGAGCAACAACTTAAAAGCACGGGTGTAATTGCCCTCTCTAACTACTCCTACCCCACAATCCCTGTGTTGCTCTAAAACCCAGGAGAGGAGCTCTGCCCTGTCCCAGAGCTCAAAAGAAAGTCAGCTGGCAAAGGGTCCATTTCCCAAGGTTTTCCTGGAGCTGTGAGGATTAAACTGAGACAGAAATAATGCGTGTACGTGTTTGTATCTCGGCCTCCCTGTTGGCTCAGACGGTAAAGAATCCACTTGCAGAATGGGAAGACCTGAGTTAGATCCCTGAGTTAGGAAGATCCCCTGCCCGGCAGCTCCCTCCAGTATTCTTGCCTGGAGAATCCCCCTGGACTGAAGAGCCTGGAAGTCTACAGCCTGGAGGGTTGCAAAGAGTTGGAAGTGACTGAGTGACAAAGGACATATTTGTGTCTTGTTTGGTGAAAGTGGTGGGGAGGAGTAATGGCTTTGGTTTTGCTGAAATTTTATTAGTAACGTGGCAGTCGCTCAGTCATGTCCGACTCTTTGCGACTCCATGAATCGCAGCATGCCAGGCCTCCCTGTCCATCACCAACTCCCGGAGTCCACCCAAACCCATGGCTATTGAGTCTATGATGCCATCCAGCCATCTCATCCTATGTCATCTCCTTCTCCTCCTGCCCTCAGTCTTTCCCAGCATCAGAGTCTTTTCCAACGAGTCAGCTCTTCACACCAGGTGGCCAAAGTACTGGAGTTTCAGTTTCAACACCAGTCCTTTCAATGAACAGGACTGATCTCCTTTAGGATGGACTGGTTGGATCTCCTTGCAGTCCAAGGGACTCTCAAGAGTCTTCTCCAACACCACAGTTCAAAACCATCAATTCTTTGGCACTCAGCTTTCTTTATAGTCCAACTCTCACATCCATACATGACCACTGGAAAAACCATAGCCTTGACTAGATGGACTTTTGTTGGCAAAGTAATAATATCTCTGCTTTTTAATATGCTGTCTAGGTTAGTCATAACTTTCCTTACAAGGAGTAAGCATCTTTTAATTTCATGGCTACAATCACTATCTGCAGTGATTTTGGAGCCCAGAAAAATAAAGTCAGCCACTATTTCCATTGTTTCTCCATCTATCTGCCATGAAGTGATGGGACCGGATGCCATGATCTTAGTTTTCTGAATGTTGAACTTTAAGCCAACTTTTTCACTTTCCTCTTTCACTTTCATCTAGAGGCTCTTTAGTCCCTCTTTACTTTCTGCCTTAAGGGTGGTGTCATCTGCATATCTGAGGTTATTGATATTTCTTCCCGCAATATTGATTCCAGCTTCTGCTTCTCCCAGTGTTTCTCATGATGTACTCTGCATATAAGTTAAATAAACAGGGTGGCAATATACAGCTTTGACGTACTCCTTTTCCTATTTGGAACCAGTCTGTTGTTCATGTCCAGTTCTAACTGTTGCTTCCTGACCTGCATACAGGTTTCTCAAGAGGCAGGTCAGATGGTGTGGTATTCCCATCTCTTGAAGAATTTCCCACAGTTTATTGTGATCCACACAGTCAAAGGCTTTGGCATAGTCAATAAAGCAGAAATAGATGTTTTTCTGGAACTCTCTTGCTTTTTCGATGATTCAGTGGATATTGGCAATTTGATTTCTGGTTCCTCTGCCTTTTCTAAAACCAGCTTGAACATCTGGAAGTTCATGGTTCACCTAGTGCTGAAGCCTGGCTTGGAGAATTTTGAGCATTACTTTACTTGCCTGTGAGATGAGTGCAATTGTGCAGTAGTTTGAGCATTCTTTGGCATTGCCTTTCTTTGGAATTGGAATGAAAACTGACCTTTTCCAGTTCTGTGGCCACTGCTGAGTTTTCCGTATTTGCTAGCATATTGAGTGCAGCAGCTTCACAGCGACATCTTTCAAGATTTGAAATAACTCAACTGGAATTCCATCACCTCCACTAGCTTTGTTCGTAGTGATGCTTCCTAAGGCCCACTTGACTTCACATTCCAGGATGTCTGGCTCTAGGTGAGTGATCACACCATTGTAACTATCTGGGTTGTGAAGATCTTTTTTGTTCAATTCTTCTGTATATTCTTGCCACCTCTTCTTAATATCTTCTGCTTCTGTTAGGTCCATACCATTTCTGTCCTTTATCGAGCTCATCTTTGCATAAACTGTTCCTTGGTATCTCTGATTTTCTTAAAGAGATCCCTAGTCTTTCCCATTCTATTGTTTTCCTCTATTTCTTTGCATTGATCACTGAGGAAGGCTTTCTTATCTCTCCTTGCTATTCTTTGGAAGTCTGCATTCAAATGGGTGTATCTTTCCTTTTCTTCTTTGCTTTTCACTTCCCATCTTTACACAGCTATTTGTAAGACCTCTTCAGATAGCCATTTTGCTTTTTTGCATTTCTTTTTCTTGAGGATGGTCTTGATTCCTGTCTCCTGTACAGTGTCATGAACCTCCATCCATAGTTCATCAGGTATTCTGTCTATCAGATCTAGTCCATTCAGTCTATGAGACATTTGATTTAGGTCATACCTGAATGGTCTAATGAGTTTCTCTACTTTCTTCAGTTTCAGTCTGAATTTGGCAGTAAGGAGTTCATGATCTGAGCCACAGTCAGCTCCTGGTCTTGTTTTTGCTGACTGTATAGAGCTTCTCCATCTTTGGCTGCAGAGAATATAATCAGTCTGATTTTGGTGTTGACCATCTGCTGATGTCCATGTGTAGAGCACATTGGCTTTGTAAAACTCTCTGTAGGATTCTTGCACTTAAGTGGAATCAGAGAAAGAAAAATATTGGTGGTATTATTAATCTCCCTTTTATATAAGAACCTGGATGGAGAAAAAAATCTTGGGAATTAATATTTATCACCTCTTTAAGTTATCTTTGAAATGTATAGTAATAATAATAAGGAGGGCTATTTAAAAATCTTCTTCAAAAAATATATCTAATGACATATACAGAAAGTTATATATAGACTGGAACATTTAGGATCTTGAGTTCATAGAAATGCCTTTCTGAATCTAGGGTAAAAATAACCTGTTTTCACTTGCAGTTTTACCTCTTACCTCGTTTATCTTAATAAGTAATTCTTATTTAATATTTTATAAAATGACCTATAAAAGTGTATTGACTTCAACTTATTATTTCAAAATCTAAATTCAAAATGGGGCAGTTTCCTGAGCTCTGAGGCTTTCCGAAGGCTGGTAGCTTCCTGTTCCACCCCCCTGCACTTGGTATTTGAGTTACTGTATTGCCTATTTACATATATTTGACTTTTCACTGCATTTCATTTCTTCTAAAGTTGAGCTCTCATCTTCGAGGAACAGAGACTCTTCCTCCTGATGCAGTGCTAACGTCTTGCTAATGCTCTGACTCAGCCTGACTTGAAATCCATAGTTTCGTTTTCTGACATTGCGTGTATGCATCCTTAGTCCCTTCAGTCATGTCCAACTCTTAGTGACCCCAGGGACTGTAGCCCACCAGGCTCCTCTGTCCATGCGATTCTCCAGGCAAGAATACTGGAGTGGATTTCCATGCCCTCCTCCAGGGGATCTTCCCAACTCAGGGATCAAACACAGGTCTCTTACATCTCCTGCACTAGCAGGCAGATTCTTTACCACTAGCCACAATATTATTAATGATTAATATTGAAGTCTTGAATTTAAAAGAAATGTGATAAGAAGTTTCATGGGAGAGCTGAGATGGTAAGTTTTGTGAAAAGTTCCTTGGTTTAGGACATTTCTCATCCTCGGCATGAATTTAACTTGAACCTCACTAGCCCAGCTTCACATGAGAAAGTTCTGAAAAGCAGCGGGGTAGAAACACAGCATCTGGTCATCCTGACTGTGAATATCAGAGCCTCCTCTTTTATACATCTGTTAAGTCCGGGCTTCTGGGAAGAAAATAGGTATCCATATTGTTGATGTGCCCTCAGAGGGCCTCAGACACATTTTGTTCCCAAACAGAATTAGAAGGAAAAAGTCTGCTTAGCTGTCTTTTCCTGTTTAAAATACAGCTGCCCCCGAAGCAGAGACGCACTCAGCTCACCGGTGCTCTCTGCAAACTTGTGGTGCGAGTGTGTGATGTAAGTGGTGTGGAGTGGTTTTGTTGCTAGGGGAAATGCGTTAAAAAAGGAAGGGGAGGGGGTACGGTATCTCTTGTATGGCGCGGATCCTTTGGGTATTTAACATACAGTTTCCACAAAGGACACTCAGAATTATACCTCTGGTTCAAAATTGCTTAAATGTTGAAACATATGGTCTCGTGTTCCATTCGTTAGGAAACAACCAGCTGTTCTCAGCCTGCGAAATCCAAGTAAACATCCACTGTGTGGAAGAGTGAATCTGAAGTGGTTCAGTAAAAATATGAAAGCTGTTTTTGCTGAAGAAGAAGACGGTGGGGGGGGAAGGGCCACCCCGAAACAACAGCTAGTAAAAAAAAAAGAAAGAAAGAAAGAAAAGAAATCCTGTCCTGATAACATGTTTTGCCTGGCTTGCTCGCTGTGGACTATGGAACAGGACAGACTCTGGCGACATTTCAATGAAAGAAAGGTTCATAGCCATCCTTGTTGTCTCCTGATGGTGGAAAATTGTGCGACTGTGTCTCAATGCCTGTGATTATTTTAATAAAATGCAGTTATCTGAATAATTAATTTATTTGGCTACTCCACTGTGTCCTCCATTCACAGAGGCCAAAATGTCAAAGATCAAGTAGATTGGGAGAATAGGAAAATTCTCATTATAGAGGCAAAGGGAGGAGGGAGAGGATGAAATATTTGGAATTTCAGCGCCGTGGTTTCTATTTATCCGAAATGTCAAGGGCAGTGTAAAATGTATTTTTAAAATGTGTTTCTGTATGGTTTGTGCCCATTCTTGGCGTGGCTGTGGCTCTACAGAGGCCATTGTTCTTTGAAGAGTATGAGGGGGTGTCTTTGTCCAAAGTGACAAAAAGAAGACTTGGAAGACTGGGCTTCCTTTGTTCCTGTGCGGTGCTGTAAAATTTGGTTTGAAATTAGGACCTCAGGGAAGGACCTTCAATAGAGAGCTTTCATTTCCTGCCAGCATTTTAATCACTCTGGGGTTTAAAGTGGATGGCCGGCCAGCATAATGGCCCTATGTTTAATAGAACAGCTCGTATCTTGAAGGGCCAGTTAAGGGATCTGTCACCCGCCCAAATATTCGTCTTTTCTGTTTCCTGTCCATTTACGAAGATCACCCACCCTTTTAGGTGGCCGCCCTGGACCTTTTTGTAGGAGAGCTGCTACCACTGCTTTCTAAAGAGGCTGAACAGAAAGCCAGTTGAGTGTGGTCCAGTCTTCACCCTCTACAGGAAGGGACTCAGGAGTGCTCTAATTAGACACAGAATCCATCAGATCTGGGAGCCGATTCCATCAGTTGCAGAGAGAAAGTGTCAGGGTTCACGAAAGGATAGAACGTGAAGAAGTTTAGAATCGAGCCAGATCTCATCAAGAATGTTGGCACCTGCTGATTTGATGTCTGACTGCCACATCACCTCCATGGAAGTTAAAATGCCATCCCATCAGGATTCACTCATCCCTTAGAAGGTGAAGTAACCCAGTGGATTTGCTCCTGTTGTGTAATAAGGAAGTTTGTAGCTTGTGTGATGGAGTGGCTCTTTAAATCCTGAAAGCTCCCGTGAGAGCCATTTAGAGATTTACCTTTTATATCCAGATCTCCTAAAGGAGTGAATATTGGAGTCAAGTCCTGAAAGATGGGGCCAGCATTAAGAAGCAAGTGTTCTGGGATTTCCCTGGTGGTCCAGTGGTTAAGACTTTGCCTTTGAATGCAGGGGGCGTGGGTTCAATCCCTGGTCAGGGAGCTAAGATTCCCCACATGCCTCACGGTCAAAAGAACAAAACAGAAAAACAGAACGATATTGTAACAGATTTTAAAAAGACTTTAAAAATGATCCACATCAAAAAAATTTTTTTGAAAAGCAAGCACCTGAGCTTCTTACCTGATTCATACCTGATGGCCAGGAAAAACATCAGTGAAAGGCTCATATTCACTAAGTTCTCATCTGGGACCTGTCGCTGAAATTGCTCTGTGACCAAGTGCTAAGCATCATATCCTCGCGATGTGGTAACAGTAGTAGTAAACTGCTTAGCAGAGACGATTTCAGAGGTGGCTATTAAATAGGATCACAGAGTGGTTCCCTAACTCAGAATTAAAACAGACATGAATGGAGAGCGAAAGGAAGGGACTTTTTAAGCTACTAATACATTCTCCCATCTCAGGGAGCCAGGAATCCTGCGAAAGAAACCGGAAGTCTGCTCTCCATGGGTGTTTGCTTCTTTGCATGGAGGGATAGGTTATCATGGGGAAATGAAGGCAGGTGTAAGCCTCCTTCAGCAACAACTGAAAGCATCCTCTCTCCAGTCTGTCGAAGGCCAATCTGGACCCATAACCCTGGAGATGGTGGAAGTGAGCCAGAGTCTTAGCTGCCCACAGCTTTCTCTGAGCCAGGGTCTTGGCCCTGGGTGGAAGAAAGGAGAAAAAAAACTGGGGTGAGAGTGGAGCGTAGTCTTACTTCTTCAGAAAAAATGAAATGACATTAACACTCTCGCCTTCCCCCTTCACAGTTGCTAGAACCAGCCCCTCTCCCCTTTTCCCCTCTGTCATCTGGAATCATTGCCTGGTTAGTTCATATGATAGCGCAGTTGGCCACCAAGAACTAAGGACTGTGCTTCCTTATTGACTGTACTTGCGCACAGAAAGACTTTTCAAACAAGAAGGTAAACATCCAGCGATTCTCCTGTCCCTTTGAGAGCCATCCTCTCCCTGGGTCCCTTCTGACCTCTTTTGTCATGTCTCTGGCCTCAAGATTTCTTAGCTGCCCGGTTTGATCCCTTTTGAATTGTCTTCCCTTGGATGAGTAGCTGTTTGAAAGGTGATTTAAAGTGAGTGTTGCTCCCTGTAAGAGCTATTGGTGAAAAGAGCACTATCTCGAAGCAGCAGAGGTGTCTGCATAAGGCAGGCAGGCTCTCCTGAGGTTGGTATTCCAGATGTGCATTAATCTAGGAGGAATTATGCATCATTAGACTCAGAATCTTTTCCTTGCATCCAGGTCAATTCTCCAAGGACAACAGCAAAAAGCCTCTGACATTTCAGCCAGGGAGCCATCACTGTACTCACACCAGTCTGTTCCTACACCGGAAATGTTTCGACTCAACCACTCAAACAGCTCTTCTGAAGGTCTAGGGTCTGGTTCTTGGGTAAAATTTTTCAGGCGTAGGTTTGGAGGGAAGGCTGCCCACCAGAGCAGTGCCTTCGCATTAAGTCAGGATCATCAAAGATCTGACTATAATCCTCTTCATTCACTGTAGCAGTTTGTGTGGGCGTATCCACCATGTGGGAACCTCATTTCATTGAAGAATCTGAATATTTTGTAAGGATGTGAAGACTTGCAAACAATCTTTTCTGTAAGGCCGTGAGAGGAACAAAGCAGCTAATGTTAGAAAGAACTGGTACTCTATTGTTTTCTGCCATTTGTAAAACTCAATAGGAATATTCTAGACTTGACAGATTTACATCCTCAACTTGTTGCTCCTTAAAGAGTATACATATCCTGTTTACAAAAAGCCTACCTGTGAAAGAGATCTGTTCCATTGGAAGGATATCCTCTTTTGGAGCTCAACTAGTCTAAAAATAAGATGATATATGTACAGTGCTGTGCTCAGTCACTCAGTCAGTCGTGTCCCACTCTTTGCAACCCCATGGACTGGAACCTGCAAGGCTCCTCTGTCCATGGGGAAATTCCATGCAAGAATACTGGAGGGGGTTGCCAGTATCCTCCAGGGGATCTTTCCAACCCAGGGATCGAACACAGGTCTCACGAATTACAAGCAGATTCTTTACCGTCTGAGCCATCAGGGAAGCCCAAGAATTCTGGAGTGGATAGCCTATCCCTTCTCCAGGGGATCTTCCCGACTCAGGAATCGAACCATGGTCTCCTGCATTGCATGTGGGTTCTTTACCAGCTGAACTACCAGGGAAGCCCAATATATGTACTAACCCCCTAAATTACTTGTTTATAGCAAAAAACTTGTCTGTACCTTCAAAGAGCTATCTGAAGTCTGCAAAAGACAAGGCTTGGGATAAAGTTTTATATACACATACTTTATTTTTATATGTACACCTGAATATATAAAATTATATATAATAATATATTTAAAATAAATATAATAGATATGAGTGTATATAATGTAAGTATGTATGTGTATGGGCTTCACCAGTAGCTCAGATAGTAAAGAATCCACCTGTAATGCAAGATCCCAGGTTCAATCCCTGGGTTGGGAAGATCCCTTGGAGAAGGAAATGGTTACCCACTCCAGTATTCTTCCCTGGAGAATCCCTGGACAGAGAAGACTGGTGGGCTAAATCTGCAGGGTTGCAAAGAGTCAGACATGACTGAGTGACTAAGCACGCATGCACAGTGTATGTATATGCAAGTCAGTGAAAGTGAAAGTGTTCGCTCAGTCATGTCCGACTCTTTGCAACCCCATGGACTATACCCGCCAGGCCCCTCTACCCATGGAATTCTCCAGGGATTCTCCAAGAATACTGGAGTGGGTTGCCATTCCCTTCTCCAGGGGATCTTCCCAACCCCGGGATTGAACCCAGGTCTGCTGCATTGCAGGCAGATTCTTTACCACCGGAGCTACCTGGGAAGCCCATGCAAGTCAATGGATTTAGCTAAGATGGCTTTATATTTGCCTTGCTGTAGGCAGATACTACTCCAACCTTAATTGTAACCAAGGCGATTATTAGGCTCACGGGTGCTAGTTTCCAATTTTTCAGCCTTTCTTAGAAATCACACTAGAAAATGAAGTGGCCTTTGTGGAGGTCCCATTTGGGGGCAGTGACGTTGGTTAGCTTGCTTCTGTGGACTTCCTTTGCAAACATGCCTGTATCTGTATGTTCTTCTGTTCCTTTCCTCCAAAAGCCTTTCCTGAGAGTTATTCCCTTATTTAGTACCTCTTTTATTATTCTGTGTGCAAGTGCTTTTATGTTTTAGGATTGAATCCTCATCAGATAGTTAACTTGTTTGAGGCAACCTGTCACACTTTTTCTGTGTTCCTCAGAATTTAGCCAACTGTTCAGTGCCTTAGAAAGTGTTAGTTTCCTTCCTTTGTTTAATTCTTATCCATAAATTTTTCATAAGACAAAAGTTAGACATCATGGGAATTAAAGCAAAATCATACGATAACCAAGTGGAAAGGGTTAGGTGAGGCCTTCTGGCAGCCAAATGCCTCCTTAAGAGAAAGGCAGGAAAATGATTGTCCAGAGTAGTGGTTTGATTTTTTCTAAATGAAGTTCTCTCTTTCTTAAACATTTTATTTATTTTATTTTGGGCCATGCTGCCAGGGCCCTTCTCTAGCGTGGCAAGCAGGGGCTCCTCTCTAGTTGTGGTGTGCAGGCTTCTCATTGCTGTGGCTTTCCTTGTTGTGGAGCACAGGCTCTAGGATGCAAAGACTTCAGTAATTGTGGCTCCTGGGCTCTAGAGCACAAGCTTAATAGTTGTGGCCCACAAGCCTAGTCACTTCACAGCATGTGAGATCTTCTCAGATCAGGGATCGAACTTGTGTCTCCTGCCTTGGCAGGCAGCTTCTTCACTACTGAGCCACCGGGGAAGCCCAGTTGCTTGAGTTAAAGTGGGGCTGGAGTTACTAACTAACCTCATAGGAGGACTCTGATTTCAAAAAATCACATTCCAACTAAAGATATATTTTGATGGAACTACTTCGAATTAACAGTGACTTTCCTGGAAACTACTGAAGATAACTGTTCAAAACGGTAGTCTCTGGCTATGAATGAATGTACCATACAGATGCTGAGAAGTATGTAGCAATAACAGGTCTGTTGTTGGTTTCATCTCAGAAAATTTGCCACTTGCATAGTTAATGTGCAGCCTTACTCTATAAATGCAGCCTCCGTTTCTCTTACATCCATTAGATAAAATATAAGGAACTAATCAGGATCTCTCTTTTGATAGCAGGAGAAGATAAGCAGGAAATGTAACTAACCAGGATTAATTTCACATATTGTCTATTATTATGATTTTTTAAATCTATTTCTTGGCTTGGTCTAATATTTTTCAGTTCAGGGAGCTAGCTTCTTGAGAATAAAAGACAAGGATATATTTTACTGATGTCTAATTCTTTTAACTCTTTTGAAAGGGAAACAAATGTCTCTGGAAACCCATCAGTTAGAGAAAATATTTCAGGCATCAAAGTACCAGAGAAAAGAACTTGCTTAGCTGATTTTTCTTTCTCTGGATGGAGAATCTGGTGGTCTTGGTTTTTATTTGTCTCTATTACTACCTAGGTCTCTTTTCTCCTAACACTTTACCATTCTCTACTTCAGTTTAGTATTTCGTGAAAGACCTAAACTAGAGACATGCAGACACTTGACTGTGTCTCCCAACTGGGATGCATTGCTCCCTTGCATAGAGTGTCCATAGAGTGGAGTGTCCATTATGCTGCAGACTCTAGAATACAGAGGAGTATATATGACATATTTTTAAAGCTCTTTCATCTCAAAGTAAGTTGTGATTATTTACAAGAAGTGCGAAAGGTTAACATTAGTCTCTCCCAATTTCTCCTTCTTTCATATTCACCTCCTCCATTTGCTAACTACCCCCAGTTTAAGATATCCAGGCTTCATTAGGTATGGACACCAGCAGCTCTTATGCAGTGATTCTCAACCTTCGCTGCACATTTGAATTCTTTGGGAACCTTTCAAAAACTCCCTCTCTCCAGACTGCCCTCAGAGCAGTTGAAGGTGAAGTACAGACATTAGTGTTTTTTAAACTCCCTAGATGATTCCAGTGTAGAACCAACTTTGAGAACCTGTGTTTTTTTTTTTTTTTAATTTATTTACTTTTCTGGCTACTTTGGTTCTTAGCTGGTGTATGCAGGATCTTCGTTGCATCATTGGGATCATTCATGGCGGTGCATGGGACTCTACTTGTAGCGTGTAAACTCAATTGTTGCAGGCTGCAGAATGCTTGGGCCTCTGCGGTTGTGGCATGCAGGCTGCCTAGTTGTGGCGCGCGGGCTCTAGAGCGTGCGAGCTCAGTAGTTGCAGCACTCAGGTTAGTTACCTCATGGCTTGTGGGTTCTTAGTTCCCAGAGCAGGGATCAGACCCAAGTACCCTGCATTACAGGTGGATTCTTAACTAGGGAAGTCCCAGAAAACCGCTATCTTAGTTGAATCTCTTTTGCTTTTACGAGTGTAATATATAAGTCCATTTTTCTAAATTATGAAAATATATATTTATGTTGGTTCTCTTAGCAATAGATCTCTTATATAAATTTCAGAACATTTTGCCGAGTATCTTGCTGATTGTATATTTTATTCCATACTTATCTCTCAGCCATTTCCCTCCTGTGGAGGTATAGTATCATTTCAGGTTAGGCAGCTGACGTGAATTGTCTATTCCCATTTCCTGTAAATTAAGTAAGTGAGGAGAGAAATTCCTAGTGTATCATGGGATGTCCAGAAATTGAGCATAGTGAATTTAGAGTGATATCAATATGTGTGTAATTACAACAGAAGATACTCCTATTGGGATTTCAGTCACTCTTTTGTCTGATTTGCCTTAACTCAGGTTTTTAGAGTACTGAGAAAGAAGCTGTATTCTTCTAGAATTCATCCTACCCTCAACAGAAGTTTAAAGTAAAAACAAACAAAAATATAACTGTTCAGAATGAAGAAACCAAATTAAAACACAGGTAGGATTTAGCCTATATCATAATGTCGGTAAAGAATCTGCCTGCAATGCAGGAGACCTGGGTTGGGAAGATTCCTTTGGAGAAGTGAATGGCAACCCACTCCAGTATTCTTGCCTGGGGAATTCCATGGATGGAAGAGCCTAGCGGGCTATAGTCCATGGCGTTGCAAAGAGTCGGACACCACTGAGCAGCTAATGAAAGTGAAATCACTCAGTCGTGTTCGACTCTTTGCGACCCCGTGGACTGTAGCCCACCAGGCTCCTCCGCCCATGGGATTCTCCAGGCAAGAGTACTGGAGTGGGTTGCCATTTCCTTCTTTAGGGGATCTTCCCGACCCAGGGATAGAACCCTGGTCTTCCGCATTGCAGGCAGACGCTTTAACCTCTGAGCCACCACTTTCTTTCTATTTTATATAGTATCTATGAACTAGGCAATTCAATAAATACTTGTTAATTTTATATGAAGTAAGATAATTCTCACATAATAGAAAAGAATATTAAAAGAATATACATATGTATAACTGAGTCATTTTGCTGTAGAGCAGAAATTAACACAATATTGTAAATCTACTATACTTCAATAAAAAAATTTTTTAAAGATAATTTTCAAACACATTCTTCTAAGATAGCAGAATGTAATGTGCACTTATTAACAGTGAGTTTGGACATACTTGTGCAGGTTTTCCTTTATCTAAGTATCAAGTCCTCAGTCTGCATAGTTGTTTGTCTACCACAGAGAGTTTAAAGTTAATGCTAGTTTTAAAGTGTCCTCTGCCTTTTGTGAACCCACTGCAATATTCTTGCCTGGAGAATCTCATGGACAGAGGAGCCTGGTGGGCTGCAGTCCAGTGGTTTGCAAAGAGTTGGACACCATCGAAGCAACTTCACATGCACGCATGCACACAGCCTTTTGTAATAGTGAAAAATCTGGATTCCTGAAAAGAACAGAGTCTTTTCCCACCTGGATGATCTCCAGTCCTTACAAGGGTTTGGAGGTATTTGGTGAGGATATTGTGACTGGGGAATCATTGTGGCTTAGTTTGGCTTGCCTTAGAAATGTAAATTATAGGAAATCTTTCCTGAAAAAGATAAACAGGAACTGAGAACAGAAACACTTTTTTCCCCCTGTCATGGTTATGTGGAGCGATTGGAGGGATGGACAAATAAATAAAGGGCATATTCCCAGGACCTAGACACCCTCCAGAAGCCCTCTCCCTTTTATCTCATGTTAGGTTTTACAGATCTTGTATATCAGGCAGATTCCTCTCACTCATTGATTTGCTTGAGAAATCTTTTTCTTGATCATGTAGTGACTCACACTTGCTCTGCTGAAACTCCTTGAAGCCTTATTTTCTCCCTTCCTCAAAATGGTTTTTAAACACTGTTTAATGCCAGGCACAAAATAAACTATGCAAGTAAAGTGTCAGACTTGTTCAGAGTAGTCTGGTTACTGAATTTATGGCTCTGAGATGCCTTTGTGCTTTGAATGAACAGTTATAATTGGCTACTGATGATTTAGGTAGACTAGTGACTGCCAGAAATCTTGAGATTAGCAGACCTTTTCCAAGTAGGTCTTCACTTAATATTGCTTTGCTTCTAGCCTGGTTGGGCTTTCACAGTCTCCAGCCAACTTGAATAAGGAGAACTAAGAAGGTTAAAGGAAGAAATGCTAAGTGTTGGGTCATAAGAAGTTGAGTTGTGTGCTTTATCTCTTGTTCCTCATGGAGCTGGCTGCACTGGCTTTCTCAGTCTGGAGTCCCCTTGCTACCTTCTGTCCTCTAGGGTCTGCCCTTTGGGGCTAGAGAAGAGGACCCTAAGACAGGCATGCTCTTGGCTTCAGGTAAATTTCCTGGAAACATGTTGCTGGCTGTCCCAGGACCCTGCTTGTTAAACTGCAGCCGGTAACTATAACTACTTTGTAATCACGTGGTCACGCCCCCGCCCTGTCCCCGAGAAGTCAGGGCTGAGTTGGCACGGTTGTCTGCATGAACAACTGTGGATCAAACAGCCTGATGTTTGTTATTAGGCAAGAAAGACATCCAGCTGGTGGGCTGAGCGTCCTCATCCCAGACTGCTCTTCGTCCTGTGAGGAAATAGCCACTTGTTCATTTCTATCCCATCACACTACTTTTCAAGCCTTGATTTACTGTGAGAACTCAACCTGGCTGACCATAGGTCCCCGTCTCTCCAGATCCTGCTTGCATATGTCAGTTTATTCATCAGCAGTGCTCACCGTTTCACCCCTAAAAGTGCACCGATATGGATGACAGCCACTCTACTTATCACTCTATGTTGGCCAAAAGAAAGAGCCACCAAATGGAATGATACCAGGATGTGTGCTTCTAAAACAGAGAGATTCGCCTCTGTAATCTGCAATCATCAACTCAAATCCAAAACAGACAGCTTCTTCTTGATGTTCGCTGACAAGGAAAGGTGCTCTGGAATTAGGATTCTGGTCTCTGAAGCTAATACTGTTGTAGGAAATCAGAAGCAGGGCACTGAAGTATGAAATCCAGCAGATTTTGTAGCCTTTTCCATACAACTGGACTCTTCTCATGAGAAACAAACATGGGTGAATGTTGATACAGCAAGTTGTCTTTTGAACACACAGAGAGCTCTGAGAAAGGAACCTCATCCAGAAATCTCATGTCTTAACTGGTGCCCAGGGGTGCCCGGGAAAGGACCATTCATTCCAGCAATTCCTTTATGGGCAAATTTCCTAGGGAGTGTTGTAAGTTCAGTAGTTGTGTGTAGGTTCAGGACTTTGGAGCCATATCTGAACACAAAGGTCTTTTTTTTTTCTCCCCAGGGTGGTCCACTAGCTTAGTCTCTGTGTGCCCACATGGAGTGCTGCCCGCTGAGGGAGTTTATGAAATTTTGATGTAGAAATTAGGTTGTTGCTTATCTTGTACCTTCTTGCTCATAGTATTGACAGTACCATTGAATTGCTCGAGGCAGATAGCATCTCGGCGATCACTGTGCTGTTTCAGCTCTCTGCTGCTGACAACATCAGAAGTGTTTTAACAGGGTTTTAATGGGCAGCCTCTGAAGCTCCTTGGAGGGTTGCAAATAGCTGCCGTGAGAAACCCCCTCTGCTGCTCTGGGCTGACATGCCCTCTTTTCTCATCCAGCTGCTGCATGTTCAGATGGCCGCCTTCCTGGTGACAAGCACTTCTTATTTGGGCTGAGCTGTAAGAGGACTTGAATTCCAGAGATGAGATTGTGTAATATAAAAAAGGAAAGGTCTCCTAAGGACGTTTTCTTCCCATCCTGTTGGGGGCAGGAAAAACAAGACGGGTTATGGGGGTTAGGGTGAGAGAGGGGGTCGAACCAGGAATAAGTCTGCCATTCCCAGAACCTTTCAGAGAAAAGTCCTGGTGTGTCGTTAAAACTGAAGTGTTCTCATCTGACGGAGTCATAAGGATCTCTTTGGAGAATGCCATGCCCAGAGCCCCTGTTTTCTAGCTTTCCCACATTTTAGAGTTTTATTTCACGGCTGACAGGCACACTAAAGAAGAAAACACCTTTCCACACATGAAGACAATTTTTGACTATTTCATGATACTCTAGGATTTTTATGAAATACATCTCCAGGGTTAAAGCAGAGTGAATTAATACAGTTTCAACTTGGGTTCCATTACTTGATCTTTGAAAATTAAAATAAAATGAAAGTTCCACTACTTGATCTTTAGATACAACAAAGTGACTGAATTCCCAACTAGTGACTTAAAACCTCAAATCATAGGATGAAAGGGCACGGAAATCCACCTCTCCTAGAATTCTCTTAACTAAGACAATGAGGTGAAAAATGATATGACTTTGACCTCCTAGCTGTGGCACCAAAGATGGTCCTTGATTATCTGTGCCCGAGGTCAACAGGGTACTCGAAAGGGAACTGGTGATAAAAAACGGGAAAAAAAAATATGATGGCTGAAATAATAAACTTTTTATTGAAATGCAAGAACTCAGTCTTATCAGGAAGGCACACATCCTACCCCTACCCCACCTCCCACCCCTGAGAAAAATGTCTGTATTTCATTTAAAAAGTGTGGTTCATAGTAGAATCCCAGTGTTTGGAGGTGTCAGTGCAGACGTCAGCAGCTTTGACTGTCTCTCTCCATCAATTTCCCTTCTGAGGGAGTAGAAACAATAGCTTGCCTGGCTCTTTTTAAAGAAGATCTAAGAATACTTCCTTCTGATGTCAGAGAGAGAGACTGCTTTTACTTCAAGCTCTACCTGCTGAGAATTGGTTTTTATCATTATCACCCTCCACGGATTTTTCAGGCTGCCTGCGAAGAATCTCCTATCAGACACTTAAGGCCATTTCACAGCCTTCTCTTCCCAAACCAGATTGATAGGACTAGGCTGTCATCTGTCCCTCAGAGATTTAAGATTCTTAACTTCTTGTCACCAGTAGAGGCATGACTTTAGCTATTAAGGGATAAATTTGATTATCAAGGTTGGAAGGGGAAAAAAAAGAAGTGCACCTCTGGGACACATTCAGAAATGGATTCTTGGGAAGACCCAAGCCTGTTTTTCACTTTCTTACAGCTAGCTACCTTTCCTGAAGCTGCTGTTAGCTATGCTACTGTTGGGACTGTTACTCCAACTAAGATCATAAAAATGGCTTTATTGCATGTGCCTGTGCTTGGCGTCTTCGGCAAGGCACTGAGTAAAGAAAACTACAGGAGGCTACATAATATGAAGGGAAAAGCACAAGAGTATGGCCTGTGGGAGAGTGTAATGACAAAGAGTATAAATTCTAGAGTGGGGGAAGAGCTAATCACACTGCTGACCAGCAGCAGGTCTACCTCCCTCTGCCTCTGCTTCTTCATTTGCAAAACAAAAATTACAGTGAGAATTGTAACCTACTCATATTGTTGGGGATTAAATAAGAAAATGGACAATTATAGCACCGTGCCTGGCACACAATTGCAAGTGTTTGGTTAACAGGGATTGATAATAACTATTTCTCTTAAGAATACGCAGCCTGGGACTCAATAAATGTATATATAATCCCTGCATATGTTCAAAGTGCCTAGTTTAGGGAATTTATTAGTGGTTGTAATATAGTACAAGCAGATATAGATACAAGTGCAGAGGATATAGAATGGCAGAAGGAATCAGTTAATCAAGATATGAAAGAATGTTGAGGAGCTGTAAAGAAATGATAAAAATATTCAATATCAACCTTTGAGAGAAAGAGTCCCCCTAAACTTGTCAAGCTCCAGATTTCAGTTTTGAAAATCTATCTTCTCTTTTACAGTCTTGAATCAAGTTAGGGGGCTTCAGTGCTGGTTCAGGGGCGAATACTCTGCTCTCTCGACGCAAGGGGTCCAGGTTTGATCCCAGGTCAGGGAACCAGATCCCACAGGCCACGACTAGGACCCATCACAGCCAAATAAATAAACATTTAAAAGACAATAATAAAATCAGAATCAGGCCTGACTACCTACTATGGTCTTGGGATGGTTTTTCCTTTCTTTAAGGCCTCATTTTTCTCTAAAGTGGGAGAGAATCTTCTGTTTTCCTGATGGCTCAGTGGTCAGGGACTCCCTTGCCAATGCAGGAGACCCAGGTTCAATCCCTGAGTCAGGAAGATCCCCTGGAGAAGGAAATGGCTCCTGGCCTCAAATTTTAGAGGTTTACTGAAAAAAGAAGAGAGTTGTGGCATTCCTGTTTTCACAGTTGCTCAACTGTATTTTCTCCGAGGTAAAGATGCATTGTGGATCCACCCTGATAGATCTTTCTGTGAAATTCTGCACTCCTGCCTTATGTGTACAGCTTACCAGTGAGGCAGTGTAGTTAATTTTTTCTGTGTTATGGCTGATTTTGTAAGTTCCATCATGTGATCACTGGTCTCTGTCAAGGTGGACCATTGACGGGTCTGCAGGTCCGGTTGATTCCTCTGCCCCGTTGGCTTTGGGGTTTGCTTTGAAATTTCCTTTGCTTCACTCAGCTACCTTGAGTAAAGACATTTGCTGCTCCCTGTGCATGCACCTTCCCCTGCTTCCATCCTTGTGCCCCCTCTGGAAAATGGGGAATGAGATTTGTCGGCCATGTAACCTAAAGCTAGCCCTTCAGGTTTCCCTCAGTCGTAAAATTACTCCACTTTGGACTTTTCTCGTTTCCCGGTTTGCTTGGTTGCAAATTCAGTAGTTTAATCCTCCACATTGGAAGAACGCCAGTGTGGTATCTCCCTGTCCTTAGTCATAACTGTGGATGGTAACTGTGGAATACACTTCTTACGAATGTTTATTTTTGCTTTCCACACGTGACAGGATTCAGAGCTGGTTTTTTACAAATACTTGAAAATGTTACTTAGTAGAGACACCTCTAATCAGGTCCTGAATGGCTGGCAAGCTGCCTCATCTGATCATCTTTGTTACTGTCTCTCTTCGTGTTCAAGCATTTCCTTATTTTATATACCACCTGCCAACATCTCACTAAAAGATGTCTTTAACCATGAGTCATTATAAAGGGCTCATTTCAGTTCAGTTCAGTTCAATTCAGTCGCTCAGTTGTGTCCTACTCTTTGCAACCCCATGAACTTCAGGCTTCCCTGTCCATCACCAACTCCCAGAGTCCACCCAAACCCATGGCCATCAAGTCGATGATGACATCCAGCCATCTCGTCCTCTGTCGTCCCCTTCTCCTCCTGCCCTCAATCTTTCCTAGCATCAGGGTCTTTTCCAGTGAGTCAGTGCTTCACATGAGGTGGCCAAAGTATTGGAGTTTCAGCTTCAACAGTCCTTCCAATGAATACCCAGGACTGATCTCCTTTAGGATGGACTGGTTGGATCTCCTTGCAGTCCAAGGGACTCTCATGAGTCTTCTCCAACACCACAGTTCAAAACCACCAATTCTTCGGCGCTAAGCTTTGTTTATAGTCCAACTCTCACATCCATATATGACCACTGGAAAAACCATAGCCTTGACTAAATGGACCTTTGTTGGCAAAGTAATGTCTCTGCTTTTCAATATGCTATCTAGGTTGGTCATAACTTTCCTTCCAAGGAGTAAGCATCTTTTAATTTCATGGCTGAAACCACCATCTGCAGTGATTTTGGAGCCCCCCCAAAAATAAAGTCTGACACTGTTTCCACTGTTCCCCCATCTATTTGCCATGAAATTAATGGGACCAGATGCCATGACTTTCGATTTCTGAATGTTGAGCTCTGAGCCAACTTTTTCACTCTCCTCTTTCACTTTCATCAAAAGGCTTTTCAGTTCCTCTTCACTTTCTGCCATGAGGGTGGTGTCATCTGAATATCTGAGGTTATTGATATTTCTCCCAGCAATCTTGATTCCAGCTTGTGCTTCTTCCAGCCCAACATTTCTTGTGATGTACTCTGCATAGTGTCTTTTCAGGATGAAAAGTTTTTAAAAATTTAAAACTGGCAATTAAGATACACTTGACAGGAGGAATATCTTGATTTCTTAGAACACGATAGGGGTAATTTCTATTTGAATCTCTGAGAGCCGTTGGTAAGGTGGCTATGTGATGATGGATGAAAGACCACACGTGTTTTCAGAACAGCTGATTTCCTGAGTCTGGGTTCTTTGTGGTGTGTAAAGTTGTTGCTACAGATGTCAACCAGGCAGTATAGCTAGAACTCAGTTACAGCCTGATCATGTCTGAAGGATGTCTGTCAAGTATTGCCATGTGCTAGGATTTGAATAGAAGGAGGTGAGTGAGAGTGAAGTTGCCATTCTTCAATTCCCTTTGACCTCCTCTAACGGGACAGAAAAGCATTTGTTTTATGTCAGTCGGTTAGTCCATCTTTCCTCCTGTACTTGACTGTACACCTTTTTGAAAGGAGGATAGAAAGCAGTTTTAGTTTTTATCCTGTATCTTTACTTCAAATACTCATTCATTTATAAAAGGAACTTGTGATCTCTGGGCTAGGAATCATAGGTGATCTAAATATGCACAAAGCCAAGTTCTTCTTAGCAAGGAGATAGACTAAATACATCTATGACTAAAAAGTAATGCAAGAAAAAGAAAGCAGTATCCATTTGAAGTTCAGGAAAGGCTTCATGGAAGAAGTGTCATGTGAGCTGAGTTTTATGGAAATAGGAAAAGGGAAGTCATTCCTGGCGGGGAGAACAGTACTCTGAAGACGTGATGTACAGACAGGGAAAAGTAGGTGGTCTGGTTTGCCTGCATGACAGGGTGTGACAAAGAAAGGGGGAAGGAGAGATCATATGAAAAGTAAGTTAGAGTGGAGAGAATGGGGTCTTGAATGTTAGTCTGTCAGTTGGCCTTGAATCTTGTTTCCTCAGCTTCTTATCTCTGTGACTTGATATTTCTTAAACTCTCTGTCCTTAAGTTTCCTGGTGTGTAAAAATGAACAGCTGAAATGAATCTTAATAATATGTTTTATTTAACCTAGTCTATCTAAAATACCCTTTCAAGGCTTAATTGATAAACGAATGATTAATAGAATATTTGACAGTCTTTTTTCCCATGCTAAGTCTTGGAAATCTGCTGTGTGTTTTATGCTTACGGCACATCCAGATTCAGACTAACCGTCTTTCAAGTGCTTCACAGCCACACCTAGGCGACACAAATTGATGACAGGTAGAAGCCTTTCTTCTACTTTTCTGCCTTGGGTTTTATGAACACAAAGATTGCAACGTTCGATTTGAATTCCAAAGTCATGCCATGCTGATAGCCATAGCTACCACCTACAGATGTTTTTGACATGTCAGAAGTTAATCTAAATAAATTCTGTTCTTAATTGGCCATAAGAAATTTGTCAACAGTGATACTGGTAGCAAGTCCATCCTGGTGGACATGTGAGTTTTGCTCAGGCATTTGTTTAGAGAAATAAGACTCATCTCTCCTTTTATTCTTTCTTGACTCAGCCTGCCTTTGTTTTCAGGCCTAACAGTTTTGGAAGAACACAGATTATGTGCTAAATATAATAGCTACCCTTTTCCACTTAAGCGACCATCTGAGTTCCCAGCCCTGATCTAATTCCACTTGCTTCTGAAGTTTACCTTTTTACGCTTGTGTTGGTTTTAGCCAGTGGCCACTGTGTCAGAGGTCATGAACTTGTACACTTCCTCCCCAAAGATTCACTGTACCAGTGTTCAGTTTGTGAAGATTCCCCTGGATTCGTTTATTTAATTTTAATTTGTTTAATTCATGAAATCACTCAGCTCTTTTTTTCTTCTTTCAACTGGATTGCAAATAAAGGAGTGGAAGGAAAGGAATGGAAATCCTTTCTTCAGCGTCTTAATTATCTTAGTTTTAAGTTGTTCTATAAGTGTGTATTTATGAATGTAGTTTTACTAGCTTAAAGCATCTAATTGAAACCAGATCCTTAAATCTCTCTGGATCAAGGAGCCCTAATAAGGCCTGAGCATCTTATCCCTACAATCCAGAAGCATTTCTCTGTGCTTGTGTTGATGCATGTGTAATCAGGTTACTCTCCCCGCTTCATCTTCCGCCCCCGACTTTAGTAGGATCTAGTATGGTGGTGAAGGGGATATTTATTCCTGTTTCCAGTGGGTACAGCCAAGGAAGTGAGGGTGAGAGCTTAAGTATTAGCTATTCTTCAGTGGATCTATTTTCTTTACATATGGTATTATGGGCACTACCCATATATTTTCAGCTACAAAATATATGATTGTCCTTTTGCAAATTAAGGGTCACTTTTTTCTCTATCACATGCTGATTCTGATTTAATTCTTTTTTCATATTTGAGTCTTCCTAAAATAATTTTTTTAACTTATTTTTGGCTGTGCTGCGTCTTCGTTGCTGTATGGACTTTTCCTTCGTTGCAGAGAGCGGGGCTGGCTTCCCACTGTGGTGGCCTCTCGTGTGGCGCGCCGGCTCACTAGTTGTGGTGCACAGGCTTAGTTGCTCCACAGTATGTCAGATCTTCCCAGACCAGGGATGAACCTGTGTCTCCTACATTGGCAATCGGATTCTTTTCCACTGAGCCACCAGGGGAGCCCCTGATTCTGATTTAATTCTTGTTGTATGTTCAAAAATACAGCGTGATTTCTAAAATGCCTGCTGACCACAGTAGTGTTAATCATATGCATTTTAACGTTCTTGCCGTTATGTCCATGATCCTTTCTATAGTGGTGAATTTGAGAAAAATTTGCCCTATAATACCTACTTTTTGGGTAATTCCAGCATGTCAGAAAAAGGGGGGGGCATATTTGAAGCATTTAAATTACAATTGACACTTTGTCTTTTTGTGCATACTTGGAGAAGAAAGTGTTCACATAATTATTTTAAATGTTTTAACCCTTTGTATGGAGATTTTCTCAAGTGGATTCATGCTTGCTTGCTTCTTGAGGACCCTTTGAGCTAGTATACAACCTACGCATGCAGTTCTTAGTTGTTGAATTAACTCTTTTTTTTTCTTTTTATCTATTTTTAATTTTTAATTATGAAATATTCCAAACATATAGAAAAGTACAGAACATAATAGTAAATACATGGACCCACTGTGCAAATTTTAAAACTTAATAACGATGTGTAGTATTCATTCTCACCTTTTTCATGAAAGAAACTAGAGCCTCCTAGCTAATTACTGCTACCAGAGGTAATCACTGGCCTCAGTTTGGTATGTATCATCCTATCTATGCATGATTTTATACTTTTTCTACATTTGCATATATGTATATGCAATATATAAATATTGTGTTTACAGTTGTTGAATGACTCATTATAAGCATATAATGTTGTACTAGGTCTTACTTCTTAAAGGTTGAGGTTACTTTTAAGTGTCATATTCTTTGCTCAGATGCAAAATAGCTCCAGTACTCATGTGTATTAACTGTGACTTTTATTTATTTTTCTGCCATCAAGACTGACAGCCTTACTGACTGACAACCAGTCAGTAAGAAGCCTCTTACTGACTGTAACATATGCTAGGTGCACATAACATTACATTGGAAACTTCATTTAATCTTCACAGTGACCCTCTGAGCAAGCTCTCACAGTATCCATTTTACAGATGAGGGCACTGAGGCTCAGAGAGACCAAGTTTTTTCTTATTGCTATCAGTGCATCTACTTATATCATCTTTCCTTTTAAATACATTGCTTCTAATTCTGAGGACCAGAAATCCAGGTAACTAGATTATGCATGGAACAGAATATGCTTTCATCGGGGAAAGAATGATGAAGACTGGGAGAGGGGTTCCAGGTTGGGCATTTATGAGATGTTGTTTGTGGGTGCTAGTGCCCCTTCCATACAGGTCAGAGTTACTCTATGTGAAGCTAATGTTACACTGTTAGCGAGGGATATAGACTGTCTTTGTTCAGTGGTAGTGGTTGTTGTTCAGTTGCTAAGTCATGTTAGACTTGTTGCGACCCCATGGGTCGCCAGGCTTCCCTGTCCTTCACCATCTCCCAGAGTTTGCTGAAACTCACGGCCACAGAGTCAGTGATGCCATCCAACCATCTCATCTTCTGTCATTCCCTTCTACCGCCCTCAGTCTTTCCCAGAATCAGGGTCTCTTCTCATGAGTCAGCTCTTTGCGTCAGGTTGCCAAAGTATTGGAGCTTCAGCTTCAACATTAGTTCTTCCAATGAATATTCAGGGTTGATTTCCTTTAGGATAGACTGGTTTGATCTCTTTGTAGTCCAAAGGATTTTCAAGGGTCTTCTCCAGTGTTACAGTTTGAAAGCATCAATTCTTCGGCTCTCAGCCTTCTCTATGGTCCAACTTTCACATCCATACATGACTACTGGAAAAACCATAGCTTTGGCTCTATGGACCTTTGTCAGCAAAACAATGTCTCTTGCTTATTAATATGCCATCTAGGTTTTGTTATAGCTTTTTTCCCAAGGAACAAGCATCTTTTAATTTCATGGCTGCAGTTACCAACCACAGTGATTTTGGAGCCCAAGAAAATAAAGTCTGTCACTGTTTCCATTTTTCCCCATATATTTGTCATGAAGGGACCGGATAAACGTGAATACCAGATGTCATTCAAATAATCATTTTTTGAATACTGAATTTTAAGCCAGCCTTTTCACTCTCCCCTTTCACCTTCATCAAGAGGCTCTTTAGTTCCTCTTCACTTTCTGTCATTAGGGTGGTGTCATCTGCGTATCTGAGATTATAATGGAATGACCTCAATGACCCCCCACACACTGTTCCAGAGGGGTACAGGTTCCACCACCTAAATCTGGAAAAGCTAAGTCAGTGGTTCCTAATGTTTTGGGGTCATAGACAGAGCTGAGAAGCTAATGAGATTTGTAAGTCCACTCCAAAAGAAGTGTGTGGATGCACTCAGACACACAACGTTGTATATGTTTTCAGGGACTTCAGGACACTCAGAGGTCCATTCCTGGACCCCAGATGAAGATAACTGACTTGGCCTCTATGGGTGGGCACCCTTGGGACGGGGAGATTTGGAACAGAAAAGGGGAGCATTCATGTCTGCCCTTGAGGATTCAAGGTGAGGTGAGCAAGTGGACAGTTGCGCCAGTCCTGAATGTCGGGGGAGACCTTGTGTGCCTGGTCCCCTGGCTGAGAGAAGGGCCGGAAGCCGAGAGAGAGGAGACCAGCCACAGGTCCGGTGGGTTATATGGCCCAGCAGAGCGCTGTGCTGTGTCAGAAAGGCTTTTGCAGCTCTGGGGAGAGATTTTCAGATCCCGAAAGCTTGGGAAACATAGCTTTTTATGCTGTTTCTTGTGGGGGGAGTGTAATTGCGTCACAGTGTGGTACTAAGTTCTGCTGTACAGTGAAGTGAATCAGCTCTGTGTGCACATACACAGGCTCTTGCATGCTCAGTCACGTCCAGTTCCTTGTGACTCATGGACTGTAGCCCACCACACTCCTCTGTCCATGGGATTTCCCAAGCAAGGATACCGGAGCGGGTTGCCATTCCCTTCTTCAAGGCGTCTTTCTGACCCAGATGTTGAACCGAGGTCTCTGATGTGTCCTGCATTGGCAGAAGGATTCGTTACCCCCGAGCCACTGGGGAGCCCATCGCCTCCCTTTTGGGTCTCCTCCCACTCCACCCCCACATCCTGCCTATCTGGGTCATCACAGAACACCGTGTTTATTTTTTCTGTACTGATTTTTTTTCCTCTCTCGGCTTTATGTAAAATTTGCACAGAGGTCAACATAGAAGGAGAGATTTGCAGATAAAGCCTTGAGCCTTTATAAAGAGAAGAACAGCTTGCAGTGGCATTAGCATTACTTTTCCTCTCTCTTGAGAGTGAACCTCAGGGAGTTAGAGAGCAAGGGCTCAGCCACAGGTGTAGACACAGACTCTGTCCCACCTGGAGGCCCTCCTTTCAGATTTTCAGCCCTAAAGTTTTTCACATCTCCTTCTACTAAGAATGCCTTTTCTTTTACACTCTTTCTTGCATCATCCCCCTAGGCCAGTAGAATCCAGCGGCAAGGACTTCCTCATTTTGCCAAGCTTGACTCCTATTTGTGGAACCAGTCACCTGGCTCTTCAGTGAGGCCTTGAATGGTTTTAGAAGTCCTTTATTATTTTTCTTTGCGATGCCCTGAAGCCTCAGTAGTGTTGAGAAATTATGAAGGAGACTGTAAACAAGTTGAACTCTTTAACCAAAGAAGCTGCCTTTAATAAGAAACCATAATTAATAGTGTATTTTTAAAGGATTTCAGCACACTAAAGTAACAGGTCCAATAGTTACAGTATTTTCCAAAATCATTGGATGTTATCGTAAAGAATGAGAGTTGTCATCTTTTATATCACAGATCAATCTTCTGTGTCTCAATTCAACAATTTTTTCCTTGACAGCCCCAGTCTCAGTTAGTGAACCCCCTTCTTGTGCTTCTAAAACTTTTCCGTTGAAGTACCTTGAATAGCAGGAGAGAGGTGCTTATGTGCCTCTCTTGTTCAATCCTCAGTTCTGGAGCCACAGCTTTGACTGTTAGTGTCTAAAAATTTTTCTTGAAGCTACGGCTTTATCCAAAAATTAGTGTTGATATTATGTTCTCATCTATAATATGTATGTTTGTCTTAACATATGAATTACTTGTCAGTTAAATTACTTTACTTTTTCCCCAAAAATTTTCAAGCAGTGCAACTCTCCCTGGCCCACCACTGGATAACCCTAGAAATTCTGCAGTAACAGAAACATTGGCAAAGGGCTTTTTAAAAATTGCTTTTGTTCCCATTTTACAGATAAAAAACAAGTTTTGTAAAGTTCAGGCACTCAAGCTAAGGTCATAAAGTGGCAAAGTCATTCCCAACCCATGTTAGAAACTTTTTGAGTTCCAAATCTATAATACACAACCATTCTGAGTGTTAGGCATCTTATTTTCAAAAGAAGTAAGAAGGTTAGGGTTTTCAAATATTCCGGAAAGTTAGTGACTATGAGTTATTCATGCACAGCACGCTTAGTTTCCCAAATAGCTTGGAAACAATTAATTTTGGATAAGCATGTAGGTTTTATGTAACTGGAGCTACTGGTGGTAATGTTTCATGACTAATGCATTTTGGCAAAAAAAAAAAAAAAAAAGAGTAGGGGCTAATGCCCTTCAAAAACACTATCTGGCATGGTAAGGAGGGGTTGTTTTCAGATTCGAACAGAGAAACAAAGACTCTTGTGGGAATCTTTGTTGTATTTATGGCACTTGGACAGACCCTTGAAGATAACCAGTTTCATGGCCCATGTGTTAGTTCTGCACTGAAAATCTTCTTGTTTGTGGTGAAAAACTTTAAAAACCTTATGTCTCTGAATTTCATCATGAGGATTTAAGACCCAATTTTCTCTTTATTAAAAGGTAGAAAACCAAAATGGTGGGAAATTCTTTGTAAGTCCTATTTTATTCTCAGTTGTTGTCTCTCTTCTCCAGTGCTGATTTGTTGGCATCTTCGGCCCTTGTGAATAAGCATGTTGGGGAAAAAATTATTATTATCATTATTAAAATAACTATTTCCTTTATCATCATTTTAGAGTCATCTATCTGTTTACCAGACCACAGCAGCTATCCCAAGCTAGTGTTGTAAGATACAAAATAATTTTGCTTGCATCAGTTGGGAATTTCATGGAATTTGCTTCTATTTGACTATATTTCCAGATAGAACCTTGGGCCTAAGTGTTTGTTTTAGGCCTCCAAGAAGTCATTCCTTTGCAATGATCTGTAGCCAGACTGCTCTCCCTTGGGACTAACCTGTATGACTAATTTGAGTAGCAGTGTGATAAGCTTAGTCAAGACTTAAAAAGAGGCTAAAAATACTTCCTTTTTTATTGTTGTTGTTTTGGGGTTTTTTTCGCCTCCATATTATCTAGCAACACTCTTCCAGGGATAATCAGAAGGAGGTGGTGAAGATTAGAGCTGATTGGAAAGGTTCAGAAAGCCCAAGAAGTATTTCGGAAGCTTCACACCTTCAAACCCCAAGGGAGAAGCTTTGCCCCCCCCCCCCCCCAGCTTTTACGGGTTTTGTTGTAAAACCGGAGCTGCCCAGAACACTATGTAGCTAATGGCTTTAGCAGAAGTGATTTTACAACTAAAGATGGCCATCCCCCAGATTTGTCTTACTTCATTGTCCAGATCTAAAAATGATTGTTGATTCTACTTACAGTGCCAGCTAAATATTGCTAAAAAGTATTTCTTTTGAGGTTGCAGTCTTGTGATCCAAACATGGTGAATGAAGGGAGGTCTTCCCTAAAAGGTGGAGAGACAGACAGTGATTGGAGATGGAGTATATATATTGAGCTGGGGGCTGCAGAGAGATTCTTGTCTTAACCCTCTTCTCCACTCACTGGGCACCTTGGACACAACCTTACTGTCCCCTGTTTCTTTAAAATGAAAGATTGGACCAGCTTTTTGGTTTTCAAACCTTCTTCTTATATCCTCCTCCTCAACAGCGGAGTCTTTCTCTTTTCTTTTTTTTCTAGTGAAGTTTTTTAACAGCAGAGGCTTTTATTTTCTAGTGAAATCTTTTCAGGACCCCAATACAGAAAACAGATCCAAGTGGAGCTATTTTGTTCATGGAGTATATATGGAAAATCCTTCTCTGGCCTCACTTCTGGCCCCGAGACACTTCTACTTCAATTTTTCTTGTGACATTCTAAAATTCTAATTAATATGAACTGAGCATTATTAATAATAGTGGGGTGTGTTTTTTATTCATGCAGTACCCACAGCAGGGAGGAAAAACATGGTCTTAAATTTCAGCATGATTTAAGTGAATAAAAGATGTAATTTGTGGATGTTAAAGATGAGTACAGTCTAACATGCAACTGTTAGAAGTTGTGGGAATTCACAGCAGACCTGCTCTTTTTTGCCTTGGAATGCTTGGAGCAAGAATACAGAGAAGTAGATACATGACAGGCTTCCCGGATGGCTCAGTGGTCAGAGTCCACCTGCCAACGCAGGAGACACAGGTTTGATCCCTGGGTCAGGAGGAGTCCCTGCAGAAAGAAATAGCAACCCACTCCAGTAGTCTTGCCTGGAGAATCCCATGATCAGAGGAGCTTGGCAGGCTACAGTCCATGAAGGGTCACAAAGTAATTGAATATGACTTAGTGACTCGACAACGACAGATACATGATAAACCTTTAACCATTAGACTTCACTTCCTGTCCGTTTTCTGTCCATCCTAGTGCCCAGCTTCCTCTTTTCTTCTTATCCTCTCTCCAATCCTAGGTGACTGCATGGTTTAGAATTTTGGCCCCAGAAGGAGCTTTTCATGTTTCCTTGTGTGTCTCTCTCTCACTGGAGCAGGTCTGAAGTTCTCTGATTTCCGCCTGTCATCTCAACTAAGACCTTGCAGATTCGATACCAAACTTGTATAGGATTAAATTCTGAGCCTTCCAGGGAAAATTACAGAAAGCATTCCTTTGCTCTTGTTAATTGTAAAATAAACAGATCTCCCTCCCAGGGATCGGAGTTTCCTTCTCCTTTGGTGGCCTTCCCTCTAGCAATGCAGGAGCTGCGAGGACCAGGTTTACACCTCCAGTTCCAGACCAGCCGAGGGCTCCGACATCAGTTCCCCAGTCTGCAGCGTCTCACCCACCCACATCCCAGTCATTCCAGCCTTTTCTGAGCCATGGTCTTTCCCTGCCAGCAGTTTTCCCACTGATTGCTAGAACTATACCCCTGAGTCAGAATTTCTTCCCCCAAATTCTCATAGCAAATACCGTCTGGCATTTTCTTTCAGCCAGCCTCTGTCTTAAGCACTGTAAATGCGTCAGCGCGTTTGGGCTCTTTGAGAATGGCCAGACCAAGGCCCAAGTGACAGGATAGGTACAGAGTTTCCAGAATCCTTCTTGGCTTCTTAGAGCCAAATGACTTGCAGACAGGCACGGTAGGCAGGTCCCGAATAAATGTCCTTTGGTTGAAATGTGCAACTTGGAGAATGTGGATTTTTTTTTTGACAAACAAATGAGCCACTTGAGTTGCTTAAGTATGAAATGATTGTTTGGCAGGTGAAATTATTATTAATATATTATGTTAAAAATGATTAACAAGGGCTTAATTTCATTCCAAACAGATTGTGTCAAGGCGACTGGGCGCTGCAGAAGTACAGTGAAATATGAGCTTCTTGAGCCTTGAGTAGAGGCTGAGTAAGAGAGACCCCAGTTAGTCCTACCCTTTTCTAAACAGCCACAGCCATGAAACTTTCTTGACCTTTTCACCTTTCAACTTTGGTTGAACTTGGAAAGAAGACTTGAATTATTAAAAAAAAGAGAGAGAGAGAGAGAGAAAAGAGAGAAGAAAAAAGAAAGACAGGAGTTGGGGGGGGTGGAGAAGGTTGGAGGAGGAAGGTTGGGGGAGGCCGTGAAAGAGCTGTGGAGACTGGGAGAAAAGGGCTGATTATATGTTAGCGTAACAGTAATACTAGGAAAATAATCCTCCTCTTGTGTATGAGTTTCTGCTACTGGGAGCCACAGGGTAATCAGCTCACATGACATACCCAGAGGCTAATGCTAGCCTGGGCTGTTTTTGAACATATTCAAACAAAGACTGATTATCCAAACAAGAATTTGGACTGCAGCAGTCGGACCAGTTAAATTATAGTTAGTAAAACTTGGCGCCTTATGAGCCTGGAATGTTACAATTGCAGCTGGATCTTCGTTTGTCAGGCATTCTCACTAAACAATAAAAACCAGAGATTTTTATCTCCTGGGGACTCAGTTTAACTCCTTGAAGGCAAAGAGCAAAGTGCCAGCGCTCACAGCTTAGGCTCCTGGCATCGTGCGTCCCCCATCCTGCCAGAGTTAAGGAGGCAGCGGCATTTTTGTGGGGTTCTGGAGGAAAGTGGGAAGGTGAATGCTCCTTTCCTTAGATCTAGCATAGAGAGAAAATCATTGTTACTCCTTTCTTCCTCGTTAACATTTATTAAGTGCTACTGTATGTAAGTATCTAGGCCTTGTGCTAGCTGCTCTGTATATATACTACTGGCTATAATAGATGGCATAAAATACTCAGTTGTCAGAAGTTTGCAAGATAGTATGAGTAATTTAGTGATGAGGAATGGGGAAGATAAAAATGGCTGTTTGAAGAAGGTATTATTTGAATGGTAGGCTCACATCTTTAAAAGTGACTCTAACGGTGATTTTATTCAGAGGGAACCCCACAGATAAAGGAGTAGATACAGAAAAGTCGGATGGTGGCTATGAAGGGAACTAGCAGAAGCAAAGGCTGAAAAAGTTGATGGACACTAAAAGTAGATTGGGACTGTCAGGCCCGAGAGTGTGGCCTTTAAAAGTTATCTTTGGTTTTTACCTGTCTTTGATAATTTGCTGTTCAGTTGCTAAGTCAGGTCCTACTCTTTGTGACCCTATGGACTGTAGCATATCAGGCTTCCTTGAGTTAATGCACATTGAAAGTTTACCTTCTTTTGGATGTTGAGTGCTCATAATAATTTTCTGAGGAAACTGCAATTCAGAGAAACTAGTAACTTTGCCAGGATCACACAGCCCATAAGTAGCGGAGTCAAGGTCAAATACAGATGGACTGTGAACCCCTACCACCACTTCTTAGCTTCTTTTCTGTCCCACTCTCTGTGCCTTTTAAGTCTGCTGAGTTTATGATCACAGTGCCAGAATGAATCAGGCCTGTTTTTCTATGGAGGCAAGAATAGATTATCACTATTCTGGAGTTAGATGGTTCTAGGGAAAAGAGTCACTTTATGTGGATGATCTTTATATCAGAAGTCAATATACAGTTACCATAATCATCACTCTAAGTTTGATTTAAGCGTATGGGTTATAATTGCAAGTTCACGTGAACTGGAGTGTTTTTTCTTGACCAATCCCATCATAACGAGACAATGTGCTCTCCTAGTTGTGTCTAACGGTGATTTTATGGTAGTACTGGGCTGACTTTGGCAGTCAAGGTCCTATGCATTTATGATGTTACCTTTTCTAAGGAACATATTTTAATACCATGAATATATGGCTCCCCCTTCCCTGCCTCCACAGGGCATCTTCACCGTGTTCTTATCCTCTGCTGACCCTGCCACTGTCTTGTTTTCTTTCCTGTCCTCTTTGATATACTCTGTTATTGTAAGCCAGGCTTGTGGCTTCTGGGAGGGGTGATTGGCAGGGTCAGTCAGACATAAGCGCCGAAACGTGTGTCCCAGAGGTGGAAGCCAGATTTCCTCTCCCCGCCCTGAGGCCAACTCCTGTGACGGCTTCGCAGTTAGAAATAGCAAAAATCAAAATGGATATTGCAGATAGCCCAGACAGGCAAATAAGAAATCCAAATGCTTGGATACTTCAGCTTTTTAAATTTACTTGTAGATGTTTTTAACAGTGGAAGCAACATAACCTATTTTTGAGTCAGTTTTTTTCTACATACAGAATAGGCTTACTCTTCTTAGGAAAAGATCAGGTGCTTGTTTAGTGAGTTTATTTTTGAGACACAAAAGCAAGAGTGAATTAAATGGGGTACCCTCTTCTAGATAATTGGAGTTGATTGGCACCAACATCCTCATTTAGCTTGGGTTAAAGGTGAATTTCTAGAGGAGATACTAGCTTGAACAGAATTATCCTCAAGGATAGTTATATACCCAGGAGGAAAGCCTAGATTTGAAATATTGACAGATTTGGAGGGTGGTTATTCATTTGCTTTATTTTTGTTATTTAATTCAGTTTGCAAAGCCTCTAGTAGATAGCTCTGAAACCTTTGAGAAAACTGTTGAAATTCCAGAGATAAGCTTTCTTTAACTTATGATGCTTCTGGAAATGTGGGTGGCCTAGTGATGAGCAATTCTTCCTTTCTGATGTTAATCATTTGCATTTTTACCAGTGGCTCTAAAATTAATATAAAAAGGGGACTTCGTTTATTTTGGGCAGTCATGTTTCAGGAGTAGCAGAGGATAACATGCTACAGTTAAGATCTAGATCATGGTAAAAGTATTAAACTTGGCTTTTGGAGATTAGGTTTTCCCTACTTAAAATTAAGAACTTAAAGATTTTAATCAAGATAATCGTAAAATGTCTTAAGGTGCAACTTATTTGGGAGGTGATACTACTTGAAATAGTAAAGACCAGAGGAGAAATTGTGAGTTAATGTTTACCCTTTTATTACTATTTTAATCAAATGGCCTTACGACTTGACCTTTTCAATGTGAATATTTTTTTTTTAAGAACACCCAGGTATGTGAAGGCATAGCTGTTGTGTTGAAAGTTCACAGGCCTAAAGGTCTTATACTTGAGTTTTAAACGTGTATGTGATAAAAATATTTTGATTGGGATTTTCCATTAGGACAGTTACATTCTCCTTGTGACCTACATTTTGGTGTGGCTATTTGGATGTTTGGGAACTGTAACCATGTCACCTCAAATAATAATAATAGTAGGAGTAGTAGCATTAATAGCAAGAACAATCATTTATTGGATGCCTACTCTCTCGTACACACAGTCTATACATATTTTCTTACCCTCACAACTGTCCTGCCAGGTAGAATAGTATTTTTAAGAGAACTGTGTCTAAGAAAAGATAAGTGATTGGGACAGGCCTTGAACCCAGGTTTCTCTGACCCCCAAAGACCATATTCTTTCCATTTCATCACGATGTTAAAAAGGACCAAATTGCAGCTGATGCTCATTTAAAACTTACTTGTTTTAGCACACATACCCTAAGCAGTTCAAGCCCAATCTTATCTCATTCAGTCGACCACATTCATTTCCTGTGTCACGAGCCCTGGGACTAAATTTTAAATTTAACTGAAGTGCATCTTAACTAAAACCTTCCCCTGAAAGAAGCATTCTTGAAACGTACCAAAGGTTGTTGTTCTTGAGACGGTTTTGACAAATTCAGGGGCAAAAATAGGCTAGCCATTTGATTAGATTTCAATATGCCACTCTTACTTGGGAACTTTCCTGTATTTGGGCAGGAGAGGATTCTTGCCATGAGAAACCATCGGCTCCCTCCCCCGCAACTCTCACTGCTGTCTCTCACCCTTCAAAGAAGCCAACACAAAACTGCAGTCCTTTCTTTGGGGGCCTCTCAGTACAACAGATGCACTGAGTTGATAGATTTGACCTGGGAGGTTTGACTATTTGAAAATGATTCCAGAAGTCAATGAGGAATTTGCTGTTACTACCGATTTATAGGTTATGTAGAGAAGTGAGTGGCAGAATCAGCCTGTTTGACCACTCTGCGCCTGCATCGCCCTTTGCTCTGCTGTTCTCTGCTTGTCTTGTGTCAAGATTTAATACACACATACACACCACCACCACCAACTTAGCCATCTCTTTATGCTAATAACAGAAGAGAAAGTAAATAAGCCTAATAAAGCAATAGTTTTAAGGTAAAAACAGCTTAAGCATTGTACTTTTCCTCCTACTAATAGTAAACGCATAGGGTTTAAAAAAGGTTTCTTGAATAAATGCTTAATTTGGTAAGAAACCTAAGAGCCTTCATGATAATGCAGTGAGATTCAGTGAGTGTGTTTTAATTAAAGGGAACGCTTTCCCAGTGACAGGTATATCTAGAACCAGAATGGTTCTTGCTATTCAAGATTAAGAAACCAAGAACATGAAGAAGACAGTATAAATATTAGAATTTGACCCAAAAGAGACTCTTAGATATGTCCTGAATAGCCCTAAGTCACTATACCTGTTAACACATAAAGACGTTTAAAGTGGTGTCTTAGTAACTTTCATGTCTTTTTGGAATCAGTCCATATTTGGTTAATGTTGCCAGACCCAAGACCTCCTCCCTTTGTATTTTTGATGCTTTAGCCATGATGAGAATTTTCTCACTGACTTGCCCATCATGCTTAGACCCTTCCTCCAATTAGAAAGACATAACTGGGAACTTGCCTGGCAATCCAGTGGTTAAACTTCAAGCTTCCACTGAAGGGGGCGTGGGTTCCATCCCTGGCCAGGGAACTAAGATCTTACCTGCCTCACTGTGTGGCCAAAAAGTAAAACAAACAGATAAAAAGTTGGCTCATGTGTATGTTAAGAAAAAGAAAGACATCACTGAACACAAGTCATAGCAAAGAGCAATGGCGGAACCTGTACTTAAAGTCTCATGAGATGAAAGGAGCCTGGAATTCAGAAAGCTGTAGGAAAAATTTACCTTCAAAGCCTTGCTTCTGCCAGTCAATCTGCTCTTTTAGAGGTTTACCCCACTTTTTCTGAGCTAATGTTGAGGAGAAGGAATAATTTTGATCACAGTTTTCCAAAGATTATTGCATCTCTCGCTGTGTTTACAAACTAATCCCTAATCCCAGTTTCTTCCAGACAGATTGAAAACTTTATTTATAATCTCATATAATGGAGTGTATACTATCTCATCATTGGATGTATCAGGATTTATTTTTGCCAGTTCTTTAGAAGGTAGTGTCTTTAGAAGACAAATAAGTTTTCAGCAGGTTAAAAAAAAAAAAAAGCAAAGTCCATTCAGTTTATAGAAGTAATATCAGCAGAGGCATCAGTTTGAAAACAGGATGACTAGAAGTTAGCAAAATATGTGTCATAAAAGAATAAATAGGTAAAATTCAGATGATTATTATCATTTAGTATTAAAATTGCCTGACGCTCACAGACTTCTTTGACTCTACATTTTGCAAAACAGGATATACAGGGATGACACGGTGCTTTTTAAGACTTAACTGAAACTCCGTTGTATTTGTGGTTTCACTATTTGTCTTCCTAAACACAGTATAATGGACTGTAATTTTAGGCAATATTTAAGCAAATATTATTGATAAATCAATAAAATTGCTCATTTTAAAAGATGATACTATTGGAGATCAGTTAGTTTTTCTCTGATTTTCTCATCAAAATGTTATATGTCCAAATCAGAGTTATAGAAGTCCTCTGGCTACTATTCAGTTGGTTCAGACCGTAAACTAATGTTACCATTTTGAGATGTTGGGCTACCATAAAAGCCATTCCTTAGGGAGCACCTAAATTTAGTACTTTTTTAAAATGATAGGGAAAGTCTCATTGAAAGAAAAAAAAAAAGCAACAGGAGATTTTTAGGTGCCTCCTACTGCCTAGTCGTGAAGGCTATGAACCTCATGGGGCCCCTGGTTAGAGTCTAGAGGATCTAGGGTCTTCTTGGACTCAAAGTAACATCAAAACTGGAAGCCCTCCTCCTCTGATTTGTGAAAGAAACTAAAGCTCTGAGGGTTCAAGTGATCTACACACAATGACTTACAAGGCTGACATTTAGAATCCCAGCCTTCTAACTCCCAGCTTTGGTCTGCCTTACATGCCAACCAGGGGTTCTTTTCCATCCTGGGAGAACCCTGGACCTACCATGACCCTAACCTGATCAGAGGTGGTGTTGTAGAGATGGTCGAGTCAGAAATAGGGCTAAAATTGGTTGAAATTTGTCCATGAGCCTCTCCCTCCACTCCCCAAACATCTAAGGATGTTCTAGGAGCCCCAGCAGTAAGGGGTACACTTAAGGGTGTATATGTGTTAGTAGCTCAATCATGTCCAACCCTTTGTGACCCCATGAACTATACTCTGTCCATGGAATTCTCCAGATAAGAATACTGGAGTGGATAGCCATTCCCTTCTCCAGGGGAATCTTCCCAATCCAGGGATCAAACCCAGGTGCATTGCAGGCGGATTTTTTTTTTCCACCATCTGAGCCACCAGGGAAGCCCTGGGGTTGTGTCTCCAGTAGCATTTTGGACGTGGCTCACCTTGCATGGCCTCACTGGAGCTTGCATACCTGAATTACACGATCTGTTGCAAGTTAGCTCTCTTGGTTGGCAAGAGCATTTCCTTTTCTTTTTTAAAGTGCAAGTCATGCTTTCATTTTAATATAATATCAACCATTCAACCTTGACATGATTTAAAATGAATGTGGCTACTTTCACCTTTGAATATGTGTATGTAGAATAACTTAATTGACAAGCAATCATGACGTTCTCTTTGAGGTTGATGTTATCCCATCATTCGGAGGCCCATTTTGGTTAATTTGTTTTTTTCATATAGTTTCTGGTGGGAAAAATGCATTGCTCTGGTACTGAAATTAACTTGATTGAAATATCTTAGACTTTGTCATTTTCCAGTGGCTCAAGAGGTTATTTCCCAAGTGTTTAATTTTTTAAGTATAGTGTATATTAATTTAACTGCTACTTTCTGACATTCATCATTCTGTAGAAAACTTATCAACTGCATGCCTTGAATAGATTTTTATTTACACTCCAAATTCCCACTCTGTACAGGGTTTATTTAACTTTGAAGGTATCATGTAAATTTGATAAAGATGAGGCTTTTAAAAACGTGTACCGTTTATTGATTTGCTCAATATAATTTTCACATTTTTCTTTATAAAGTATTCTATATCTGCAAAAGGAAACACTTAAAGACTAATGCAATCTACAGGAACTGTTCAATCAAAAATAATGAGTGGAGAGGTCACTTGTCAAGAGCATATTGTTTGAAATACTTACATTTAAGGGTTTCCAGTCTTTGAGGTAACAAAAGTCCTTCCATGAAAAATAGGGACTATGTTGGGCTTCTGAATTCTGTACAGCATGTCACGATTTTTGCTCCTGGGCTAAAGATAGAAAGTAAAATAAAATGTTCTTTGTCCATTTAGTTATCCTTGACTCCATGAAATTCTCCAAAGTAATTACTGGTGACCACAATACCACCTACCAGCAAGAACAGCACTGACCCTGTGCCAGCTGCCTTATTGCTGACCACAGCTGCTCTTGAGTATAGCAGATGTTTCTTCTTTTGCCTTGCCAGTAAAATTTTATTGAGCAGTTTTGCAAATAGAGAGCAGCATACTCTGCCTGAAGAGCAGCCAGAGATCCTCGCCCCCTTGTACAATAAGGTTAGATTTCTCCTCTGGACCAGGAGGCCCCCACTCTTAGGTTCTGTGCAGCCTACCTCTCAGGCCTTGTAAACTGCAGTCCTGTTGGGTTTGCTTCCCTACCCACCCATGTAATTTTCCCAAAGGAAATAATGTTGGGAGAGCAACCACACTTGTGGTTGCATCTTGCTGCTTTAAAAGGCTGTCACATTAGAACTTTGCTCCTACCCGTTGTGGGTTTGCAAAAAGGAGTTAGGGTACTTTGTCGGGATGTTTTGTTAGGATGCTTTTGTGAATTTTTCCACATCTCTTTGGTTTGGATGTTGACTTGGAAATGTCTTTAGAATTAGCTTCTTTTGGAAAGCTTTCTGCCTTCCTGAGCACTTCTTGAATCCTTGCCCCATGAAGGCAGCCAAGGGAGCTTCTTCTGATCCTTCTTCTTTGTACCTGTCATGGATGACACCCTATTTGAATCTGAAGTCCTTTAAAATATTTCAGAGTCCTGTATTTTCCTCTGGATGATTTAATACAATTTCTCTCTGTGCTCCTTGTCCAGAGGTAAAGAAGTAGATTTTGGAGTGGAAGCTGACACTTCTCTTTTTAACAGAAATCTAAAGGGCCTTCCCTGTAATGATTCCAACCTATTTCCCATGAACTTTCAAAGACATCAGTTTGTCATGAAGTCCCACAGAGCCCTGGGCCTGGGGAGGACAGGTAAGATATAAGATCAGAGGGCAAAGGCCGCATGGTGAAAATTTGCCTGCCCTGTGCTTCCTTGGCAGGAAGAAGCACTGACCTGAATCCCTTAGTGTTCATTCCGGGAGTGTGTCATTGTGGGAATTTATCTAGCTCGCTCTGTGGCAGATGACCAATCTGATAGCCTGACTTCAAAGCTCCTAACACATATGATACCAGGACTTCGTTGAATATTCTATGTGGTCCTTACTAGGATGCCTAGGTCAAGTTGAGTGACTACTCATCGATCTCTCCATCAAGAAGTCTGAAGCACATTTAATGCTTTATACCACTTGCAGTAGTTTAAAGTAGTTGTATACTCTCAAAAACTTGTAACACAATTTGATTCTTCTTTGATCTTAGAAAGAAGAGCTTTTGTAGATTCTTTTTGCTACTTTCTCAGCTACTCCTGTAAAAATTTATTTTAAAAATAAGAACCTTGAAAGCAATGTCGGCGTTGCTAGACTGGTATTTGGCACAAGACTCAGGCTTTTTTTTTTTTTTTTTTGATGTTCCCAGAGCAGAATACTCCTTAAACTAGGATGAGAAAAGTTAATTTTAATCCTCCAAAGGCTTATTTGCTAGCACAAAAGGTCATGAAACACACCCAAAAACTATATTGCTGAGATCTTAAGGAGAGAGACAGACTCCAGTATCCCAACATAGAACTATGTCCCTGGCTGAAGAAACAGTTTGTCTTAGGAGCACCACTGAATACAAAAACAACTGGATGGAAGGGCTTTCCGCCTGTCTCAGGGAGGACTCTTGGTTTCACGTTGTTTCATCCCAGAAGAGAACTCGTTAGAAGCAGTTGTAAAATGGTGGTAGAAGAAGTTATTTCCAAGGATGTTTTTAAGTAGCTGTTCTCTGTCCTATCTTTTTATAATTATTACCCTTTAATCTGTGATCTGTCGAAAGAGAGAAGGGCCTGCCGTATCTAGCTGATAGACCCCTGGAATACTAAAATGTGATGACCCAGTTTTTCAAAGCTTTCTTTTGAGCTGATTTCTTAGGGTATTAAAATGTCACCTGCCCCAAGGATTAAGAATCCAGAAATTGAATGAGGCAGGCTTGAAGAGGATCAAAAAATAAGGTCCTGAATAACAGCATCCATTGTAGAACTGGAGAGAGCTGTGGAGTGGCCTGGCTTTTCCATAAGGAAGGTCTTTTCCTTGGCTTTGCTTGGTGGACGTTTTAGGAAGTTCGTACCCTGGACCCAGTAGATGGTTTTGCCTCATGGTGGTCAGCATGCAGCGAGACTTAAGTATGCCTAGTTGTTTTCTCTCCCTTAGCCCATATACGAAGTAAAAGAGTATTGAGGGGAGGGGAGGAGAGAAAACTCCAATTTAAAATTTCTGTTTTGATAGATTTATAAACAACTGCTCCTTCACATTGTGGATTCTGACTGACGTATTATGAAAACAGAGCCTGCTAAGCCATTGCAAGAATTCTCAATGTGTTGTGCAAGTTTTGATGGCAAGGGGACTAAGAAGAAGGCTTGTTTTTCATTAAAAAAAAATTGCTTTAGAAGCTAAGGTTGTAACTGAGTACCACTCTGTACTGTATCAAGCCATAATATCCAGTGAGTCATGAAGACATTAGGGAAACACTGGAGACAGAGCAAGAAACATTTGAGTTAATGTTTGAGATAATAAAGATGACTATCTGAAAAGAAACTGAAATTAAAGGGCACAAGCTTCCATTTCAGATGACTAAAGGGAATTCTTTCTAGTGATGCTTCCTTTACTCAGCAGTGGTCATCCTGTGGGTGGTGAAGAGCCAAGCAAAGAGCTAGAAGCCAGGTTTCTAAGCTCACATAGGCCGCGAGACCTCAGGTAAATAACTGGCCCATCTTGGCTTCAGTTCCCCACCTGAAAATGAGTGATGGACCACATCATCGTTATGGACCGGCTGGTCCAGGGAGTCTCTTTGAATCTGGTTTTTGGGAACAGCCCCTCACATTGGATGATCCTGGAAAGGTTTTATCAATTATGGCTGCCACTGTGGTGCATCGCTGGCAACACTTAATACTCGGACCACTCAGAAGACCCGTGGCAAAGTCTGCAGTTTCCTGCTGACCACTAATCTGGATGGCCAAGTGTCCCCATCCCCCAGCCCTGCTCCAGGAAGCCCTGAGCTGAGAAAGGTCACTTCATTTCCTGTGAGCCTGTGGTTCAGGTTTATATCATTGGTCTGAGAGCTGGGCACTGTTTATCCAACTGGAGGGTGGGACAGTGGGCACCTCAGCCCCTTAGACTCTTGTCAAGTGACCCGGTCGTCCTGGGAGTTGTCAGCTGGTGGAGAGGCCAACCCCTCTGTTAATTTCAGGCCTAATTCTAATGAATTTGGGATTCTTTGCTGAAAAACAGACTGGATCTTGGTATGGCCATGACTCTGCCCTTGAAACCTCCGGGTCGATGACGGATATGTTAGTCTCCCGGGACAAGGCTGTACAGTTGAGAAAAGTAGCAAGGGCATCAGATCTCTGGGTCATCTGGCCCCCATAAAAAAGCAAGAGCAACTGGGAAAAGGCTAGACTGCTCGGTTCCCAGCCCTACTGGGTTATTAGACAAAGCCATCCACTCCATCTTTGTTTATAGAACTCATTTTCAGGAACAAGTGTTTTATAGTGAGGTGGAGGTTGTTAAGAAGCTATTTATAATGGAAGATCTCAAATATGTGAGCCCCCTATCAAGCTCGATCTAAGGGAACTTTGCATGGGTGGCAGTTCAGGAGAAAAAGGGAGAAAAGGATAAGGGGAGAAAAAAAACTAATAAAAATAGCTGAGATCACTCAACAGTTATCAAGAAACAGATACTACAGTTTTATAACACTAAGTACTAAAAGTATATGCACTCTTAAAAGGCAATTAAAACGTATGCTCTGAAACTATAAAACATTTTCTTTTCATCTGCAACAGAGAGGGCAGATTACAACACATTAATAACGTTTTGTTTAGAGTTCAGTTTCTGATGGTTTCCAAATGTAGTCTGTGTAGATTAACCAGAAGGAGTCCAGTTCCCTTTTTTTAAGAGCGCTTGTAAAGGAAAGCAATGTGGTAAGATTGTTATGAAAAGAGAGTGTATTTAGGAAATAGCACTTAGCAGGGTCTCTCTGAATGGCTGCCAGGTCAGGAAGCTGAAGTGCAAGGCTTGGCCCTTGTTCAGCCCCCCCAGTTCCAGCTCCTTGACCACACAGTACGTCAGGAACATGTCACAGGCCAGCCAGGAAGACTCGGCCCCGCCCATGGGCCAGCTTGGCACGGCCGCTTTCACATAACCCAGGGCTCCAGAGGGGCCGGAGGCAGGCATTCCAGGGCCACGGGAACATGCAATTTTTTAAAATAGAAATGAAGAACTTCGGGGGGGAAAAAAGAGCCTGGGAATCAAACAGTTGCTGAGTCCCTATGGGACATGGTCCCTCATGGAGAATGTCAGAGCTGAAAAGGGCCTGGAAGGTTATCTCTTCCTCTGCCCTTGTCTTACAGACAAGGAAATGGACTTGGCTTAACTGCAGTGGTAGAACCAACACGGCACCCACATGTCCCAGTTCTCAGTCAGCTAAACCCACTGGCGCCACCTCAGTGGGCTGAGTCTTCCGTCTTGGGAGCCCTGTCCTGTCCTTAGCATCCTGCAGTGTTTTACAGAAGCCCTGTGGTCCCTTCTTCTTGGATCTTGGGGATCCAGTGATTTGTTGCTGTATCATTTGCTCCCTGCTACTCACCTAACTGTGCTGTGCCTCAGCCTCAGTTTCTTCATCTGCAAAATGGGGACAGATATCAGGGTTAATTCCTCATAGAGTTGTTACAAGGATTGACTGAATAAATTATTGTGCTATTTCTGGTGCCTGTCCAGAGCTCAATGATGTTAGCTATTATTTTCATTCATAATAGCATTCACTGGCCTTAACTCTATCACCAGGAAACTGTTATACCCAGGATTGATGGGTTGTGAATACCTCTGGGCTAGTGCTTCATGAAGTTCTTCTGTCAGATTTCAGCTGAGGAGCAGAGGTTTAGAAGTGTGTGTATTTGGGGGATATTGGTGGTACATTTCTAACTTCGTTATGTGATTTTAGTTGAAAAGGACTCTGGGTATGATCTGGGTATATTATTGTTCAGTCTCCTCAGTTTACCTGTGGAAAAACCAAGGCTCAGAGAGACCAAGTGATTTGCCTTATGTTTTGCTACCCTAACTTCACAGTTGCCTGGAGCCCTTGTCTTATTTAAATATAAAAGGAAAAACAGGAGGAGAAAGAGCCTTAGGATAATACCCATAAGACCTCAATTCCTCAGCTTTTCTACTACATCAGGCCCACTGGGACCCTATTAAAACCCCAGTCATGACCATATTCCTTAGCATAGAAACAACCCTACAAGAAAAATTCAAGAGAGCTGACCCCTTCCTTAGGTATTGCATGCGTGCGTACTAAGTCGCTTCAGTCGTGTCGGACTCTTGGTGACCCCCTGGGCTGTAGCTCGCCAGGCTCCTCTGTCCGTGGGATTCTCCAGGCGAGAATACCGGAGTGGGTTGCCATGCCCTCCTCCGGGGGATCTTCCCAGCCCAGGGATCTAACCTGCATCTCTTAACATCTCCTGCATTAGCAGGCAGATTCTTTACCATTAACACCAGCTGGGAAGCCCCTTTGCTTAACTTAAGGCTCACTGATTTATAAAAAGTAAAATTGGTTTCTTAGTTTATACATCAGCTATCTTTTCCCTCTCCTTTGCCCTAGCGTCAGATCAGTTTTCCTGTTTTTCTAAAATGTTTGATCAAGTACTTAGTAAAGTGAAAAAATTTAACTACACTGCTTTAAATAGCAGATGAGCAGAGTATTTGATTGCTGGAAAGCTCTTGCATCCTTATAAGTAGCAATACCACAACACCGATCATCATTTATCTTGAAATGTCAACCATAAATTCATTCCAACTTTCAGTAAGAATATTTTAGTTTTTTCCTTTTAAAATTTTAGTTAAGCTCTGGGATTGCCTTGGCTATGTTGAAACACCCCTATCGTGCCATCCCATTCTTTCCTGGTACCTTCCTATCTGGGACTCTTTTTAGTTTCATTAATCTCAGTTCATTCTGAAGGCACTGAAGCAGCTTTTTGGAGAGCTGTCGTTGTCACATAAGGAGCACAATGACTTACTGAAGTTTCAGATTTTGCTCTGTTTGAACCAATTCCCCGTCCTCCTCTCTGCCCCAGAGTTGGATGAAAATATCAGAGCTTTCCCTTCTCTGATGGTTGTCAAACATACCCTTCCATCACGTTCCTTGCTTTCCAAAGAGCAAAACTGAATCTCAAGAGGTAGGTATTCATCTCAAGGTCGACAAGTACCCCCAGGTTTCTTCCCCTTAGGGCCTACAGAAGACCTCCATGACTCACTCTCTTCAGTTTCCACATCCCACTTGCCTACATTTCTTCTTAGTCTGATGATGTCTGGAAAACATCATAGGAAACTGGTGATAACTTTCAATGGTCAGAAACTTGGACTTTTGAATGCCATCAGCACCCAGAAGTCTTCCCAGCCTTCTCTGAAACCCCAGAGGCCACATCTTTGCACCCAGTGATGTTAGTAGGGGCCCTGGAATCAGACTCTGATTTGACTTTTTTGCTTCTTGCTAGTTGACTGACTTAAGTGCCAACTGTGGGTATTGAGTGGAGTTTTTCCATCAGAATGCTCATTTGGGGAAGACTTTTCTAAACGTTTTTTTGCTTGACCACATTGTGTGTAGCGTTTTGGGACTAAAGGTTTCCTGATTGAACTGCTCACATGAAGAACCTTACTGCAGCTTGCTTTTCCCTGAGCTATTTGTAGTAAAGTCCTGGCGATTTGTTTATGTGTTCAGTGAATAACACCTAATAAAATAATAAGTGGATGATGTTTGGCTTTCAGGAATTTGGGTCCCTTGCTAGTTTTCTTGCCAGGCTACTCTGTGCAACTTTGTTCCTAGACTTTAGGGATGGGAGATGCCACCTAATCCATTTTCCCCTGAAAATTGAGTCTGCTCAAACCGAGAGATTATTTGCTGAAGCTCCCAAGTCACAAGTATATCATATTTATTTTCTGACTTTGCTCTTCATTTTTTACAGTTAATAAAATGTTTCCCACCCTTTGTCAACCTCTGGTGGTAGTCATAGGCTCAACGGGCTGCTGACTCATTATATAATTGAGGCTTCTTTTTTAACATGAGAGCGCTGTGTTTCCAAGTGCCTTCAAAGTGACCCTGAGCTCATCAGACAACATGGGGTCATTAAGCCTTCCTTTTTCAAGCCAAGAGGTAGTTTCTGGTTTTGGAGATCTCTTTAAATGGAAAGTCTTTGTCCATGGAATGCTATGCATTTAAGACTGTTGTTCATGTAACACCTTTAAAACCATTGAGGGGTTTTAAAGAGAGAGATGAGTAGGATACAAAGGTGAACAAGAGACAGAGCCACACAAAAATAACTATCACAAAAGGGACCTAAGTGTTTTAGTGCTGTTTGTATCCCATCACAGGAACCCAAAGGAATTGTCTCAGCCCTAACCCCAGCCCCTGCAGGTAGTGCCTGAACAGCCTACAAGTGAGGAGGGGCCTGATTACCCCGTGTATGCCTGTCTCTGAGCCGTTTCTGGGGGTGAACTCAAATTATGTTTAGGTATTTTCTCTACCAAATCAGGAATGTTGGATTTTCAAAAAGTTTTTACTTTATGCTGTGTAGTTACAGAGCGTTTCTACCCACTTTGTGTGTGTTTTAAATGTACACCTGTGAGACAGATGTTGTCATCCCCATTTTGCCAATAAGACTTAGAGAAAGAAACTTACCTGAAGTCACGTTGCTGTGTTATGTAGCAGCCTGGATGGGGAAGGGAGCAAGGATGAGAATGGATGGATGTACATGTATGGCTGAGCCCCTTTGCTGTCCACCTGAAACTGTCACAACATTGTTAATTGGCTATATGCCAATATAAAATAAAAGTTAAAAAAAATTCAAAAAGAAATCAATCACATTGCTAATAAAGGCTAGAACCTTGGTATTCGATCCATGTCCTCAAGTCATTCCTTCAAGGAAACGTTTTTCCAGGTTACTTTCCTTCGAATGGGAGACTTCAGTGGTCCAGGAGAGTTTTTTTATTTCCCCAAATAGCAAATACTTTGATCATGTAGAATTATTTTTCCCCTGAGAAAGTTGAAGGTTGTGTTGCCACCTTCAGATAATAGAGATCCAGGTCCATTAATTTCTTGGGTAAGGTAACACAGTGGTACTGGTGGCGGTGGGAAACACGAAATGAGGGGCAATCAGGTAATTCACAGAGATGACTGTTCTGCCAGAAACGTGGGGCCTTCACTTAGCCTCTTTCTTCTTCTGTACACATGTGAATAGCGAACCACCTCAAAGGAGAGTCTGTGAATCTAAATGAAACACCAGCGCCTTGCCTCACAGTCATCACAAAGTCTCCCTTCCCATTTTCAAACTGAGCTCCCTTTGGTTCAAACTGAGCTCTTCTATCTGACCACCCACTCCTTCCTTAGATGGAGTGTTTGTGTTGAATTTACTTTCATCTCTTAAACGTACCTTCTACCTTGCCACCTTCATGTTTAAAACTCATTTGGTCTCGCCACACAGCACATGGAATCTTAGTTCCCTCACCGGGGATCAAACCCGCTTCCCCTGCATTAGAAGTGTGAAGTCTTAACCACGCGACTGCCAGGGAAGTCCCTCCACCTTCATATTTTTGTGCACACTGTCCGATTTCTCTGAAAAGCCTTCTTGTCACGAGTGTCCCTTTATACATACTCTCAGAGAAGTTCTATTCATCTTTCCAGGTTTAGATCAAATACCACTCCTCCTCGTAGCCTTTTTTGATGCTCACCTGTTCTGCCATGATTTTCTAAACAAGAGATTTACTATTAATAATTTTAGCATATTCATCTAATATAACAAGGACTGGTAAACATACTCTGTAGTTTGTTTGGGAAGCCATGTGTTACTCTGTGAAAGAATCACAGGACACTAGCTAAATATTGACAACTGACTATCCCATCCCCTTCCAGCATATGGATTTGGATTTGTAATTCCCTCTAGATAAGATTTTGCCATCCCTCCTAATTTTATTAATCCATTCTAAACTGACAGATGTTGCAGGAGCCTTGAGCTCTTGGGGATTCTTATTTCATTTCTGATTAAAAGATGAGTTTCCTTCTTAAACCCAAGGGTCTAAGTATACAGTGCCCTTCTCTCCTAAACAGCTTATTTGAATGTCAGAAGTAACCTTGTTATTCTCTGTCTGATACTGAAGAAGCTTTCTAGTAGCTGAGCCACTTCTAAAATGTTTCTTTCTAGCAGGCAGATGAATCGTATGGATTAGCAGTAGTACCTGGTACTTTGTAGTTGCTTAATAGTTCTTTACCACTAACAATAAAGAACCTGTCTTCTAGTGCAGGAGACGTAAGGGACACAGGTTCGATCCCTAGGTCAGGAAGATCCCCGGGAGAAGGGAATGTCTACCCACTCTAGTATTCTTGCCTGGAGAATCCCATGGACAGAGGAGCCTGGCAGGCTCCAGTTATTGGGGTCGCACAGAATCAGACACGACTGAAGCAACTTAGCACATGGTTAATAGTAGTCCAATCTTTACTTTTTGTTTACTTTGGAAAAGGCTGAGGGCAGTAAGCAGAACTTAAGAACTAATCTGTGTTGATCTCTCTTCTTGAGGGCATGTCGAATTTGAGAACACTAAAATTTAGCCAGATAACAATCCAGAGTTACGGTGGATGTTCCAGTATGCTTTGTGCTTTGTTCTGATGGGAGTGCAGCTGACTCTGAGAGCACAGGAATTGTCAATTTCTGTCCATGGGGACTGAGGACACTAGATCATCTGTTCAACTCTGGAGGAGCCGAGGGTGGCCTAACTTGTGGCCCATTCGTAGGTTCCTGGCTACTGTGTGAACTGCTACTCCAGAAGGCATGCTGGTCAGCATAAGAATTTTAATGAAGCCATTTACGTTTCTCCCCGTGGGAGCTGGTTCTCTTGTTTATTTCCCTTTCATCAGCCTACCAGCAAGAAGAAGCTCCTGTTCTTTCCCAGGGCACCGGCCCTGGAGTGGGCAGCTGTCCATACTGGCCCGGGACAATCATATTGGAGAGCTCCCTGACACCAGACACTCGCTATCACTGCTGCTCTCGCGTTGGCTGATCCTCCACGTGCTCTTAGGGGCACCCGAGGTCATCTTTTTCCCTAGGAGGTGTGACTCAGTGGCATCCTTACTGTAGATAACTGCCATCTCTCACTCTGGATTGGCAACAGGTGACATTTATTGACCTGCATGAGTTAGGCACTGGGCAGATTGCTTAACCTTGACTGTCACGAGTCCTCCCAGCCTTTAAGGAAGTTATTATTGCACCCATTTCACAGATAGGTATTGGAGGTGTTAAGTAACTCAGCCAAGTTACTAAGTGCTGAAGCCAAGATGTAACTTTAAAGCTCTGTTTTTCTACTCTGTTTACAAAAAGCTCAAAGTAAAAGGCCCCTGAAACTCTGAAATCACTAGCGTTTCACTAGGACCTGAAGGCAGTGATCAGACTTGACTGTGTAGGGGCACTAGCCAACTGACAGCAGTAGATGCCCATCATTTTCTAAGAAAATCCAGAGAAGCCCAAGCACATTAGACACATTCGAATTGAAAAGCTTAAGTAAAAAATTCATTTTAAGGTCATCCGTTTATACTGACACGAGGTCTATGGAAAATGAGGGAGCCAACATCATGTTTCTGAAATATGCAATTTTACAATGGGAACGTGTTATAAAACGCCCTGCCACTGTTGTTTGCCTTGGGATTTGGAGTGAGAGACATGAAGGCTGACAACTCTCTTCCTGTTGTAGGTCAGAGCTTCAAGGAACTCTGTAATCTTCCCACCAGCTTTCCTCTCTCCTGGAACTCACGGGTAAAATTAGATGCTGGCTGGACTTCAGTAGCTGAGTTTGAAAGCTTTCAGAGGCCCCAGTCAGACAACTGCAGCAGATTGCTTTCTCACAGGACCATTCTGAGAGATGCTTTGTACAGACTAACATAGTTTGATAAACTGATGAGCATCTGACAATTCTGCCATAAGACACCATTAATAACAATGCCCACAGGAGCAGGGGGAAAAAGTTATCTTTGTGTGGTTAGTCTCCTTGGAAACAGGATAAGGCTTTATCTTTTTTTTTTTATCAATATGCTGCATTTGCCTCTTGATGTTGCTTTACTATATGTATACTGTTAAAGTTAAAAAAAAAAAAACAACTCTACTTGTGGATTTAGATACTTTCAAGTTGGAATTCTTTGAGTATACACATTCTAATTGACTCTAGGAGGCAAACATGGTGAACGGGGTGTGGGAAGAAATCAGAGAATGAGAGCACCCCCAAACCAGCATCACGCACATTTATCTAACTGGACACAGCTTTTGCCTGGAAGACATATAAGGAGACTGAGGTGCCCCTGTTCAGAATATAAAGAGCCAGAGACTAAAACCAGACTGAAGAGGGCCAACCCATCAGGGAAGTGCCTCCCTGGGGAGCGGGTAGATAGGGGAAGGAGGTTAGATTGCAGTTATTAAACCCGGAATCGAAAATATGTTCAGAGTCTGCTGCATGGGAAAAAATTCTCCTTCCTGGGCTCAGCTGGGCAGGAGACAGTGAAGGAAAAGGAGTCCTGCTTATTCTCTGCTGCAGGATGCTACCCCCTGACCCTTTATAAGTCAGCCTTGCTTGATTACTCCTTTTAATTCAAGACTCAAAACAGCTTGTAAAGTTTTTTTTTTTTTTATCATTCCTTTCCAGATTGTGTGGGCCACACTGTAGCATGCGTTTTCCTTTGTCCACATCTGTTTTCCAACCTCATTACTCTTCTGTTATTACATTCATTAAAGGAGAGAGAGCACACTGTTTATTTCTGTTTATTTCTTTTCTGCCTGTTTTCCCCCTAGTTTCAAAAACTAACATGGTAAAAATCATGCGATGTTTGATGTGATCATCTCCACAGTTTCTGGAATATGAACTGATGGTGGCTTATGCAGGAATTGGTTGAACCTTATTTTGTAAATAAGCTATACCCAAGCCAAGGCTCACAATTCATGTAAGGCTATTTCATTTTAGACTGTGGTTGTCCAGACTTGTCATTTCTTTGTTAGAATGTTACATCATATGCTCTAAGGCACATGGTACTCACATGACTCTTTCGGCTAATGTAACTCCTTTAGTGTGTATACAGTTACTTATACAAATGGAAGCTGGGAGGCATAGCTTTAGAATTTATGGTGATTTTACTCAGTGGAGAGAGAGCAAAGAGAAATGAGACAAGGGTGCCCATTAATACCATTTCTATTCTGCATTATTTGGAAGTACTAGCCAATGCAATAAAGTAAGCACAAGCATTAAGAAATGTAAGATTTGGAAGGAAAGAGAGATAACTGACCTTATTTGCAGATGATATGATTTGCTGCATAGACAATCCAAGAGAATCAACAAACTATTAGAACTGATAAAAGAGTTCAGCAAGGATGCTGGATACAGAAATTGATGGTGTTGCTACAGGCCAACAATAACCAATTAAAGAAATGACCCTTTTTGCAAATGCAAAGAAGCACAAAGAAGCTAGGAATAATTCTTAGAAAAGATATGTAGGATGTTTACAGAAAATCTGTCGAAGTAAATTAAAGGGATGAGGAACTTCCCTGGTGACCCCACAGTTAAGACCTCGCTTTTCAATGCAAGGGGGGCGGGTTCGATCCCTGGTGATGGGACCCAAGATCCCACATGCTTCAAGGTCATAAAAACCAAAACATAAAACAGGAACACCATTGTAAGAAATTCAATAAAAACTTTAAAAATGGTCCACGTCAAAAAAATCTTAAAAAAAAATTGAAGAGATGAGAAAAAACCTAGATAAATGGATACGTGTTCGTGGATAAGAAGACTCAGAATATTAAAGGTGTTCATTATCTTCAAATTAATTGAGAAATGAAATTTTAATCAAAATTATAATAGATTTTAAGTCAGCCAAATAATCAAGAAACCAATGGCACACATCAAAGGGTTTGCTGAAGAGAGGTAATAATGCGCTTATTTATAAAAGTCCGGACAAACCTATAGGAACAGCCAGTGGTAATTGTGACCCCTGGCAAAAAAACCAATGCGGGGAGATACCCTGAACTGTTTTCCCTCTTGCTCTTCCTTCTCCTGTCATTGACTCTCAGTGGCTGAGTCCAGGATGAAGGGACCCAATTGATGCTGTTTTTCTGGAGGACAGCCTCATGGGGGTGGAGCAAGGTGAAGAGTAGAAAGGGAATCTGAAGAAGCAATCAGAATATCCAGCACAGATTTCTTTCCATAAAACTTTTCAAGGTGATCTTGAACTTCACGTGGAAAACCAAAAGGTTGATATTCAGAAAGAACAGATTTGGAGACCAACAAATCTAATTTCTGTCCTCCCAGATATTAAAATATATTTATAAACTGTAATAATTAAGGCAGAATGGCATCGTTAAAGAGGCAAACTGTAGAACGGAATCCACATGTGTGTGGCAACTTGAAATATGATAGAGATGCCATACAAATCAGTGCTGTAAGATGGACTATTTATTGATTAATAAATTATGCCAGGAAAAACAGTTATCCATATAGGAAAAATTTAGTACATCATGTTTGGATAGCACAAGTTAAAAACTCTGATCACGAATGTTGGCAAGGATGTTGAAACTCGTACACTGATGCTGGAAGTATGAATTGATATAACCATTTTAGAAGGTAATCATTAGACTACATGATATCTAGTAAAGTTGCATAGATTCTAGAATCAGACTACTTCCAGACTACCTCCCTATCACTGTAAATAGAGAAAATAACAGAATCTTTATAAGGTTATCGTGAAAATGAAGTGACTTAATATATATTAACCACTTAGAATAATGTTTGGCATAAAATAAGCGCTGTTTAAGTATCAGTTATTATCATTATCATTTCTAAGATCCTGCTGTTCCATTCCTAGGTATGTAGTCCAGGGAAAGTTCTGACTTATGTAAAAGAAGACTCGCATAATAATATGTTCATTGCAGATGAGCAAAAGAATGGATTTTTTTAAGAAATCATGGTATGTGCATTATATAGAGGCTAAAAATGAATGAACTGGAGCAACACAGATAAGTTTTAGAAAGCATGTTGAGGAGGGACTTCCCTGGTGGTCCAGTGGTTAAGACTCTGTGTTCCCAATGCAGGGGCCATGGGTTTGATCCCTGGTTGGGGAATTAATATCCCGCATGCGCACGCCACACAGTTCGACCAAAAACACAGAACATGTTGAGGAAAACAACAGATTGCAGAGGAGCAAGAATAGTGTGATGCTGGCCTAGGAGGAGGCGTGGAACTTTGGTAAGATACATAGAGATCTCATCTGTATCCATAATATTTTATATCTTTAAAAACATTTTAAAAAGCCTGAATCAAAAAGGGAGAGAAGGCTTTATGGTAAGTTATTGTCAGGCTTTAAAAATACGAAAGGGCTAATGCAAAATCCCATAGACAGAGGAGCCTGACAGGCTACAGTCAGTCCATAGGGTCTCAAAGAGTGAGACACAATTGAAGCAGCGTAGCACAGAGAGAGCACAGTAGAAAGAAATCGCCTTGTAGAGGGATCTAGACTTTAGAGGCGGACAGCCCACTTTTTTTTTTTTTAATTACCTGTATAACCTCATAGAGCTACTTAACATTAGGTATCTCACTAGGCTATTTTGAGGACAAAATGAGATACTGCATATAACATAGCATAGGACCTGATATATAATATTCAATAATCTATTCTTTTCCCTCTTGTACAAGGAAGAAAAATGTCCAATCAGTATTTTCCTTGGAAAATATTCTAGACCAAATTTCTGCTTCCGTGGGCCTGGTTTCTATAATCTTTTCTTGGCTTCAGTTCATGTTGACTTTATGTAAGGATTGCCAAGACATACCCAAACTTAGCGAAACAAGCTCATTTGATAAAGAAATGAACTTCAGGATCTCATTGCATAAAATCATCATTCTTTTCTTTTTCCATCAAGTGTTCTATTTCCCAGTGTTTGGGTATGCACTGCTGTCTTGGGCTTTGTGTAAAAAAGAGCAAATGACTATGTTCCTTCCCTTTATCCTAAAAAATATTTAACTATATTTTTGTAATAAGCACTTGTGAACTTAAACCTTCTCTTGCTAACTGAACTGGAGAATAGTTATTCCCTCCCACCCCATAAAAGATAAGTGTCTTTTTCTTGTGAAAACCAGTATGGATACTAAACTGTTTCCCTTCTTCATCTCTAATGGATTGCTGTTTGATTATTGCTTTTAAAAAGATATGAAATTGGTATGAAAGTCCATGTAGTCAGGGTCAGCTTCTACATGGGGGAAATTTGTCCTTATTGTCATTAAAATGTCTCTGGCTAGGCAGACCCTTTTTGACCATTAATAAGCAATTTGATGTTTTTCATATGAACACTTCTGTAATAACAAAATAACAAAAGATAGCAAATTCGGGATTATGGTTTAGAGTTAGACCTCATTTTGACTCTAGCATTTGGGGAGTCTGATATGAAATTCAGTGCTAAAAATAGAAGCAGTGCAATAGGCAGAGGAGACAGATGGCTTTAAAAAGAGAGAGAGACAAACAGAAAGAGACAGAGAGACCTTAGCCCATTGGATGGACAAAGAAAATGACTGATGTGTGAATTTTTAAAGGCAATCTTTCTCGCAGGCTTCTCACAGGAAAACTTGCTATGAGCAAGGCCATTTAAGGAACGATTTAGGAAAGGAGAGTTAGTTTCCAAAGGAAGGTGTGAGAAGCACCTTGAGCTTGAATGATTCAACAACTAAACTAAGACCTGTATCTGAGCAGCTCTATCTAAGGCTGGAGAGATGAAACCAGAGGCCTAGGAAAATTGTGCTGTCCGGTATCCCCAGGGTTTGCTAACGTGACCTTGCACGTAGATGCAGTTTTCTGAGACTGACATACTTAGGCAATCTCCTAAAAGATCTAATTGCTACAAGTATGACTCATAATCCTTTGCACCTTCTGTTGTCGTGGAGTCCATCCCATGCCGTGTTAGAAATTTTCTGTCATCTAAGCCTATTTAGTCTATTTTCTCCCACTTTGTAAACACCCTTTTTTCCACAGTTGCAAATGTCTCCACCATTATTTGTTTCAGTTTGTAAATTGCAAAAAGTCTAGAATAAACAGCGTCCTCACACACGCACATCATCCATCGCCTGAGATTAACTATCTCTGGCCAGAGAGGCATTCAAACGGGGACATTCCCTATTTTCTTTATAAAGTCAGAATTCCAAAAGTAAGGTTCTTTTCTTCTTATCTCCTGTCTACTAGGATAGGAAAGTTAGTTTTTAAATTTCCGTAGTGGTTGGTTACTTCAAAGAGAATAAGTAGTGATGCCAAGGCTTTTATTTCTTTGGAAACTTAAATGAGAGAATGACCAGTCCCTGAGAAACATTAAGGGCCCTAACCGACAGCTACCATAGTAGAAATTATCTTAGCCGTTGGTGGCTGAGTGAGTGAGTGAGCGAGTGGGTGAATAAATGAATGAATGCCGTGTGGCCAAAGCATATTATCCTTGGCAGGTAGCCTGGGTTGCCCACAGCCTTACAGTCTGATTATGAATTCAAAGAGGGAAGAGGCAAGCAGGTGAGGCACGGAATTTTCCAGAGCAGAGCCAGGAGGGAGGACTGCTTGACCTGAAACATGACCACGGGGGTTAAAGACTGCTCTCTTGTGCTTTGATCGCCTCTGTGTCCACAGACCTGTCCAACTTAGTTCTGTGTATGCTCACAGCTCACCGAAAACCCGACACCCCCTAGCCCCCCAAAAAACTAGGTCACGTCTCTCTTGAATATTTAATATCATGTCCTACATTTTGTGCCTGGAGAGTAACTGCTGTGACTCACTGGTAGATGTCACTCAGTCCGAAGTCACTCACCAAAGAGGCATTATCTCCAGTCATCTGTGACCTTGTACACCTTTATTTTTTTCCCATCCCTGCCTCTTCTGCATTCATTCATTCATTCATTCATTCATTACTTTTGTTAACTAAAGGTTCTCTTGACCACTCAGACACAAAAATGAATGAGCCATGAACTCTGTCCTCAAAGTGTATCCTCATTCTACATGGTAGGACAGAATTCTATAGTAGTGTCTGTCTGTCCCTCTCCTTTTCTACACCGCCACCACCAGTCCCCTACCGCCACCACATTTTAAAGTTTTCTTTTGCTTTCTCTTTACCTGATTTAGATACTTTGTGTGTGTGTGGTTTAAAAACTGTGTAACATGCAATTTGCCATTTTAACCATTAAAAAATTGTTTTACCCTTTTTCCTTCCAGTTTTATTGAGATATAATTAACATACAGCACTGTGTAAGTTTAAGATGTACAGCCTGATTATCTGACTTATCTACATCATGAAATGATTCCCACAACTAGTTTAGTAAATATCCATCATCTCACATAGACACAAAATAAAAGAAAAAGAAAATTCTTCGGATTTACTCTCTTAATAACTTTCATATTAACATACAGCAATGTTAATTATGTTTACCAAGGGGTACATTATATCCCTAGTATTTATCTTATAACTGGAAGTTTTGACCACCTTCATCCAATTTCCCCCCTTCCAGTTCAGCTATTTTTAAATGTATAGTACAGTAGTGTTGACTTTATGCATATTGCTGTATGACAGTTCTAGAAATTTTTCATCTTGCAAAACCATAACTCTTTACCCATTGAACAGCAGCACCCCATTTCCCCCTTACCCCCAGCCCCTGGTAATGACATTCTGCTGTTTCTCAGTTTGACTATTTTATTTTTTATTTTTTTTTATTTTATTTTATTTTATTGCTGTAAAAAGCTTTATTGTTTCCATTTGGTCCAAGGCTTAAGCGAGGGCTCCAGGGTGTTAAAAGCTGCCTAGTAGCTGCAGAGGGCCTTTGGGCAGCCCTGATGTTAGGTGGGTTCTTCAAAGGCCACTGGTCTCCAGAAGCTCCTAGTCGTGCTTGAGGGTGAGCCTTTCGAAGAGATCCTCTCCCAATCCAGCCTGGGGACTGGCCAGCCTGTGGAGGTTGGTCAGGTGGTCACCCATATTCTTGATGTGTTTCACTTCCTCATCTAGGAAGTGGTTCTCCAGGAAGTCACAGATGTGGGGGTCTCCGCAGGCAGAGGCCAGGCCATCCAGATCCAACAAGGCTTGATTCAGGTTCTTCTCTAGGAGAAGGGCAGCTTCCATAGCGTCCTGGGTTTTACCCCACTCATCTTGAGATGGCTTCTGCATGTCCAGGAAGAGGGCATGGCTGCCACGCTGGTTTTGCAGTTTCAAGAGACTCTCCGCGCCCTCGCACTTCTCCTTGGCCAATTCGCAAAAAAAGTGACCCACCCCCTCCAGGGCCACATCGTCGCCGTTGAAATAGAAGCCCAGAGAGAGATAGGTGTAGGAGGCCCGCAGTTGCATGTTAACCAGGTGGTTGACAGCGGCCTCCACCTTGGTAGAATAATTCTGACAAATCTGGGAGCTCATGATTGGTCGGTAATAAGGAGTTAAAAAATGGGGCTGGTCCCGGTGATCGAGGACAGCTGAGTGGCTGACTCCGGAGGTTGCGACTGGAAAAAAGATTGGAAGGCAGTTGGAGGCTGGAGCAAGGGGCGTCCCTGGGTCTGTTCCGTCCAAGCACTGTTGAAGCAAGAGACAGATCCATGGGGCCACTGAGCGTACTTCCAGTTTGACTATTTTATATATCTTGTGTAAGTGAAATCATGCATTATTTATCCTTTAAATTTTTCAAATTTATTTTTTAACAGATACTTTTTAGAGCAGTTTTGTTGTTCAGTCTCGAAGTCCAATTATTTGTGATCCCATGGCCTGTAGCCCCCCAGGCTTCTCTGTCCTCCACTATCTCCTGGAGTTTGCTCCAGTTCATGTCTGTTGAGTCAGTGATGCTGTCTATCCATCTCATTCTCTGCTGCCCACTTCTTTTTTTGCCTTCAATCTTTCCCAGAATCAGGGTCTTTTGCAATGAGTCAACTCTTCGCATCCAAGTCAACCAAAGTATTGGAGTTTCAGCTTCAGCATCAGCCCTTCCAATGAATATTCAGGGTTGATTTCCTTTAGGATTGACTGGTTGGATCTCCTTGCATTCCGAGGGACTCTCAAGAGTCTTCTCCAACACCACAGTTCAAAAGCATCAGTTCTTTGGTGCTCAGCCTTCTTTATGATCCAACTCTCATGTCTGTATATGACTACTGGAAAACCCACAGCTTTGACTATACGGACCTTTATCGGCAAAGTGATATCTCTGCTTTTTAATACTGTAACTAAGTTTGTCATAGCTTTACTTCCAAGGAGCAAGTGTCTTTCAAGTTCGTGGCTACAGTCACCATCCACAGTGATTTTGGAGTGCAAGAAAATAAAATATGTCACCATTTTCCACTTTGTCCTCTTCTATTTGCCATGAAGTGATGGAACCAGACACCATGACCTTAGTTTTTGGAATGTTGAGTTTCAAACCAACTTTTTCACTCTCCTCTTTCACTTTCATCAAGAGGCTGTTTAGTTGCTCTTCATTTCCTGCTATCAGAGTGATATCATCTGCATATCTGAGGTTGTTGATATTTTTCCTGGCAATCTTGATTTCAGTTTGTAATTCATCCAGCCTGGCATTTCACATGATGTACTCTACATATAAGTTAAATAAGCAGGGAGACAATATACAGAGCCTTGACGTACTCCTTTCCCAATTTGGAACCAGTTTGTTCTTCCATGTTTGGTTCTAACTGTTGCTTCTTGACCCTCATACAGGTTTCTCAGGAGACAGATAAGATGGTCTAGTACATCTCCTTAAGAGTTTTCCACAATTTGTTGTGATCCACACAAAGGCTTTAGTATAGTCAGTGAAGCAGAAGTAGATGTAATTCCCTTGCTTTTTCTATGATGCAGTGGTTGTTGGCAATTTGATATCTGGTTCCTCTGCCTCTTTGAAACTCAGCTTTTACACCTGGAAGTTCTTGGTTGACATATTGTTGAAGCCTGGCTTGAAAGATTTTTTAGTGTAACCTTGCTAGCATGTGAAATGAGCACAAATCATACAGTAGTTTGAGCATTCTTTGGCATTGCCCTTCTTTAGGCTTGGAATGCAAGCGATCTTTTTCAGTGCTGTGGCCACTGCTGAGTTTTCCAGATTTGTTGACATAGTGAGTGCAGCACTTTAGCAGCAGCATTTTTCAGAATTTTAAAGAGCTCAACTAGCTTTGAATTCCATCACCTCCACTAGCTTTGTTTGTCATAATGCTTCCTCAGGCCCACTTGACTTCGCACTCCAGGATGTCCGGTTCTAGGTGAGTGACCACACTATCATAGTTATCTGGGTCGTTAAGACCTTTCTTGTATAGTTCTCTGCATTCTTGTCACCTCTTCTTAATCTCTTCTGCTTCTGTAGGTCCTTACCATTTCTCCCCTTTATCATGCCCATTCTTGCATGAAAGTTTCCCTTGATATCTCCAGTTTTCTTGAAAGATCTCTTGTCTTTCCCATTCCGTTGTTTTCCTCTTTTTCTTCCTTTGTTCATTTAAGAAGGCCTTATCTCTCATTGCTGTTCCCCGGATCTCTGTATTCAGTTGGGTATATCTTTCGTTTTCTCCTTTGCCTTTTGCTTCTCTTCTTTCCTCAGCTCTTTGTAAAGCCTCCACAACCACTTTGCCTTCTTGCATCTCTTTTTGGGATGGTTTTGGTCACTGCCCCTTGTACAGTGCTGTGAACCTGTATCCATAGTTCTTCAGACACTCTGTCTACAGGGTCTAGTCCCTTGAATCTATTCATCACTTCCACTGTATAATCTTAAGGGATTTGATTTAGATCATACCTAATAGCCTAGTGGTTTTCCCTTTCTTCAACTGAAGACTGAATTTTGCAATAACAAGCTCATGATCTCAGTTACAGTCAGCTCCAGATCTTGTTTTTGCTGACTGTATAGAAAGCTTCTCCACCTTTGGCTGCAAAGAACATAATCAGTCTGATTTCAGTATTGACCATGGTCGACATGGTAGAGTCATCTCTTGGGTTGTTGGAAAAGGGTGTTTGCTATGACCAGGGTGTTCTCTTGACAAAACTCTGTTAGCCAGTTAGCTAACATTCAGGGTTGATTTCCTTTAGGATTGACTGATTTGCTTTGCTTTTGCCCGTCTTCATCTTATACTCCAAAGCCAAACTTGCCTGTTACTCCAGGTATCTCCTGACTTCTTACTTTTGCATTCCAGTCACCTGTGATAAAAAGGACATCTTTTTTTGGTGTTAGTTCTAGAAGGTATCGTAGGTCTTCATAGAACTGGTCATCTTGAGCTTCTTCAGCATCAGTGGTTGGGGCATAGACTTGCATTGCTTTGATGTTGAAAGGTTTGTCTTGGAAATGAACTGAGATCATTCTGTTGTTTTTGAGATTGCACCCAGTCTCAAAAATTGTACTGCATTTCAAACACTTTTGTTGACTATGAGCACTACTTCATTTCTTCTAAGGGATTCTTGCCTACAGTACTAGATATAATGGTCATCTGAATTAAAATGGGTTGCCATTTCCTTCTCCAGTGGACCAGGTTTTGTCAGAACTCTTCACTATGACCTGTCTGTCTTGGGTGGCCCTGCACAGCATGGCTCACGCTTCACTGAGTTATACAAGCCCCTTCACCATGACAAAGCCGCGATCCATGAAGGGGTTTCTGCACAATGGTAGCGAGCAAATTAAAAAATGAAGCTAAGAAGCAATTCCATTTATAGTAGCATCAAAAGATTAAAATATTTAGGAATAAATATAACAAAAGAAGTATAAACTTTATATTCTGAAAAACACAAAGTATTAAAAGAAATTGCAGAAGACCTAAATAAATGGAAAGACATTTTATATTATTGATTGGAAGACAATATCATTAAGATGACAGTACTGCCCAAATTGATCTGTGTATTCAACTAAGTCTGTATAAAAATCCCAAATGATTTTGCAGAAGTCAACAAGCTGGTTCTAAAATTCATGTATAAAACTGAGGAATGCAGAATAGTCAAAACAGTTTTGAGAAAAAAAGAACAAAAGTTATAGGCATCAACTACCCAATTTTGGAATTTACTACTATGTTACGGTAATCAAGACATTGTAGTACTGGCATAAAGATAGACATACAGATCAGTGGAATAGAATTGAGAGTCTAGAAATAGACCCTCATTTATAGTCGGTTTATTCTCAATAAAGGTGCAAAGACAATTGGGGAAAGAATAGTCTTTTCGACGAATGATGATGAAACAGTTAAAAGCCCACATGCAAAAGAATGTAAATTGTACCCCTACCTTATATCATATACAAAACTTAACTCTAAATGGATCAAAGATTTAAATATAAGAGCTAAAGCTATAAAACTCTGAGAAGACGACATTGGTGTATATCTTTGAGACCTTGGATTGGGCAGTGGTTTGTTAGCTATGGCACCAAAAGGAGAAACAGAAAGTAGATGGACGTCATCAAAATTAAAAACATTTATGCTTCAAAGCACAGTATCATGAAGTGAAAAGACAACCCACAGAATAGGAAAAAAATTTTGCAAATCATATATCTGAAAAGGAACTTTTATCTATACTATTTATTATTATCTATTTTATCTATTACAACTCAACAGTAAACTTAAACAGTAGGCAAGGATCTGAATAGACACGTCTCCAAAGAAGATTTACTAATGGCCGATAATCATATGGAATGATGCTCAACTTTATTAACCATCAGGGAAACACCACTCAAACCCACAGTGAGATACCACTCTGCGTGTACTAGCAGGGCTATAATCCAAAAGATGTTGATGAGGATGTAGAGAAATTGGAACTGCGTTTGGGAATGTAAAATGGTACTGCTGCTTTGGCAGACTCTCTGGCAGGTCCTCAAATTTTTAAGCATAGAGTTCCCATATGATCCAGCAATTTCATACCTAAGTAAAAGAGAATGAAATGAAAGGAAATGAAGTGAAATGAAAACCTGAGCACAAGTGTTCGTGGTAACATTCATTTCAAGTAATAATTAATAATCATTAATAGCCAAGAAATAGAATCAGCTATCAACTGATTAATGGATATACCCAAAGGACTTGAAAGCAGGGATTCAAACAGATGCTTGTATGCATTATTCACAGTAGCTGAAAGATGTAACAACCCAACCCTGAACAGATCAATGGATAAACATAATGTAGGCTGTCTGTACAATGGGATATTATTCAACCATAAAAAGGAATAAAGTTCTCATCACTTGCTGTGACATAGGTGAACCTTGGAAACATTTGTGACTGAAAGAAGCCAGTCACAGAGGACCACAGGTTGTTTCATTCCATTTATATGAAATGTCCAAAATAGGCCAGTCTAGAGAGACAGAAAGTAGATTAGTGGTTCCCTGGAACTGTGAAACGAGAAGTTTAGAAGGTGATGGCTAAGAGATATAGGTTTTCTTTTGGAAATAATTAAACTTCTAAAATAAATGGTTACTCATTCTATGACTATGCTAAAAGTTGTTGAATTGTACCCTTTAACTAGGTGAAATGCATGATAGGTATATTACATCTTAATCAAGCTGTTGTTTTTTTTAAAAAAGGTGCAACTCTAGAACTGGCCACTCTTCACAGAATAGCAGCTCTTGCTTATTTCTTCTCTTTTCCTCAGTCAGTGATTCCCTTTGTGGGCAGGTCTGTGAGCAGATGGGAAGTTCCATTCCATTCCTTATTGTTTGGATTCTTTTTTAATGACAGCTTTTGCCTAGCCTGTTGGGGCTAAAGGATTCACTAGGCATTGTGTGTATTTTGCAGATTTTCCCCTGCAGCCTTGAAGAGGATATGTTAAGCAAAAATGTGTGTCTAATGTTGGTGTGAGCCCAATGTCTGTTCACTTGTCCCCATCATTGCCATTGGGATATGTTACAGTCAATCTTAATCCCTTGGAGGATACTGAGTTATTCAGTCCATCCTGGTATAGACCACAAATCATGTTTAAAATGGAGGGCCAAGCCACTGAGACTCTTTGGTGAGGTGTCTCTGATCCCTCTGCTTGAGTTTTAAAGAAACAGCCCTCCAGGTAACCACAAGCCGTGTGGGCTTGGCTGGCTCAGACCAGCTGGATGTCTGAAATGGTGTGAGTTTTGCTAAACCTCCTCTGAACTCAGCTCTTTCTCCCTCTCCCAGTCTCTGTGTTAATTCTTTGTTTAGCTTAACTGCAGAACTCTTGAGTACTTTTTTTAGTTAAATGCTCATCCCTTGAATAATTCTCTCCTCACTGTCAGCAGAACTCAAGAAATCCTCTGTTTCATTGAAGAGTAGACTTGTAAGGCATCTCAGAGTCCTTGGGAGTCCAAACTCCTTACTCTACCCTTGAACACCATAGATGCCCCGAGAAAGGCAAGTTACAGTCCTTGAAAGTCCAGGAGTCTGCTGGATACCAGGGATCCAGGGAGTTGTGTAAGCAGAATAATTACTTTGTAGCTTTTAATTGGCACAGCTTGGGCATAGAGGAGGAGTCACTGATTTCTCCTTGGAAGAGAGAGTGAGGTAGTTGACCTGGTAGAAAGAACATGTAATTTGGAATCAGGGAATCTAGGCTGGAATCACAGATCTGCCACGTACAGTTTGTATCTGAGCTTCAGTGTACAGGCGCATATAACAAAGCACTTTTCTTGGAATGTGGTTGTAAAGATTTAGTGAAATGATGGATATGAAAGCTTCTTATAACTTGAAAGGAAGAGTGTATTCAGATGAAAAAAGTGATTTCCAAAGTGAAAGTCACTCAGCTGTGTCCGATTCTGCGAGCCTTTGGACTGTAGAGTCCATGGAATTCTCCAGGCCAGAATACTGTAGTGGGTAGCCTTTCCCTTCTCCAGCGGATCTTCCAGACCCAGAAATCGAACCAGGGTCTCCTGCATTGCAGGCAGATTCTTTACCAACTGAGCTACCAGGGCAGCCCTATTCAGAGCAAAAGATGGGTACTATTTGTGTGTATGTCTGTGCCCAGCAAGATGTGGCCCCTCCAAGTACATTCTTGCAGTGGATTAGTGTTTACATGAGCAGTACCAGTGCCAAGGGCTCTGCCAGTTCTTTTCACACACGCCTGCTCATTTGGGCAGCAAAGATGGAGCCATATGGGTATCTCTGGACTTTTAACAGGTCAAAGGCTTTTTCCAGCAAGTCTCAATTCATTGGCCTACTTTATTCACATGGTATTTCAGCTTTTTGAATCTCGCATGATGTTATATTCCATGCGATTACAAAAGACAATTAAGTACAAAATGGGGTGTAGTGAAAAGTCTCCCCCCGCTGTCTTCTGGTGTCTCCCAGAGGTAATCACTGTTACCAGTTTCTGGTGTGTCAACCCAGGGATATTCTGTGCACATACAAACATCCTTTTTTCTTTGTATCAAAGGGACACCCTACAAGGCACACTCTTTTGTCCTTTGGTTTTATCATATGTCAATATATCTCAGATATTTTTTCTTTTTTTAGTATTCATTGAATTTCTTTATTCTTTTTAGAGACAGCATAATTTTCCATTGCAATAATTTACCATCATTTATTTAGGACCCCTATTGTTAGATGTATAAATGGTTTTCAACCTTTTTTCATTAAAAACAAGGCTAAAGTAAATATCCTTTTATATTTTTGAGCATTTGTGTAGATATACAATTAGTGTAGCTATACAATTAGTTTCTAGAAGTTAAATTCCCAAGTCATAGGGCATCTGCATTGAGGGTTTTTTCCTGAGGGATTGTTTGTTTGTTCTTTCTTTTTAAAAAAATGAAATATAATGGGTATACAGTGTTGAATTACTTTCAGGTGGGTACATTTGTAATTTATTTTCTGAATGCCACATTTTCCATCACAGTTGCTATACTATCTTATATTCCCACACAGTGTGAGAGTGCTTGCTTTTCTGTACCTTTTCAAAGAAGCATTTTATCAGTTTTTTTTAATTTTGCTAATCAGACAGATTCAATGTAATACTTCACTGTAATTTTAATTTGCACTTCTCTTAGATAGCCATTGAGCATCTTTTCACATATTTATATTCTATATATATATTATTCTTTGTTCATATTCTTTGCTCATTATTCTATGGTTTTGGGGATTGGTCTTATTTGTATTGATTCGGAGAAACTTTCTTCATACTAAGCAAATTAGCATTTTGTGTATGTATTATAAATATTTTCCCATTTTGTCGGTATCTTTTAACATATTTGTGACATTTTTGCCATATTTTAAGCTTTTATGTATTTAAATTTATCAGTAATTTTTAACAGTTTTGGGAGTTTGCATCACACTTAGAATAACTTTCTCCATTTCTTTGTTAATTAGAAAATTCTAATTTTTTGTGATAAATCTTCAGATTCTTCTGTTACTCCCTTTTTGCAAGAAGGTTGCATACTTAATAGATGCTCAAGAAAATTTTCCTAAACGACTATTCCCATTTAGGCTGTTGTGTCTAGTGGAAGGAACACTGAATTTGGATTCAGAATACCTCACTGACTCACTGTAGCATATAGATACCCGTTATCTACTGTATACCTGCCTCTCAGATTTGTGTAAATATCTAATACGATCAAAATGAGATAATATATGAGCAAGTAATTTTTAAACTGTAAAGGAATCATTTGGGTTGGTTTCTTAGTGAACACATTCATACATGCTTTTGTTATTTTTCTCCTTAATGGGTCTCAGGTTTGAAATAAAATATGTCTCTAGGAAAAAGCAAACCTCATAAATGTGAAATTTCTTTTACTGCTTCTTTGGGAATATCTTATCAATGTGAAGTCTTTACTAAGCCTCCTAGTTGGAAGCTGACAAAGGAAGGGCAGACTTTGTCTTTAGTCAGAGGTTCTCCCCAGATGTCCAGACTGGTAACTTGTGAGTGTTGAATGGTTGGGGAAAGTGGCCGGGGCAGTTGGTAGAGACAGAGAACTCAGTTCATTGAGGTTGTGCTGAATGAGTTCAAAGGCAAAAGTCTTTGGGGAACTGGAGTTGGTTTACTCTTAGATGTGACTTCCTGTGTCAGCAAGGGAAAATTCCCTTGTTTGACTTATGAAGACTCCAAAGACATGTTAAATGCCTAAGTTACAGAAAGTTGTGTTTGGATTCATCCCTGTTAATAAAATAGAAGAGCTGGATCAAATGAAAAAGAAGGAAGCCTGTGAACACAGGGAGCTGTTGACTAAACCCTTCCCAAAGTTGCTATACTTCAGTTTGTCCTTTGGTTTTACCACTATTATTTTGGGTTCTTTTCCTGGTTTAATGAACCGGACAAATTGTATTATTCCTTTATCTACGTAAAATGTGAATTTTAAAAACATTTTTATTGAAGTAAGTTTTATATTCATATATTTGACTGTTATTTTTTCCTCTTTAAAGCAACTCGTGACTTCTTATATCTGCATAATACCATGAGGGGTTATGATGTTTTAACAATAGAAGTTGTGATAGTTATTCCACTTTGCTTTGCTCCTTTATGTGGTGAAAGCAGTTGGGCCACTGGGATGTTCACTGATGCGGCCCAGTCCCTTCAGAGATTTTATCATTTTATTTATTTTTTAAGACTAGGGGGACCATTTGTGTTGGAAAAGTACCCATGAATCTAATTGGTTCCTACAGTTGATCCACCAGATTCTTATTAAGCACCCACTTCATGCCAGGTACTCTCTATTTATTTCACTCTCCTTGTCTGTCCGTATTTGGCAGGAGGCAGAGCTGACAAAGGAATGGCCAAGTGAATTTAGAGGGGGATGTGTACCAAAATGAGATTTAAAAAAATAAGTTGATTTTCTGATGAGAACTTGAGAACTACAGTTCAAGTTAGAATTTGAACTCCCTCGCCTGGGCAGCTTTCATTGTATTTGGTGTTATGAGTTTCCCTTGCTGCCTCGGGGCTCCTTGGAATTGGCCCTGTAGTCCACTGCAGCATTTCTTTTCTCACTGCATTTCTTTTCTGCTTTCTCTAGCTGAGCTCTGGAGGATGCTGTTTAGGCTTCAACTCTGACCTTTCAACCTGCCTGGGTATTGATTTGTTCCGGTAAAACCAGGTAGATGGCTGTAAACACGGAGAGGAGGAACCCTCAGATGATCTGTCAGGGCATCTGCTGGCAGAACCCCTTTGCCCCTGCTCTCCATAGAGCGAGGGGATTTGCCCAGGCAAGACAGGGCACAGCCCATGACCTCAGAGAGGGTAGCAGACGTTCCCCGGCGCCTGCTTGTAGAACGCATGGGTGAGCGATGTTCCCAAGGAGTTGTCACCAGGACCCTCTCCGCATCATCTCATCTGTGGGCTTCTGGAAGCCTTGTTGCCTTAAACTCTTGTCCTCAGTCTCTTACTCAGACAAAGCTGCTGTCTAATGACCTCTTGCCGGCTCTGACCTCGGAGCCTTTTCTGCCGTGTGGTGACTCAGCCAGCTACTCCAAATCTGCCTCCACCAGCAGACCAGGGACCACATGAACCAGAGAAAAGAAAAAAGTATCACCTAAGCGTTGAACTGGGGTCCTTTGCTTTCCCATCCTCCTGGGTCGTGGTTTATCTTGCTAAGGTGCAGAAACAGAAGAGACACTATTACGCTCTTTGGTGCCTGGCAAGGTAGGTGCTAACATGTGTGTGTTAACAGAGAGGACACAGTTACGTAGTCTGGCCCAGAGGAGCCCCCAGGTCTGAATACTGGTCTTTGTTTTCTGCTGATTTCCAACAGGTGTCAGTTACACTTTCTGGGCCCTAAAGTGTGGAACTCTGTGTGTTTGGTTCAGTTTTCCCATAGGCTCTAGACTAGACTGGGGGATTGACTCAGTGAAAATGTTTACTTCTCTAATTAAGCTGAATTAAGGTCTGGATTCAAAACTGTGGTGGGCTGTGCTAGGCATAATTGAGATGCATGGGCTTTGTATAAATAATGTCTCTCTAATTGGCTTTGATTAAGTGCAAATTAGGATCACACTTCACTCCTCTGTGATTTACATTCCTCAGCCCTTTTACTCACTGAAGTAGTGTGGGTGGCCGATAAGGCTGTTTATCCAGGGTGCCCAGAGAGCTGGAGCTGGGGATCTGGCTCCAAGGCAAAGAGCCTGCCCCGCCTACCCCGCCCAGTTCTACCATTCTTCCTCCCCATTTCCGGTCCCAGCTTTGGGCGAACTGGCCTAATTCTCAGAATTCTAAAGCTCCACCACTTAATTTTTCATTTTCAAGACTTGGGGAGCTTGTCTTAAAAAAAAGTCAAATGACTATTGGATACAGCCTCATGGAATCTCAGACCTAAAACCAGCACCTGGTGGAGGCTGTCAGAATATTGTGACACCTTGGTTACTTGCTGGCCAGGAATGTTCCATAAAAGAAAACACCTGTGGGAAGTGTCTCCAAAGAGTTCGCAGTGTGTGGGGGTGAGTCGGCAGATGGCTTACAATGCAGCTGAACCCTGCAGTCCTCTTGGCCTGCTTTTTCCTTTTTAATTATGAAAGTATGATAACGCCCTCTCCTTCGTGCTCATAGATCCTCTGAATCTACATTTGAAAGTCATCACTGGAGATGGAGAAATGGTCTTTGGGGTTTGGCTTGATGTTGGCTCCTCCTCCAGGGTGGGTGACGTCTAGCAGGTATAGGAAAGGTCTCTGGTTAGAGCCAGCCTGGTGAGTAGGCAGCCAGAAAACTGTGCCAGGTGTTTTTGACCCTGTAGGCCAACGAAAGTTGGACCTAGAAGGGGTTTCTCACGTTAGCATGCTGCTACTTGGTGTAGGACCAAAAAACAACACAGCAAACTAGGGGCTTTCACACTAAGCGCTCCCAGTGGGCCAGGATCTGGAGGGTGCTGCTAAGAGGCGTGATGTGTTAAATGCTCACTTCCCAGCCTGATGAAAGAGCCGCTCGGTGTGTCACAGAGCGACTCCTTGAGCATGTCACCCTCAGAGAAGGTTGGACTGCAAAGATATTTGGCATCTAAATTCTGCCCCAGGCTCCCATGCGTGAGAAGGCAGCCTACGTACACAGGCTATACTCTGACCCAAACAAAGAAAAGCAGAGAAGGCTTTCTGGGCCCTTTAAACTACATTCATTCATTTATTCATCCAGTAAACATTTGTGGGCCACCTACTGAGCCAAATGCTGGAGATGTGACTAGGAATAAGCTGTGGACTCTACCCTAGGAGAGCTCTAGCTAGCTGGGGAGCAGATCTGTACAGAACTAAATTACAACCAAATGTGGTATGTCCCGTGGCAGAAATAAGGAAGCATATGGTGGGGGAAATTGTCGGCCATACTGCCTTGGTTCAGAGCAGCTTTGGGCCATGTCCTATTCCAAGCAAGTACACTTCTTATTTCACTTGGGTGGGACCGGTAATAAGAACAACTACTACAAAGAAAGCTGAGCATTAAAGATTTGATGCTTTTGAACTGTGGTGTTGGAGTAGACTCTTGAGAGTCCCTTGGACTGCAAGGAGATCCAACCAGTCCATCCTAAAGGAAATCAGCCCTGAATATTCATTGGAAGCACTGATGCTGAAGCTGAAACTCCAATACTTTGGCCACCTGATGCAAACTGACTCATTTGAAAAGACCCTGATGCTGGGAAAGATTGAAGGCAGGAGGAGAGAAGGGGAGGACAGAGGATCAGATAGTTGGATGGCATCACCAACTCAATGGACATGAGTTTGAGCAGACTTCTGGAGTTGGTGATGGACAGGGAAGTCTGGCATGCTGCAGTTCATGGGGTTGAAAGAGTCGGACACAACTGAGTGAACTGAGCTGAAGAACAGCTACAATAATTCAAAACATTTTTTTCCAGTATGTGCCATATGCCAGGTAGCATTTTAAAGGCTTTTATTCAATATTTGGTTCTCTCTGTTGAATCTTCACAGCAATAGATATATAAATTATTATTCCCATTTTAAGAGGAGTAAACTGAAGCTTAAGATGAAATCGCTTGAACTTGGGTCTAAGGCCTCTATGGCCCTTGACCCCTTTTATCAAGATCTCGTGGACTAAGTACGAGTCTGGGGCTTTGGCCTCCAGTCCTGACTCCTCCCCTGGCTTCGAGCTCTTGATCAAGTTGCTGCTGGTTGCTGCCTCAGTTCCTTCTCTAGCCTCACCCTCAAGGGAGATGCTCAACTAGCTGCTGCTGCTGCTGCTTTGTTTTTTTTTTTTAATTAACTAATTTGCTTGGCTGTGCCGGGTCTTAGTTACAGCACGTGAGATCTCATTCCCTGACTAGGGATCGAACCCTGCATTAGGAGTTCGGAGTCTGAGCCCCTGGACCACCAGGGAAGTCCCCCAGGCAGCCTCTTGACTCACTACGTGGTTTGTGGCAGTGAACAAGGAAGGTCTTTTGCAGCTTGCCGTCGCTCCTGCCTTTGGTGAATTTTGTGTCCTTGCCTTGCCATCTGCCAGCCCTCAAGTAAGGGATATTGATCTTTGTCAGTTGTCTTGACCTGGGTGCTTGATTCTCAAAAGCCTCTTAAAGTAGGGCTCTGTCTCTTTCTTTGTCAGGAGTGGCCCAGGTGGCAGGGGCCCAAGATTATGTAGTGTAAGAGCTTTTTCCCAGGGCCGTCTCCACTGCAGACTATCCTGGCTTTAGGTCAGCGTGGGCTTTCTACTTCAGATCTCCTGTCAGGCCTTGTTGACAAATACAAGGATGGGGCGGGGAGTTTGGGGGAGAATGGACACATGCCTATGTCTGGCTGAGTCCCTTTGCTATGCACCTGGAAGTACCACAGCATTGTCAATCGGCTATACTCTTATACAAAATGAGAAGTTTAAAGAGAAAATGTGTGGTTCAGCCCAAGACCTTGATTTGGGTAAGTTCTTCTATACAGCTGAAGTTCTCTGAGTGACAGAGACTAGGAACCAAGCCTGAGGCAACCACAGACTATGGCCTCCCAGAGGAGGAGCAAGCTGGGAAAGACCTTCCTTGTTCTCTAGCCATAGACCCTGTGTGTTTTCTGTGATTCAGGAAGCTTCTTGAAGGACTGCTTGGTTGGTCCAGTGGTTAAGACCCTGCACTCCCAATGTAGGGGCCATGGGTTCGGTCCCTAGTCAGGAAGCTAGTCTCCCTTTCTTCGCACGCCTTTGTCCACTTGTTGGAACAACTCATTTCAAGTTCTTCACATTGTCTCCCTCCTTCTAATCATACTCTGGAACTTTGACCTTGAGTTCTGTTTCCAAGTACTAAGTGTCACACAGGAGAGGATTCCTCCATAACAGCCGGCTCACAAAGAATGCTGGGATTGGGGTGTGGACATCAGCCCCCGAATTCTCATTCACTCCTGAAAAGGAGCTCCTCTTCTAACCTTTTCCAGACATCTTCAGGGGAACCCAGTTTGTTTTCTAAGCTTCTTTTCTTGCCTTGGCTTATATTATCTTAGTAACAGACATCAGTGTTTACCTCCATAAGCATTACTATGATATGAAACCACTCCATCCTCTGAAAGCAAAAAAAAAAAAAAAATTTGACTTTAATGCATGTTCTGGCAGCTGGCAGCTAAAGGGTTAAAAGTTTTAGCAGGCAGCCTGGCCAGCAGGAGTTAGTGGTGTGGAGTAAGAGGGACGCCAGGCTGTCTCTAAACTTTTTGGCCCTCCCCAAGCACAGAGATGAAGGAAGAGCCTCTATAAATCACTGGAGATTAGAGACCCTGTTCTTGCCGACTCTCCGGGGTTGCACTGCTTAATGTCAAAGCCTCACGTATTTCTTTAACAGCACTCCTTTTCTTTATTAAATCCACTTTGAAATAAAAAAAAAAAAATGATGATCTTTCCAGTAAGGAGGAGAAGGCTAAAAGGATTTAGAAAGTATCTGCTATGTTACATTACAGAGACTAATAACTGTTTAGGGAGTAAGTAACATTTTTGCACCATCTTAAGCCATAAAAATAAAAAGATGTATAAAGGTCTGTTCCTTAAAAATCAATTTGTTTGAGCATTCATTTTGCCCTGTGTCCTTGCCTTTGGGTTCCTTCTAAGTTGGGAGCACAGAACCTGGGAATCAGAGGCCTGTGTGCCCACAACCCAAAGGTCTGGGAATGCACTCTTGACGGAATTGTTCAGAAAAGAGGGTATTGTGTGTGTGTGTGTGTGCACGTGTGTGCGTGTGTGTGTGTGTGTGTGTGTGTGTGTGTGTGTGTGTGTGTGAAGGGAGCATGGGAGGGAGTGGTGGAAAACAGTTCTACTTTTATACTTAAAAGAAAAAATGCAAACGTTGACTGCGTTCCATTGGAGGCTGAGACTAAGCTTATCTCCTTCATCTGACTTTAATGAAGACATATTTTAAGCAGCTGCACCCAAGTCAAATGTCACATTTTGGCTCAAAACTTCCACCTTCTGAGTGGGAGGTTTTTCTCAAAACTAAAGAGTTGGTAGTAATCATAAACTAATTGGGGGAGCTCCAGGCAAAAGTCCGATTGTCACAAAACTTATCTTAAAAACTAATTTATATATGTGAAATAAGAGGCTATGAGTTGGTAGTCATTAAAATTGGTGATGAATATTTAGGGTTCATTCTACCAGTCTCTCTGCTTACATATTTTTTTAAATTTTATAATAACAAAAAAATCAGTTTAAATAAAAATACTTAGCACTCTGTGTAAAGAAAAAAGAATGTTAACCAGTATGAGCTAAAAGGTTAAGTCACCTATTTCGACATTTTTATGTATACTTTCAGAGAGATCTTAAGATAAAGGGAAGCTGCACAGAGAATTTGGGCGCCTCTAATTTGTTTACTACCCATTAGGGCTTGAAGCATCTTTCTGTTATTTTCATCTCTAGTCAAATGGCCATTACTTAAATAGAATTATTTCGGGTAGGTAGGTAGGATTTCCTCACTAAAAGCCCAACCGTAAGTCTTCCGAATCTTGGGAACAAACATGATCAAGGGGCTTGGGGTTTGCCTAGCACCCACAAGCCAAGTCCATTTTTTTTTTCAGGGCTTCGCTTGTTTATTCAGCAGGCATTTTCTGATTGACTGCTACATCCCAGGACGTGATTAAAAAGCTGACTAACCCAGGCTCCCATTCATGAGGCGCTTACAGTCTTAAATGCAAATATAAAAATACAGATCCAGTGTAAAGTAGGTGTGAAACCTTGAAAACCAAGGACATTTTTAAATGTTGCTGGATTTGACGTGGGAAAGGGAACTGTGCTTTCTTTCTGAAATTCCCAGGTCACAGCTGGGAGGACCATGGGGTTTGAGATGAGCAGGGAACCCTCTTGAGCTGACTCCTAGGTTGGGGGCGGGGTGGTGTTTCCATTTGCATTTTGAAGTCTGCAAGGAGTTCACACCTTTCAGATAAGGCTCATATTGACCAACCAACCAGCAAACAAAAGGCCCAGCTTATTCTGTAGTGGTGCTCTTCCAAAAGCTGGCTAGCCACAGCTTTGGATTCTGACAAACAGCTTGACGGTGTCCCCTCTCCAGGCTCCCAGCAGGATGAATTGTGGCTCTTCGCTTACGGCAGTGTATGCTTCATGCTTCGTGCTTGTGTTCTGGTACTCAGGAGGGTTGCCCGGTCTGAAAGCAGCAGCTTGGGAAATAGCTGGAAGTGCACTCGAGTTCAGGCTTGGTTGCACTGGGGTCGGTGGTGCTCGTGTGAACCCACGCGTGTACTGGTGTGCCGCCGTCGGTCATCGCTGGAGCAGTTTACACGGGGCTCCACTGTGACCACAGAAGCAAAGGCATGTAGGGCGAGGAGGAAGAGGGAGGGAGCAGTGCATCTAGTGATCCTGGAACAGTTGCTCGGACCAGCCTTTCGTGTTTTATTAGGAGAGAACAACTCTATAAAAGGAACAAGAGGTTCAATCATTACAGAGTGGGGCGACAGCAGGCAGCTGCCAGCATGACTTTGAAAACCCTTTCAGATCCTACAAGAGTCGCCACATATAACGTGCTGCAGCTGCTGGGATCATTTAGGAGAAATGCAGAACTTGGCACCCACCCACCCCTCCAGGAGATAGGATTCTAGGATCACCCCCATGTTTTCTTTAGACGAGTTCCAATCCCACCCACCCCCACCTTCCTTCTTTGCCTCTGAACCTTCTCAGAGCGGTTCTTATATTTCTTTCTTTTTTTTTTTTTTTATCCCCAGGTGGGTCTGCAGGGAATTGAAAGGACAGTTCCTTCATTTCAAAAGAGATGGGCGGGGGGGTGAGGGGGCTCCTGCATGCTTGGGAATTGGGTAGGTGAAGCCAGGGTCGGAGAAGACAGAGGGTCTCTTAATCACGCGCCCAGTGTTTGTCCTTGATGAATGAGTTACCGTAGCCTTGCAAACTATCCCCTACATGATGTCATGCAAGTAACGAAGGATGTGGATTTCGTTTCTAAAAATCGGCCTTGGGATGTCTGTTTTTCATCAGGGCACACAGAATATTTGCGAAGTTGAACCCTTGGTGATTAAAATTCTCCAATTAAATCATAGAAACTTCAGCAATAACCTGTAATCATATGTGCCAGGAAAAAAAAATCATTTATGGGGAGTTATTTTTGACAAATGCATTATTTGATATATGTATGAGATTTTTGATAAAGATTTTCCTAAGTATAAACGCCAATTACTGCTAAATTTTGGCATTCAGAAGAGTTTCTGGGAACTCATGTTCTGTGAGCAAGCTCAGGGACCACCAGCATGTTAGCAAAAAAATATTACTGATGCAATCTTGAAGGAGATGTGATCCATACCTCACTGGGGAACCAGTGGAGAGAAAATTAGGGGATGTGGAGGTAGTCAAAGTTTTCTATTTAGAAAGGATATTAGAAATCCTTTAAGCTGGAAATCTCACAGTTTGAGAAAATTCCCCTGCCCTTCCAATCTGATAACTTTTTTTATTTCTTATCTTCCCTACCCCAATTTAAAAATCATTCCCACTCTTACTCTGAGATATGCATATCTCTCAGATATGTTGAAAGTGGAAAGTGTTAGTCGCTCAATTATGTCCGACTCTTTGCAGCCCCATGGGCTGTAGCCTGCCAGGTTCCTCTGTCCATAGGATTCTCCAGGCAAGAATACTGGCGTGGGTTGCCATTTCCTCCTCCAGGGGATCTTCCCAACCTAGGGATCGAACTCAGGTCTCCTGCATTGCAGGCAGATTGTTTACCATCTGAGCTACCAGGGAAGCCCAGGTATGTTGAGGTGGAGGAAAACAAATTAAGAACCACTAATTTAAGCTTCCTGATATTTTTTTTTTATGGACGTATTGTTGATTTACAATGTTGTGTTAGTTTCTCCTGCACAGCAAAGTGATTCAGTTATATGCATATATATATTCTTTTTCAGATTCTTTTCCATTATAGATTATTATAAGATACCAAATATAGTTCCCTGTGCCATACAGTAGGGCTTTGTTATTTATCTGTTTTATATAAAGTAGTTGGTATCTGTTAATCCCAAGCTCCTAATTTATCCTCCTCCCCTGCCCCCTTTCCCGTTTGGTAACTGTAAGTTCTGTGTCTATACTGACTCATGTTTAAGATGAGAAAACTAGGACTGAGAGAACTCCTATAGAAACAAACAGAACGAGGTCTTCCTATTCTATCATGACTCGAACCAGGCATCTCTAAGACATCCTCACAACCGTCATGTAGTTGCCAGGTGACCGGGCATCAGCAGTGGTCAAGTAGGAAAGAGAAAAGACCATGCGCGCGTGAGATGCTGTGAGGAGCAGGGTTGGAGAGGGCTGCTGAAGGCGGCCAGCCGATCTTGCTGGAAGGTACCTTGTTGTGTCTGCCGTCCGAGAAGCTGAGTAACAGACGACAGCATTTCACCCTGTGTCTTCCAGCCTCCAAAGTAAGTGGTTATTGGAAAATAAAATAAGTGTGTAGAAGGGATGCCCAACGACTGCAGTTAAGCTCATAATGGAGTTTACTCATTTTGGTTGAAAGGAGACTGGAGTGGAATGACCCGTGTTTATATTCTGGGCCCACATGTAGGTAGTAGCGCTCTGATGTCCCCATGCTGGCCCGTCCTTTCCTTCTGTGTTCGAGGGACATGGAACTTCCCACCAGCCCAGGAAGAATCACCCATCCTGAGAATCTTTAAATGTTTGATTAAGCCATACAAGGAGCAGGCAGAGTTATGCTACCCACAGCATGGTATTTGGAATTCCTTTTGTTATTAAAAAATTCCACAATGATAGTATGAGTTCAGGAAGCCTGAGGAGGGATAAGAAATAGAGAGCTGTTGTCAAGTGCTGTCTGAACGTACTCCTTTGGGTACTAGTAGGTTTCCCTAGTGGCTCAGATGGTAAAGGATCCACCTGCAATGCAGGAGACTGAGGTTCAATCCCTGGGTCTGGGAAGATCCCCTGGAGGAGGGACTGGCTACCCACTCCAGTATTCTTGCCTGGAGGATTCCATGAACAGAGGAGCCTGGTGGGCTACAGTCCATGGGGTCACAAAGAGTCAGACATGAGTGAACAACTAACACTTTTCTTTTCACTTCAGGTATTAGTGGGTAGATTTTGAATTTGAAAGACCTTGAGTTGAATTCCAGGCCTCGGCTGGGTGGCAGAACTGCCTGGTCCCATTGGGTAACTCTTCTGCTCTCTATCAATCAGATTTCTCTAGACAGTGTTGTCTCTTAAGCTCAATTGGACAGCTCCATTCCTTTCTGCCAGCCTCCATCCTGTCCCATTCACTGGGATCTAGCCTACGTTTGATAACAGCTGGGCTTGGGAATAAGATCAAACTTTTATGACCAGTTTCTCTTGAGAGACTTCTGGTTCATTTCTTACCCTTGAGGTTCTTTGCCCCTAAGACAATTCTCTCTCCTCCTGCTAGGAGTAGGGCAGGGCAGTTCAGCATTTAAACCCTCTCACTAATTTAGAAAACCAAGACCGCCTCCACTCTTTAAAGACCAAACCCTTTAATGACATCACTACTCAAGACTGTGGTTGACAGGAAGATCTTTGGTGTCACTTTACAGAGGAGACAAGCTGAGAAACCCAGCTTCTAAATAGCCCCTGCTGGGTGATGAAGTCTTGATTGGGGAATGCACTCCCTGCCAGAGACTTATCTCTAAACCTTTGGAGGGCACGCTCCCTAATAAGCTGCCCGAGATGAGCAATGTGGACAAGGAACTCCCTTTTAAGTGAGTCCCAACATCTGGAATGATCACGCTGGATTATTGGGTGACCTAGCCCGCCGCCCCTTCCTCCTTTCCTCAGACTGAATTCTCAAGTCAAGTGGTTTATAAGGAGCAGGTGATGGCGACAGGGAGGTGTTGCTGATGGAGACTTTGGCCAGAGAGCAGTCTGGCTCCCAGGGGGTGGACGGGCTAGAGAACCTCTATCTCTGCGACTCACGGTGCCGGGCACTATCCCCAAGGCACGGGGCAGGCAGGGAGAGTCTTTTAGGAGAGGAGCCGCCTCCCTGTCTCCAGGATCATGGAGGTGCTGCTTTCCTGTGAGTTTTCTGCCCCCGTGAGCCAAGGCATTGGCTTCCAGATGAAGATCCCTTTGTCTAGTTCTTTCTTTGGTTGCGTTGTTGTTGTTTAGTTGCTAAGCTGTGTGCAATTCTTTTGTGACCCTATAGACTGTAGCCCGCCAGGCTCCTCTGTCCATGGGAAAAATCTGGAGTGGGTTGCCATTTCCTCCTCCAGGGGATCTTCCTGACCCAGGGATTGAACCTGCGTCTCCTGCATTGACGGGTGAATTTTTTCCGCTGAGCCACCAAGGAAGCCTCTCCATGCTTATGGTAAAGCCTATTGCTACCACTCAGGTCAAGAGGAGTCTGTTGACATGACTGTGGTTCATTTGAAATTTCTGAAAATCGTGACAATTTTAACCATAACAGTTACTTAGATACCTCCTGCACTGGCCCCAGGGGGCCAGGAAATTTTCCCTTTCTTCTCTGAACATGAGCTTTGTTTCCCGATGATACTCAGTAAAATATTTCCCAAAGTATTTTCTAGGGGCCCAGAATCTAGATGTGTTATCATCCCTGTATTTGCCTACACCACTGCTTCATTCCCCCAATCAGGTTAGGCAGCCACAACCCAGAGGTCATTTGAATATTCCAAGTTCTCCATGGTTACCTTGAGTTACACTTAATGGCAGTTTGATAGGGCAGTTGCTGGCAGTATCAGTGAAATCACTTGATTTGCTGATTCTTGATGACTCCAAGGCAGGCAGTGTTGTTGTTCCAGGCTTCAGGTCTTCTGTGAAGAGACTGTTCCTTATGATTCCATCTCATTTTTGCAAAGGTGGTTCAGACAAAGGTACCTGAAGCAGGGTGCCTGTTCCCCTGCCGTGATGATGATGTTACATTTGGCCAAAGTTCTCATTTTCCAGCCTCCATTCCTTCCTTTCCCTCAGTAGTTTCTACTGTGCTTCTATAGGAAAGAGATGTGTTTGCTAGAGCATCTTCCTACTCTTTTCTTTGGTTTATTCATTTACTCAATAAATTTATTAAGCACCAACTGGGTGCCAGGGGAAGCTTCCTGGAGGAATGATTGCTTGAACCGAGTCTTGAAGAACAAGTTGGAATTAGCCAGGCAGCAGTGCGAAGGGACAAAGTCAGGGACAAGATGCATCGACAAGAGTGTCCAGATCACAAGCTCATTGAGTTCAGGAAGGCCAGGCTGTTGGGCATAAAAGAGATGAGGTGAAAGAAATGGAAAACTGGTCATGAGGAGTTTGGGTGTCATGGTAGAGGCTGAAGGCTTTCAGGAGTTTCTGTGGAATTTTAAGCAAGTCAATATGATCAGATATGTATCTCAGAAAAACCACTATGACTACAGTGTTGAAAATGGATTCGAGTGGGGTGAGGCTAGATCCAGGAAAACCATCAGGTATAACTGGATTAATCTCAATGATAAGTGAGGAATGCTTGAAGTAAGGTAGGAATAGAGAAGAGGTACAAAACAGAGATAGTTTGAGGACTTAATGAGGGTTCATGGCATATTGCGCCCAGAATGTAATTAAGAGGCAAGAGTCCACAGTGATTCTCTAGGTCTGATTGGGCAACTGAATAGAAAGCAGTACCATTAATACAGAAAGAGGGTGGGGAGGGAGGAGAGAAAACGCATCTACTTTGTAACATGGAGTTTAAGGAGCTCAAGAAACAGCCAGGAGAAATAGGGACAGGTCTTAGTCCTTGCCTTTCTCTTTCTTGGCTCAGACTGCCTCACTGCCCTTGACGATTGGCTTGTGTATTTGTGAGTGTAGGGGAGGGGGCGGTGGGCATGTGGAAACTCTCAACTTCAAGAGAAGTTAGCATAAAGCCTCCTGTTGAGATTATGTCCAAAATTTGACCAGATGTTTAAGCAAATTAACAAATGATTAAAGCAGCAGTCGGCAGAGACCTAGACCCCTGTGGGGACAGACAGGGGAGCAAGGCCACAGAGAAAGCCAAGCCCAGGTGTGCTTGCTAGAAAGGTCGGTGAGATGTGGGTCCCAGGGATGGATGGACAGAGAAAACAAGGCCAACTGAGTCTGATGGAGAGGGTAAAGTAGGCAAATGGCTAGGCTTTCAAAAATGTTTTATTCTACCCATTGTTAGTAATATATTCTGCTTTTCTTATCCCCCAAAATAACTGTTTCTAAATAGTCCAGAGAGAATAATTTCGAAGGTGGGTTGGTTGGGCTGTTGGACGAGCATCTGGAGCTGACTTGGGTCCAGCTTCGTCAGCAGCTCACTGTGAACATCAAGTCCATCACTCACCCACTCTAGACCTTAGCTTCTGCCACCAGAAATTTAAGTAACACATCCCAGCTGGTTTCTAGGGTCCCTTCTAGCACTAGCAGTCTGTATTTGCATCCATTTCTGATTTGAAAAGGCCACACGTGTTGCTTAGAATGGCAGATTCTCCTCACTCAGCAAAGACACACATTTGGACATCAGCAAAATACTTGAGTCAGTGGTACTTCCCAGCACACTCTGTGCCTGGTGAGTAGCAGGGCTGGAAAATTGCAACAGAGACATTCACCATCGTCCTTAAAACCCAGCAGGGGTCATTTAGAATGTCAGGTTTAAAAATCTGTTCTCCTTGCCTCCCTCTCCCTAAAAAAACATTGGCTTTCTAGCTAGGCTTATTGAGAATCTTCATTCGTTATCGATCTTCAAGTGAAAGCAAAATGAAATGAAAGGGACGTTGAGCTCTCCCAAATGACCTGATCTTTCTGTCCCCGCTAACACCAGCTCTTCTCAGCGTCTTCAGTCTCTGAGTTGATTCTCCAGTTCACATCCTCTGCCCTGAGAATGATGATGGGTCATTGATGATCACTGATGATTAATCCCGCTGTCTTTCTTAACTACTTCCAAAAGGGAATCGGATCCAGGCCCCCAGAGGGGATGGCACTCGGGCTCCCTCAGTGTCTGTGTCTTGGGCTGCAGCCCCCCGCCCTTCCCTGGTGGCTCAGCTGGTAAAGAATCCGCCTGCAATGTGGGAGACCTGGGATTGATCCCTGGGTTGGCAAGACCCCCTGGAAAGGGGACAGCTACCACCCCAGTGTTCTGGCCTGGAGAACCCCACGGGCTGTGTAGTCCATAGGGCTGCAAAGAGCTGGGCACGACTGAGCGACTCTCACCGTCACTGTCACTGCCCTGTGGGGACAGAGATTCCAGCGCCCTCAGGGACGCACTACCTTCCAGGCGCGAGTTGTCACATGTAATTTGACACTTACACTGCCAAAGATGCAATTCTGATCAAACCTGGGATAGGTATTTGTATGGATTATTTCATGGCAGTTCTGTAGCATTCTTCAGAGGGTTTGGGTTACTTTCCCAAAGGAATCTCATTAATACCTGTACCACTTTTGTAGGGCAGTTAACATCTCTCTGAATGTTTATTTCACATTCAGATATCAGAGAGGTTTAGTTACATGCCTGTGGTCACACAATAAGTGAGTGATCAGGGAGAAAGAGGAACAACTCAGGTAGTAACGAAACTGAAATGTTTGGGCTCTGACACAACAGTTCAGCAAAAGGATGATCATCCTAAGATGGGGAATGTAGCTCAGCCTTCAAGTCCCATTGCTCTCTCAGGAGAACTGTATTTTCTACTCTCCTGAATTCTATTATGACAGCTTTTTAAAAATGATTTAAAATTTATGTGTATGTATGTGCATGGAAATATGTAGCTGCTCACGGATACGTATATAGAAGATGAAAGAGAAAAATGGACAGCTTATAATTGCAGATATTTTTGTTCATCTGGTATCCAGATGATCTCCCTTGATTCTGACAGTTTTGACAAATCAGTTTATTAAAATTGTAAATGTAACCCAGAGCTGTTTAGTACAGGACTAAGCAGAAGGTACTTTCTCCTTGCATTATATTTTGCTCTATTAGATGTAAATACGACTTATACTTGAAGGACAAAACAATCTGTCTTCTGTGAGAAGGATGTAACTTGCTGTATTTCCAGTTGGTTTCATTGTTCTGAAACCCCAAGGGTATTTTTCTAGCGCTCTGACTTCGATCGGGCGCAGAGATGCCTGGTCCCCGCTTTCCCTTCTCCCCTTTAGCTTTCCCACCCCTTCAAGCTCAGGTTTCTAAATGGAAAATTCTAGGGAATTCCTTGCAGTCCAGTGGTTTGGACTCAACACACTCACTGCCAGGGACGTGGGTTCAATCCTTCTTGGGGGAACTAAGATCCTCTATGCAGAACAGCATGCACTCCCAACCCTGCCAAAAAAAAAAAAAAAAAAAACCTCCTAAGAAAGCACTTGCTCTCTAATATCTCAGAAGATTTTGTTCAGGTGATATTTGGGGAAAGAAATCGTCAGAAAGCAAGTTTCAGTTTGAGATGTATAAACTCATCATGCTTAAGGAACAGGTTTTCATTATAAACACTCCAGAAAAATGCATGACAGCAAGAAGTAACTGCACGGGGAGGCAAAACGGGGAGAGTGAGTGCCTCTTAAACAAAGAGAAAAGTAAATGTACAAAAAGTGGAACTGTCTTTATGCAGTCACTGAAAATGGAGAAAAGAATTTATGGGTTTTTTTTTTCTCTTTCCTATCACCTGGCACGGAAAGTGCGAGGAGGTTTGGGGTTGTACAGAGTCTTTGTTGCCGCGTGTGGACTTCCTCTGGTTGTGGCCAACAGGGACTCCTCTTTGTTGCGGTCAGCAGGCTCGTCATGTTGGCTTCGCTGATCACAGAACACAGGTGTTAGGAGAGTGGGCTTTGGTAGGTGCAGCACGTGGACTCAGCTGTGGCGCGCAGACTTCCCTGCTCTGCAGCATGTGGAATCTTCCCGAACCAGGGATGGAACGTGTGTCCCCTGCACCGCCGGGCGGATTCTTGCCCACTGCACCACCAGAGAAGTCCCAGGAAGGTTTTTATCTCATATCGGATTAGCTTCAGTTGACAATGTCTGCCACATGCTGACTTTGTTTCTCCATCCTTCCTTTTCCCCAGACCTTCTAGTCTTTGCCCAGGAGTCATTTGTAAACAACCACGTTTACCTATGACAAGGCATCTAAATCTTTTTGCCATGGACTGTTGGTAACCTGGTAAAGCCTAAGGACTCCATCTTAGAATATTTTCCAATGCATAAAAGGTATAAGAACATAATTATTAAAATATTTTGTATGCCTACACATTTATAATAGGGATTCCCTGGTGGCTCAGATAGTAAAGAGTCTGCCTGCAGAGCAGGAGACCTGAGTTCAATCCCTGGGTCGGGAAGATCCCCTGGAGAAGGAAATGGCAACCCATTCCAGTATTCTTGCCTGGAAAATCCCATGGACAGAGGAGCCTGGCGGGCTACAAAGAGTCGGACATGACTGAGTGACTTCACTTTCACTTTCTTCACACATTTATAATATAGTGATACATACATTTTAGCATATTAAATAGCCAAAACTAATTGCTGCTATAAAGTCATAATGTGTGTACATCAGGGATTAGCAAACCACAGCCCGCAGACTGTTTTGTAAATAAAGTTTTACTGCAACACAGCCGTGCTCATTAATTTACATGTCATCTCTGCCTGCTTTTATGCTGCAGTGGCCAAGTTGAACAGTTGGAGAGAGATCATATTGCCCTCAAAGTCTAAAATATTGGCCCTCTGGTCCTTGACAGAAAAAGTTTTCCAAACACTATGTAAATTGCAATAATAGTAACATGCATTAAAAATGTGATTTCGGTGGATGACAGTCATAGGCGCTGCTGGCTACTGTATACTGCCTACATTCATAATTGTTATCAGTGCCAAATTTCAGTTAGAGATTAGTAAAAATATGGCTGGAATTTTTTTCCCATCCAACTCCACAGATCACCTGAATGTTATCTGTGGATTCCTTGGGGACCTGTGGACCCCAGGTTAGTAACCTCTGAATGGGATTACAATTTAAAAGACCTTTCATCAGAAAGAAATAATCCTTTTGCAGTGTGAAAAATATGCTTCCGGACCTCCTGGGGGTCCAGTGGTTAAGACCCCTCCTTTCCATTGCAGGGGGCGAGGGTTCCATCTTTGGTTGGGGAACTAAGATCCCACATGCCACACAGAGCAGCCAAAAAAAGAAAAAGAAAAGTAAAATCTGCTCCCCTTTCTGCCCTTCACACAGATTTGTGTGTTGTAATTTCATATTTTCATGTAAGGACTTTTAAGGGGTAAATGAAAAAGAAGCCAGACCATCCCTAGAATTAGGTGATTCAGAGCCTCCTTGGCCTCTTAGTACCATCCTGCAAAGACCCAGTGTCTTGCCGAGGAAAGGTTAATTCTGTCAGCTCATGCTGAGAAACATTTGAGATCTCTGCACAATGAGCTCGTAACCCCTGCCCATCCCACCTGCGCCTTGCCGGGAGGGGGAGCCCAGCGTCTCCCTCCCCACTTCCAAGGTCCTTCTGTCCTCTCTGGTGCACACGTTGGCTTTTCTCGTCTTTCAGTGTCACGTCAAGACACACCATGGGATCTGACTTTCCCATTTACATGGCTTTGAAGTCTTATGCTCCAGAGACAGCTTCAAGTATTCAGCAATAACTCATGTCCACTTAATGTGAAAATTGGTACCATCTAATAGAATCCTCAACATGCTAACCACACCATTCCAATAATGAAATGCAAATTCTTCTTCTACTTCTTTTTTTTTTTTTCCCCCAGTATGGTCATTTTTAGACTCTTGAGGAATGGAATATCCTCTTTATTATGAATTGAGAAATGCAAATAAAGATGCAGAGTTTTCTACACTTATTTTAATTTTTTAAATGGAAGTCTAGTTGATTTATAGTGTTGTGCTAACTTCTGCTTTACAACAGAGTGACACACACATACATTCTTTTTTTATATTCCCCTCCATTACGGTTTATCCCAGGAGATTGGATGTAATTCCCTGTGTTCTGCTGTAGGGCCTTGTTGTCTATCCGTTCTAATTGTAATAGTTTTCATCTACTAACCCCAAACATCCAGTCCATCTCTCTCCCTCCCCTTGGCAACCACAAGTCTGTTCTCTATGTCTGTGAGTCTGTTTCTGTTTGGTAGAATAGGTTCATTTGTGCCATATTTTAAATTCACCTTAAAAGTCTTACACTTATTTTAAATATTTGCTTTACCTAGAGTCAAAAGCTCTCATATTTAATCCTCACAACAGACCCAGAAAGTCTGCATCATTGCTTCTCCCATTTTACTGGGAAGATGACTAAGATATGGGGAGTTTAGGTTGCACTGATAAATGACAGGATTCCAGAATTCATGTATTTTTTCCCCCAAACTTTGAGAGAAAAGACAACCTCACTTTATGTGACTCTTCATTCTCAGGATCCGCTGTGGCCCTGAGTGTGTTTTTATCTATGAGAATTCTGTAGTAGGTCAGACACTGAAAGACAGCGAGGTGGAATGGTTCTGCCTGTAGACTCGGGGTATCTAGACTGTAGATCATTTCCCAAGTTTCTCGTCTGTACCATCAGGGCTTCAAGGGAGGAGCCCATTTTTAAGGCCCCTTCCAGTGTCCTCTAGCCATCTGTGTTCTAGAACATTCAGTGCAAAGGATGTTGAGGAAGCTGAGCATGAGATGAGCCCCCAAGTCTGCCTTTCAAGTGGGCCGTTGAAGGCAAAGGTGGGTCCCGTAATGAAACCTCAGAAAGCACTGAGGCCACCGTCCTGTGTGCTGATCCAGCAAAGCAGGGCTATTACTGACTTTTCAAATAATAGAGGAATGTCATCTCATTGGGACAAAATGAAAAGGATATATGGGGACCCAGGGTGCACCCTGCTACAGGAGGCCTAAAAAAATAAAAGGAGAAAATAGCCCCCCATCTGTGAGGTGGGTCGGGGGCAGACAATGTAAACACACGCCCGTGTGCGGGACGCAGCAGGAGCCTGGGACTTCTGAACTGCCAGAGAAACGTCCAGTGGGTGAGAAGGAACACGGGCCCTGCTGAGCAATTAGTGCCGTAGGCTGGCTGGAGTTGGAGTTCTGGTCTGGCCCCGCTCTGACTGAACCCCGACTCTGCTCGGCTTCCAGGACGATGATTTGAACTGACAGCCTTACCACCTGTTGTTAATTGGGCTTTGGTGCTTTCTCCTCCTGCTGTCATTTCTCATTTCTTTTTAGAGGTGTGGGGGCGGTGAGGAGTGACCCGCCCGCAGGAAGCGGGCCCAGGTATGGGACGGCACTCCCTGCCATCCACCGCCTGTCTCTGGCTCCATGTGGATTGAGACAGCATCCATATGTCACCGTCCTCTCTCATCTCCTCTGTATCCAGCACGTATCCCAACATCCTGTAGTTTTCTGCTAACGTTTCTGACCCCCTTCTGGACTGGAAGCTCCTAAACAGCAGAGGTTGAAGTTGAAGTCACCTCTGTGATCCCAGCATGGAATTGTGCCTGGCACTTGATAGATGTTCCATAATACTTGTTGGCTGGCTGGCTGAAGGGTGGGCATCAGTTTTCTAGCCTAACTCATCCTATCCATGCTCTACTCTCAACAGTACCACTGTCATTATTTTCCAGTCCATAGTACCACCATCCTTCATGTCAACAGAACTGGAAATAGGGGGTCATCCTCACCACAGCCTCCTCCTCTACACAAATAAGTCACCTTCCTGCTGATGTTTTCCTCCAAAAGTTCTCTGATTTGGCCTTCTTCTTTTTATTCCTGTTACTACCCGCCTGGGTCGTGGCCTCTTTATTGCCATTGTCTGCTCTTCCAAGTCTTCACACTGGCTTCCATTTTTCTGTCCTGTGACACCACCCATCTGGCCTGGTCACCGTCCTGCCTGAAGTTCTGTCTGCTGCTTCTGTGCTCAGTCGTGTCTGACTTTTTGCCACCCCTTGGACAGTAGCCCGCCAGGCTCCTCTATCCATGGGATTTCCCAGGCAAGAATACTGGAGTGGGAAATACTGCCACTTCCTCCTCCAGGGGATCTTCCCAACCTAGGGCTCAAACCAGTGTCTCTTGTCTCCTGCATTGCAGGCAGGTTTTTTACCACTGTGTCACCCCGGAATTCCGAGGTCTGTCTGAGGCTTCCTGTTTGCCCTCAGCAGATCTTATCACCGTCTGAAGAACGCCTCTCCTTGCTCTGGCTTCTGCCTGCCTGCACATCCACAGCTCCAACCACTTCCTGCCTTGAATTTCATGTTTCAGCATCACCCAGATTTTTATGGTTCCCCGTGTGAGTCACACTGTTTGCTGCCCAGGAAACTTTGGCTTTTGCCATTCTCAGTCATCCTGGGAAACTCAGGGCATATGTGACTTCCACGTCTGATCCCTATCTGCCTGTGGTTGGAAGAGAGTGAGGGAGACGGGGAGAGTGGATAGGTACCATGTCCTCTGGGCTTTTACAGAACTCTGTACATACCTCAGTGTCTCAGGCACACTTCCATGGCGTTTGGAACTTCCAGTATGCCTCTTCCAGTTGCTTAACACCCTCAGATCTCACCATTTCCTTCCCAATCCTTTTCTAAAGTTTTTATTCCTATTAGGATCAAAGTGACAGGTATGTATGACCTTTCTTAGGAGGATTGCATTTTTTTTTTAATATTTCTGTTTATTTATTTGTTTTGGCTGCTCCGGGAGGGATCTCTGATCTTTGTTGCGGCATGTGGTATATAGTTCTCCAGCCAGTGATCGAACCTGGGGCCCCTGCATGGCATCTTAGCACTGGGCCATGAGGGAAATCCTGGATTGCCACTTTTGTAGGGCCCTGCTCCTTTCCAGATGGGATCCTGGCCTTAGTCAGTGAATGAGGAGGGATCGCCTAGGCTTGCCAGATGACCCCAGGAAAACGACAAATCCACTGAACTCTGACCCCGCTGCTCAGTTGGGTTAATAACACTTCCCTTACCGCTCAGTATAGGGTGCAGAATGGAGAATGCATCTGTGTGCCAGTCACTCACCATGAGGGGGGCCATGAGCCAAAAGCAATGCTAAGCCCAACCAGTAAAAAAGCCTGGCATTCTAGAAAGAGTGTGGTCTCTGAAAAATTGACAAGCCTGGGCTCAAATCCATCGTTCACCACTTTGCAGTATAAAACTGAACAACTTTCTTTAAACCCCTTCCTTGTCTGTTAAGCGTGCATACACACTGAATTGTGGTAAGGATTCAATGAGTTACCTGCTGGTCACCAGCACTTAGTAGGTGGTCAAAAGTGAGGACTGCCTTGTTGTCATTTTCCCTGTCTTGCTCCCTCCAGAAAGAGGTCACTGTGCAATGAGAATAGCCTAATCTCCAAGGTCTACGTGTGTTCCTCTTGTTTCACCGAATTTGGCCCTGAGGCTTAGCCTTCAAATCCACCTCAGTGGGTGGCTTCTGATTCAGATACCCTCGTATGTGTTTCCAGTTTTCAAACAGTTGGTGAGAACATTCTAAAGCCCCAAATCCTATATGTGGAAAAGCAGTGTGTTTTTTTAAAAAAGGAGGTACAGTTGAGTACTGGACCTGGTTTCTGTTCTTGGCAGCTCTGTGATCTTGGGCAGAACCTTAGAGTCTCTGTATCTAAGCTGTAAAACCCATGAGGTTGACATATATATGGACTTTTGTGTGTGTACTTTTTTTAATGTCCTTATGGACACTTGCTGGCTTCCCAGGCGGTGCATTGGTAAAGAATCCACCTGCCAATACAGGAGATGTGGATTTTATTCCTGGGTCAAAAAGATCTCCTGCAGGAGGAAATGGCAACCCACTCCAGTATTCTTGCCTGGAAAAGCCTGTGAACAGAGGAGCCTGGTGGGCTACAGTCCATGAAGTAGCAAAGTCAGACACAACTAAGCACAATGAACCCAATGGACACTTGGCTTTACAGCTAAAGTACTTTGGCACTGTAATAGTGGTTTGGTTATAACTACATAGGAGCCAGAGTCCAGCCTTATATACAGTTATTAGAGATGAGCATGCTTTGCTTTGGGCTTCACTGGTGGCTCAGTGATTAAAAAAAATCCACCTGCCAATGCAGGAGACATGGGTTTGATCCCTCAGTCGGGAAGATCCCCTGGAGAAGGAATTGACAACCCACTCCAGTATTCTTGCCTGAGAAATCCCATGGACAGAGGAGCCTGGAGGGCTACAGGTTACAAAAATTCAGACACAGTTTAGCAACTAAACAACAATAGGCTTTACTTTGTCTTCAGATGAAAACAAAATTCACCCTGAGAGCCAGAACATAATCAGTATTACCAAGTATTCATTTTCAAAGATAATTCTAAAAGCTCTTTTCTTTACAATAGTTCTTGGAAAATAAGCCTGTAGAATCTTCACCTTTCTTATTCATTCCTTAATGGAACTTTGGAGTTTTTCCCCAGGCTTTAGTAGAGTGGTTATTTCTAAGTCTGCTATTTCCTGGCATCAGATCTTTCTAAGAACAGCTCCGAGTCTCTTGGCCAATTTGGCATCAGAGTTTCCGGGCCAGTTTCCTCCGCTTCTTTGATTTTCTCAAAAGTCTGACAGTGTTCATCAGAGAGTCCTTTCTGCTGAGTCTTTGTGGTTTTCCTTCCCCTAAGCCACAGAATTAGAAAAGGAGGGATGAAGCTAAGGACCCTGCCTCCTGTCCAGCGTGGTTGGCCCTCGCTGAATGTCGCTTCGCATGTCATTTGAAAAGTATACTGCCATCTACCTCAGCCACGTCATTCCCTTGGGACTGTTCCCAGCAGGAAATTTTTCTGTCAGCTTTTAGTGTGCTTTTTGGAGAACCATAAATACTACCTGTAATTTTTCCCATTTCTCCCATACTGTTGCTAGCATTTACTAGAGTTTGACTCGAGTTCTTTGAGAGTAATCTCAGAAGAGAATCTAACCCATCCTTTCATTCTCCACCTTGCATGCCCCAGAGCTGTAAGCATAAGAAATGCTGAAGTATCTTTCTTTAGCCTCTGGTCAACGTGTGAGTGGCCCTTTTAATTTTTTTCCAGCTTTATGATGATATAATTGACACCAGCATGTATAAATTTAAGTTGTACAGCACAAAGATTTGATACACGTACACATTGCAAAATGATTACCACAATACGATTAACATCCATCATCTCACATAGTTATAATTTTTTTCTTGTGTGAGAGCTTTTAAAGTCTAACTCTCCTAGCAATGTTCAGATATACAATACAGTATTGCTAGCTAGAGTTGTTATGATGTACATTACTAAATGGCCCATTTAAACTATTTTCTGTGTTTGGCGTCTACCTGTGCGAAATATCCATAACCCAGATCTTAGTGCTGAAACATAAATATTGCCATGTGTAAAAGAGATAGCCAGTGGGAATTTGCCATATGATGCCGGGAGGTCAAATCCAGGGCTCTATGACAACGTAGAGGGGTGGGAGGGAGGTTCACAAGGGTGGGGACATATGTGTACCTATGGTTGGTTCAAAGTAAATTTAACTAAAAATGAAGATATACAAAAAATGATCCCAGTCTTTCTCAATGGGATTTTGTCCCCTCAATCCACCAAAGAAAGACCATTCAGAGACAAAAGGAATTACATAAACCCCGGACACTATAGAGAGGCGCTAACTAATTTCACATCTAAGTGCTCCACATTGAATTACTGCTTCCCACCTAAACTGCACTCTCTAGAAGGGGTTACATGCCTGACTAAGAACGTAATGGCCAACTAATTGGGAAACAACCAAATTAAAAATATTTAAGGCTAGCTTTCAACTCATTTGGGGGGAGCACATTCTTGAGGCACTTCTGTATGACCTGTGTGAAATGCACAGCAAAGCATCTGATGCAGAGTTACAAGTGTAACGCTACAGTTTTATGCGCATCTCCAAATGATGTACCTTTGTGCCACTGAGACTTTCATTTTCCAAACGCTAATTAAGTGGGGCAGATGAATACCTATTTCACCCTACCGCCTTCTGTTTTATCTAGTTAGCTGTGTGTGGGCCTCCCGACAAGGAGGACCTGGGAATGAGGGTCAGGAAGGAGACCAGCTAGCAGTGGGATGGGCACAAGTGTGCAAGCCCTGTGAGTGTGGCCCAGTGTGTGGGGGCTCCTGGTGTTACTGTTTATGCCATTTGGCAAAGATTTCTCCTCGAGCCATCAACTAGTTTATAGCATTTCATTTTTACAGCTCATCACGATGATAGTAACCAACCCCAGAAAAACATCAACAAGCCGTTAGAAACCATCGTGTTGGAAGATGAATGTGGCCTCAGAGACCTCCATTCCACCCACCACACCATCCCATCCCACCCCCTTCAGCGTTCAGTGACTTTCTTTAGCCAAAGTGGTTGCTATGGTTCTTGGGTCATAGGAGGATATTTGGAGGGATTTTTCTAAACACACACATATAAATGTTGAGAAATAGGACTCAAAAAAGTACGAGTTATACACACAGACCCCAGTCCCTCTCAGTGAGTAAGACAAAAGGCAGCGTGATCTATAAATATGGTAAAGTGCCTTCAATTGCTGAGTTTTGGGGGTGGGAGGAGGGGAGGAGAGAGGCAGGGAGCGCCATGTGACACCACGCATGATGTCTCCTCCCTCTAAACACACCCTCATAAGACATTTTCCATTTTTGAACAAGGAAACAACAATTACATTTTAAGTTGCTTTGGTTAAGAACAGAAAAGTGTAACTTGGCACGAGTTCCCATGCTGGCCTTTTAGAGCGGGTTGGTCTGTAACACCACACTAAGTCTGTTTTCTATCAGTGATTCCTAGCCAGCTTATTAAACAGATTTATACAATGAAAGAATCTAATAACAGAAACATTCACCTCCTTTATTACTTGGCATTATTTATGGTTTGAGTTTTTTTTCAGCTACTTTTTTATGCACCGGAATTTGGCAGCATTGTACTTATAAAGTTTATGTGCCAAAGTATGAGTCGGTTGGGGGAGTGTTGTATATGCCCCCTCCATCCGGTCATGTGGACCCTTCCAGCAGAGATACCAAGAACCTCTCTGTCCCATCGTCGGAGTGTTTTTAGCATGGAATCCTGTTTCCCTTTGGATTTCATGATGCTTGACCCAAACAAGGGTTAATTTTTTACCCCCACAAGGAGTAATGTTCCTTTCAGACCTGGGTTTAGTAATAGGGGGAAAAAGAGAACCTTAGCCTGTGTGTGAATGTTTATAGGGGAATTAGATAGCTCTCCACCAATGTGCAAATGTCTCTCAAAATTTTCAAGATGAAAGAGATGTTCAGAGCCTCGTTTTTCCTCCCCATTCATTCTCAGATTATAAGGGATTAGGCAGAGATAGATATCTTTTGAGGGAACTGGTGTGCGGAGAACCCTGGGAGTACTAAACTCTGGAGCATCACTCCCCACGTTCCCCTTTTATAGGTGACATAGCAGGGAACTACTTAACAGGGGCATCAGTAGACCGAAGTGGGTGTCAGATGGGCCGTGGTGTAGCCAGCCTGACTTCGTCACTTAACCCTCTGCATTTCAGCTTCGTCATGGCACAAAAGAACATTCTGATAGCTTTGTTTTCCCTGTGAAAGAACAAGTCCCATCTCAGATAGCGTCACCTCCTTTCCCTGAGCGACATCCTTCTTCCCAAGGAAACCCGGATGTGAAGCACACTGAACAAAGTCTGGAGCTGGAGAGGTGACCCAGGCGCTTTGGGGATTGTGCAGCAGCTGCTGGGGAAAGCAATGGCTGGTTTCTGGGTTGAGGAGGAAGGACAGATGACAAGAGGGAGACCAGGAGGCTCCCGTGGGTCTATACACCCTCGTAAGGAGCAGCTCCTGAAGTCAAATGGCAATTTGTAAAAGGAAGCCGTGAACACTGGCAAATGAGAGCATCGTGGTTAAAGATGAAGGTATAAAATTAATGGAAAGGCTTAGGCTTAAAGCAGTTTTCCTTATAAAAACTACAGCATTTAGGCTACCACCTTGTGTTCCGTTAATAAGGAAGCCATGTCCCAGACATGTGGTGGGAATTAGTCCTTGCTCTCCATATGGTTAATAGCAGTAAAAATAAGAATTCAGGGGTTAATGAACATGGTCCTGACTCTCAGTTATCAGTACAAATCGCCGTGGGTTTGCCAGGCAAATGGATCAGAAGAGATCACCTTTCTTCCTTCTCCCAGCTTCCAGATTTCCAACCCTTCCTCCCTGTTATACACGCATGCATAGGGGCTCCCATCTCTTTGAGCCACTCATCCCTATTCTGATGGGTGTTTTGAATAATCAGAAACGAGACCAGTGAAAGAACTCCCAAATCTCTCTCCAGCCTACATGTGAACCATCTCTTGGAAACCAGTACTGCCCCCAGGGCCCAGTTGACAAGCCAAGCTATGAACCAAAAATTAGAGGTAGGAGGGACGTAACAAGGATCTGAGCTCCACACGCTGCCCTCCTAGAGCTCCGGGTCTTGTTCTATATAACAAGATCGTTCTGGTGGCAAATGCTGTGAGAGGAAAAGGACTCCCAATCCCGTTGGCCTGTATGTATGTTTGGGGAAGGCAGCTGGGAGGAAGGCAGAGTGCAGAAGAGGGAAGGCTGTGTTCCACGTGGCTTCAAAGGATCTCCCAGGACAGTAGTGGCAGCTCGGTGGGTTAGAACATGGGCTCTGGAGCAGTGTTCCCTGACTTCAGTTCCCAGCTCTGCCTCTTACTAGCTGTGTCACCTGGGGCAAGTTACCTAACCTCTCTGTGTCTCATTTCTTCATCCACAAAATAGTATATCCACACCTGAGGGTTGTCGTGAGGCTTCCGTGAGTCAGGATGTGTAGAACACCTAAAATACTGCCTGCCTGCCCACCACACAGAGAATAATGCCTGGCAGTAAATGCTGTATATAATAATTATTATGGTCACATATTTTATGTGCATGTATCTAAATGTAATATGTGTCTACCTATCCTTTCTTATTTAAGCTCCTGTTGTACAGAGAGCCTAACTTGCTTTCCATATCAGTATATATTTATCTTATGACACTGATTTAAAATCAGCTTTCCTTTTGAGAAAATTTACAACTAACCCCAGAGATTTTGGATTCTAAGTGGTGGCACCTCTGTTAGGTCGGATCCTCCTTTGGTTGATGGAATTACATCCTTCAGTGTTCAAATTTGTGAGCTCTATTCAAACTGGCTTGTGAAAAGTTTAGGTATTTGGTTTTTTTTAAGTCTACATCCAGACATATTATCCACTGTTTGAAGGAGTCAGCGTGTCCTAAATAAATCCTGGACTGCTTGAAGAATTTGTAGGTAAATTGTTGCTCTTAAATCCCCCTGAAATAGAGGGCAGAAGAGAACTTGGCATCCTGTGTTTAAAAGATACATTTTGAAGTTAAGTGTTAGGGTGAATAGGTCACTTAACATCTCAGCCTCCTAAGACTTGCACTGCTCCAAATCCTTGTGGTTTCTGGGAGTTAGAAATGAAGCAGGGGGATCTTTTGATCTCTTGCTGCTCAGATGTGGGTCCTGGGTCATCATTAAGACATGCCAGCCCTTGCAAGGGTTCCTCCTGATTTACTCCCTGGGAAGGATGGATCCAAATCTCAGTCAGGGATCCTACTTTTTATAAAATCCGTGGTGTATCCATTAGACAGGCCTGTCCAAGGGAATGGAAGGGAGCAAGGAGAACAGTGGTATCAGCCAGGAGATGGGCCGGCCTGTCTAGCGGACGCCAGCTCTCCCACAGGCAGATACCCCGGGTAACTCACATCTGGTACCGAAGAGGCTGGAGCGTCGCCGCACCCCAGAATGACCCTGACCTTGGCCACGCTGTCGGGGTAATTGGACTTCTCAAGATGGACTCCCTGAACAAGCCACCACTGTGGCTGGCACAGACAGGCTTTTCTTTAGCAGCAGACGTTCATGTCTTCTTGCTCCAACTTTTTTTTCCTGAACAAACATATGTATTGTGGCCCATGCAAGGAAAATCCCACTCATCACTTTGTTCTGAGTCGTTTCTGTCCTGGAACAATAGTCCAGTGTACCCGGGGCCCTTGAAAATCTGGTTTCCATGCCCGGGTCTAGTTTTGTGAATCTCCTTGGAAGACCCCAAGGCCAGGAAAGCCATTGGTATTACCGAAGGCCTCCTACTACTCCCGTCCATCTGTGACAACAGTGGCTTCACATCTGATTGGCTCCTTTTTCCATGGCCAGAGAGTGAAGCTTTAGCAAAAGGTCCCCAAATCAAAGGGCTTTCTAAGTGCCTGTCTTTTCTGCCACAAGGTGGCCTCTTCCTTCGATGAACATGACCAAGGGCTTGTCTTCTCTGAGCACGCACTCCACTCAGTAGAAGGAATATGTCTCCAGGCCCTGCAGAGACCTGGGTATCTGAATAAGCACTTTCTAAGGCCAGGTACAAGGTTAGACACTTCACATCTTTAATCTCGCTGTTCGCTGTTCAGTCGTGTCTGACTCTTTGTGACCCCATGGTCTGTAGCCCGCAGGCCCCTCTGTCCATGGGATTCTCCAGGCAAGAATACTGGAGTGGGTTGCCATTCACTTCTCCAGAGGATGTTCCTGACCCAGGGATTGAACCTGGTCTCTTGCGTCATAGGCAGATTCTTTACCATCTGAGCCACCAGGAAAGGCTCCTCAGAATCCTGTGAGGTTTTTAATCACAGACTTGATGTGTACTAATTCACAAATGTACTCTGTGTGAGGTGTAGACTATGTCATGATACAGCCTTTGTGCACATGGAGGTTGCTGCTGAGGAGGAGGGAGTCCTGTTATTCCCAAAGAAGAGGAAAACAAGCTTCGAAGAATGGTGGGTTTCTCACGGCCATGCAGCTGCAAGGCTGGAGCCCCGATTCAGACACTGGTCTGACTCCCCAAGACCGTCCTCCTTCCGCGGTGCCACACTGCCTTCCTGCAGGAAGCTTAATCTGTGGTTCCACTTAAAATATGAGGAAACATCTGGAATATTAGTTTTCAACCACATTTCAGACACGGAAAGCGGAGTCTAAGGAATAGCCCAGTTGGCTCCTCACTGAGAGTGGGTAAGAGTCGAGAAGAATTGCTGAGCTCAAGCATTTTGTTACCAGAATAACCCCACAGGAGAGGCCGGGCTGAACTGGGATTTGTGTGGGCCAGACAGCGGAGGGGATTTATTTCCAGAGCTGGAGGACGGGGCTGGGATTCTGGTCCAGCCCCGCAGCCTCCCTCGAGCGCCGCTTGCCCGAGGAGGCGCGGCCCCTGGAGGAGGCCTTTCCGGCCTGGGTAGAGCCCTGCGGGGCCGAGGCAGTTAACGATGAAACAAGGAGCAGCCTTCGGCCACAGGCCTCACGGTTTGGGTTCCAGGGCGCAGGATAAAAATATACAACTGGGAAGGCAAGCTCCCAATTAAGTGGACGAGCTCGCACAAGAGATGTTTCAGTCCGGTGTCGCCAGTGACCACACGCGAGCCTGCTGTCTCCTCAGACGGCCCCGCGCTCCCCGCCCCATACTTAGTGTTGGCTCCAGGATTTTGTGGGGGACGTCAGCTGGAGTGCATGGGCCTTTTCTCATTTCCATTCGAAAGAAAAAACTCCGCATGCCTTCAGCCCCTCCATGCATCTTCTTCGGCGTCTGGGGGAGGGCAGGTGGTCAGAATGAGGAGGGTCCTTGGATTCCAGCCAGTCTGATCCAGCTCCCTGGCATTTTAACGCCGGGTGGAAACTGAGGCCCAGACCGGGGAAGTGACTTGAGCGTAGTGTCTTTGTCCACGAGGTGAGGGGCGCAGAGGAGGTTAACGTCTAGGTTTTCTGGTGTCCCCTTATCCACCCCGGCCCTCCCCTCTCCCAGTGTCCCAAGCCAGCACAGTGGGCAACCTGCCAGTCCCCCATCTTTCCTCCCCCACTGCCCCACTCCGACAGACATAAGCATGCTCACCTCCATTTTTACAGCAAAGGATACTAAGGCAGGGCGTGTGAGCAGTGCCCACGGAGCCGACAAGAGCAGATGCCAGAAGGGGAACCACAGGATCGCAACCAGCAGGCCCGGGCCTTCTCCACCTGACCACACTTCCTCTCTAAGAACGTGCTGGGGGAGGGCCAGCCCTGGGCTCCTCTGAGCTCTATGGTCCATGGCGCCCTCTCGTCACTGACTTTCCCCTGCGCCGCCGCTGCCCGGGACAACCGTACAGCTTAACAGTGACTTCGAGTCTTGCCAAGACAAGCCCAATAGTTAGTTTTCAGACTCCAGTGCTTGCCAAGCCTGAAATAGTAATTGCCTGAAGGATTCCAAGAAGCTGGACTTTATCTGCTGCAGAGACTCAGTAAATCAAAACACAGGTCTTATCTCTCGGTTCTCCCCCTCTCCGTTGTGTGGTCTCTGAAATGAAAAATGTTACCTAATGGCCGAAAACAGCTGGCTTGATGTTTAATTATTTCGACTCACTAACCTGATGTTCTGGGCCAATCAGTCATACCCAGGGAGTGGGTCGGGCTCCTTCCCAATCGGGGCTTGTCCAGGTGGCCTTTGTCAGAGAGGTTGATTCCAGCCACCAAAGGGAATTCCGGATCCAAACGCTCTCAGCCATCCCCGCGTGCATCTGGTGTTGGAACTCCCCTTCACCCATCCATGGAACCATTGGCTTCGGAAATGCCTTTAATCCTCTCCCAAACATTCCAGTGGCGCGCCCTTCTGCACCTCTGCCCGTGTCAGCCTGCACTCACTGTTCCAAGGCCCAGAAGAGGCCCCAGAACCACCTCAGACCTGACCCTCAGCTTGGGGATCTGTGCTGTTACCTCAGAGCAGAGAAGCCCACGGGACGGGTAGCACCATGCTGCCGCATAGCGACAACACCAGCATCATGGGCTGGGCGCTCCAGCGAGCCTCCCTAAGCCCCACTTTCCAGCCACACCCTCAGCTCCCCCAAGGTGGGACCTGGATTCAGAACAGACCAAATGGCTGGTCATGCCCTGACCCCGGTCTTACGCCCCTTTACAGTTGCTCCCGCCAGGATGTCCCCTTACTCGGCCCCTCACCTTGCCTCCTCTTCCATCCTGTCAGCCAGATGTCACCTGCTCCTCCTTCAAGAGCTGCCTCAAGGAAGTGGGGGGCTGGTTCAAAATGAAGGGGACATCGGTATACCTATGGCTGACTCATGTTGATGTTTGGCAGAAACCCACACAGTATTGTAATTATCCTTCAATTTAAGAAAATAAAATAAAATTTAAAAAAAAAGAGCCACCTCAAGTGGCAGGACTTTTTGCACAACGTCATCCTTCACCCGTCAGTAAGCTCAGTGGTTCCCATGGCCAGTACCTTTTTCTTTTTTCTTTTGGCCAAACTGCGCATCTTGCGGGATCTTAGTTCCCCAACCAGGGATCAAACTCCTGCAGTGGAAGTGCAGAGTCTTAAGCATTGGACTACCAAGGAAATCCCTCCCACGTCCAGTATCTTAACTTCCCCTCCATCATCTCCCCTTCGGTTTCTCTGTCACTGCACTTTTTCATGGGTAGGACTTTCTCTTCCCATCGGGGATGCTCTGGTGCTTTGAGTCCTGTCTGATCTGTAGCAGGCGCTCAGGAAATGTGTGCCGAATGGGAGCCATTTGGGAGAGGGGCCTAGGATGTCATTCTCAGAGCAGCAATGATAGGGTCCCAGAGCTGTCCATACGTACTGTTCAATCCAAGAAATAAAGGAGGGAGGGAGGGAAGGAGAAGGAGGAAATAAACAGAAAAGCAAATTCTTCAGAAAAGAAATCCAGGCACTGTGACTGGCATGGCCCTCTGCTCAAATACCTACTCAGGCTCACACGCAGCCCTGGGTGTGCTGTGCTCAGTTCCTCAGGGTAATAGCCAACAATTCCTGCCATTTAGGTTTATTAAATTAACAGTTTCAACTTAAATTATGTTTAGCTCTTTTCCCCTAAGGAATTCTTCACGTATTCGATCGATTGGTGTAAGAAGCGAACTCTGGCCATGGCCAGTCCTTTTCTGGAAGTGCTACAGCGGGCACCAACATTCCTTTCTCGCAGCAGACACTGATGATGCTGTCAGGCTCTGGAGACTGGTGATACAGATCCGAGACAACTCATTTTTCACTGCTTTCTGTTCCTAAAAATTTCAGGTTTCTAAAGAGTTATGTCTTCTCTCTGAATTCAATATATGCATATGTACATATTATATCTATTACATTGTGTTTAGCTGTTTCCCCCCTAGGTGTTTGACCGACTTGTGCATTTCATTGCTTGGCTTTTAAAGCCTCTGCTCCACGTCTCCCTGCCACCCTCACTAGCTCAGGACAAAGCTGATGGACCAGTGAGAGAGAGAGAACTCTTCTCCAGAGCCCATCTCCAGATACCATATATATACTAGGATGTAATGAAATGACATAAAGCTGTGGATGGTGTTATTTTCCTCATCAGCAAATGGCCTTTCTCAAACACTTGCTTGTTCATGGACTTGTGCTGAGAATTGGGCCTGATCAACTGGATGGTTCTGGTGTTTGGGCCATGGAGCAGGGAGGTGCCACTCCCGGCATCATGGAGTGATGGGAATTCCAGGCAACGGCCCCGTGCAGACATCTGGTGGGGCAGCAACAGCAGCAGGGGCAGCTGGTGGTGGGGCCCCAATAGCGTGTTGAGAATCCAGCAAGACTCTCCTGAGTTGGGTGGGGAAACAGTGGGTGGCAGGGTGAGACACAGTCTTGTTCCTAGACAGCTAACCCTGCTCAAGGATCCAGTGCACGAATATCCCTGGGACTCTTTTCTTGGGGAAGGGACAGAAGCCTGGAGCAGAGGCTCAGCTTGCCATGGGGGGCCTGATGCCCATCTCCTCCCTTCCATCTGCCTGTGGGCAGACTCGGGCCAAGAACCTGGATGAGGTCTGGAGGTGGGAGGAACCAGTTGCAACATGCTAGATTACCCTGACCAGGAAGGCTCTACAGGCTGACAGGTCAGACCAAGTGGTGGAGGGACAGCCTGGGCAGGGTTTGTGTTTGGGGCATCTCACGATGTATGGGACACCAGGGCAGAGACCCCGCCCTCTGCTGTCAGAGCGCTGTCCTGCTCCTCTCCACCTCTTCATCCATCATCATACTGGGGACCAGAACACTGGCTAGAAGGCACTAGAATCTGCTAGAAGGGACTAGAATCTGCTGGAAAAAGAATGGACTATTTCCCTGGTCGGTGGAATCAACCTTTCATTCAAGAGACTCTCTGTGGCCAAAAGTTAGCAAGCATTCTGCAGGTGGATTCTGCCCTTTTCTGAGGCAAGAGTAGAGATTCCAGAATGAACTGACCTTTCTGCACTGGAGCTTCCCTCCTAAGTCTCCAGGATCTGCAGTGTCCAATCTGTATTCATTGGTGGCACCCAAGCAGCAGCTGTCTCCTCTCCTTGTAGCAAAAATAATAGTCTTTCTTGACGCCCACCCAGCAGCACCATCTCCCTTTCATATTGTCATCAGCAGCCACACCCTGCTCCCCTCCACTAAATGGCAGACGTGACTGTTTCTAGCGTTAACGAGGAATGAACAGCTTAATAACATGTTGAACCACAAACAGAAGGTTATTTCCCATATTTCCCCGCCCTGCAGTGAGGCGGCAGCCTCGTGTGGGCGTTCTGCAGAGCACTCCTGCCCCCAGGACGTGTGTGCTGTTTCCAGTCCAAGTTGTCCACCTGCAACTTTCTGCTAACGTTAGCAGTTTCGTCGCCCATCATTAGAGTCCAGCTGGAGTGCCTTTGAGGTCGGTCCCGTCATGTTAAATGTTAACTGTCATTTCTCTTGGCCTCGCTGGGAAGTGCATCCCTTCTGTTGGTACGATAATAGCCATGGCTATGTTGGCCACGTTCTAGCTGACCGCCTTGGCAATTGCTTCCTCACCCACGATAGAGAAAGAGCTTTGTACTGTACATCGTGAACCTTGGGCCTGGACTAGACTCTGCCAGGAAGCCCTGTGACCTTGAGCACGTTCATCCTTTTCTCTGGTTCTCATTGTCCTGCTCTGTGAAATGATGGGTAAGGGCCCTCCACCTCTGAGTCGAGAGGCTAAGATTCAGCGCATGCGCAGTTGATCCTCCAAGGTTTTGGCCACCTGATGCAAAGAACCGACTCATTGGAAAAGACCCAGATTTGGGGAAAGATGAGGGCAGGAGGAGAAGGGGGGCGACAGACGATGAGACGGATAGATGGCATCACTGACTCAATGGACGTGAGTTTGAGCAAACTCTGGGAGATGGTGAAGGACAGGGAAGCCTGGTGTGCTGCAGTCCATGGGGTCCCAAAGAGTTGGACATGACTTAGCTACTGAACAACAGCAACAGTAGTGACTCAGCTCCTGCCTCTGCCTCTGCCTCTGCCTCTGCCTCTAGGCTTCTTCCCTCCCTATAGTTCTCCATGTGTGTATCCCGGTAGGAAGCCATGATCGGGGAATACTAATAATATGTAGAGAACCTGGAGTTGTTCTGACCATTTGAACCTGAAATCCTCAGAGACCTTTTCATTCTAATAAAAAGGCATGATATTGGTGATATGACACCCCCTACATCAAACTCTATCACATTAAGGAAACCTTAGAACTCAGAGCTACAGTCTGGCCTGATAATTTACAATTCTTCTGGGATTAGTATGAGGAATAATTATATCTATTTATTTATTCTGCTGTCAGAATGTTGACGCTAGGGTTTCATATTGTCTCTGTCACTAGAGTTTATAATTAAATAATATGTCAAATGTATTGATCATATTCTTATAAATTTGCCTGCTATGCCGTAGAGGCCTTTTGTCGTTATAGTGTATCACAAGATTAAATTCAAAAGTTTGCTGGGCCATCTAGATCTGTTTAGGAGATCTCCGTTTTCTTTTTTTCTTAATAAACCACAGATTTTTGATGGCTTGTCATTTTGACATTGACTGAAGTAATTTCTTTTTCCTCTCTTGTGCTGTACTGTATCTCTGTTTAGTCGTTAGTCAGACTATAAATAGCTATAATTCCATTACAATGAAAAGTAGTGTGTATCTTTGAAGGTGGATTTCAAATGTCTTTTTCAGACTGAACTCATAATTTTCAGAAAGCATTTTTTTCCTATGTGTGTATCATGAGAAATTTTCCATAGGAAAAAGTATATTTCTGCTGGTTTTCTAGTCTTCAGTTTTATTCTTCCAATATAGAAATAGCAAGTAAACATATGTTTGTTCATCAGACTACTCTAAGAATATTAGAAATGAGAGCTGGTTCAGCTAAGGTGCTGGACTTGAGATCATCTTATAAGATGATAAGTAGGTAAGCTGGGAATTGAGAGAGAAGAGGCATTTTTGGATGAGACTGTGAGAACAGATATGGCAGCAAAGGTATGTTCAGAGCTGTCCTGGAACACAAGAGGCCAAGGATGGAGGCAGGAGAAATAAGAGATGAGAGCAGACGGGGTAACATCTGAGGCCCACAAGACACAGTGATATCTCTGATGTTTACTATCTAAATATGCTTGTTACACTCATGTTAAATGTTATACTCTTGTTACACCAAAGCTGTCTACTATTTTATATCCAAGATTCCAAATGTTTGCCAAAAGAAGAAAAAACCAAGACATTTTCTACATGATGGGCCAGGAAAAAATAATTGGCCACTTTTGTACGTATGTACCTTTCCACATGGGCCAAAAGAAATAGCAAATGAAATAGAAAAGCCTATATAACATGCTTACGGTGCCCACACAGGAGAATTTCAGACATAGTGAGCTGAAAAGGGGTAAATTGAGAAACTGAGTTGTGCCCCATGATTTATATTTATTGATCCCTTTTTATATGTAGAGTTTTTCCTAGTTTGGGTTTTGTAGTCTTTACATTGACAATATAGTACTTTTCCTCTGTTAAAGATGAGGGCGTTGGGCTGTTCCCGGGCTATGCTCTCGCAGCTAGTCTCAAACCTTCAAAGCCTGGGTTTTCCATGCTCCCATACTGTGTCTTTACGTTGTTTCTCTTATAGCTACCTCCTTCAGCAAGCCAGTAGAATTTTATGACCTTTTAGGAGATATGTAGAATGCAGTATGACTTATACAGTGAACATCTGCTGCAAGCCATACAAAATTTACAGAGACAATTTGCATACAAAATTCCAAATTCTTAGGGCAACTCTGCACAAATAAATAATCTCATCTTCATTTTTCAGATTAGTATCTGAAGCCTGAAGAGGTTAAATAAATTCTCCAGGGTCGTGGATAGACTTGGCAGAGCTAGATAGAACCTGAATTCAGGTTGTCAATTGTTACTTGTTCAGTCACCAAGTCATGTTTGACTCCTTGCGACCCTGTGGACAGCTGCCCACCAGGTTCTTCTCTCCTCCACCGTCTCCCAGGGTTTACTCAAACTCATGTCCATTGAGTCAGTGATGCTATTGATCTCTCAGGTCACTTTGACTGTAAAACCCAGTTTTTATTTCTGCATCAATCTCTTTCTAGACAGCTGCACTCCAGACTGAAAAGATTTGGGTTCCTCACTTGTCCCTGACTCTCCTCCAGGGCACACTGAAAAAAGAAAGTATGTGACTATGGGTTCTTTTTTCAGCCCAGTTCTTTTACTTTTCTTAAGTCCTAAGAATTCACCTGCTGTAGTGACAGGACCCAGAGGATATAATTAGACGTTTCTAATATTTGCTTTGGATGTTTCACAGGTTTTCTTAATAGGCAAAGAGGATTTCTTTAGTCTGCCTGAGACGTGTGTAGTAAGCTCTTTAGTCATAATAATAATAATAATATATCATAGGTGTATAATGCTTTAACATTTACAGAAAGCTGTCAAAGATGTTATCTCAAATAAACCTTAAAGCACGTGGTGATATAGGCAGGGATTATTACTATTAGTTCATTTTAAAGATTAAGAAAAAGAGAGACCTAGAGACTTTAAGATTTTCCCACATCATATGATGGGTAAGTTATAGACTAGAATCTAAGTCTTCTGAATCCTTACATCTAGCCTTTTTTCTTATGAGCTTTAAAGACACAACTAAACATGTGGTATTTCCATTTTCCCTTTTCTGCTTAGTTGTTTATAGGAGACTCTCAGCTTCCTCCTAGCATCCAGTTTTCTGGATAGATGTGGCATGAAATTCAATGGCCACACTTTACTAATCCAAGGCAGGACCGAGCAGTAGCAGAAGAAGAAAGATGCTGGTTATCACTTAGAGAGAAACTTACACGTCTCCTCGCCCACCTCCTCTCCCTGTTTGAAGCACAGCTTGTGTGCGTGCCAATCACAAACCCCCAGCCCGTCCACCACCTCCCTTCTCCCCTAGTAACCACAAGTTCATTCATTGTTGTTGTTGCTGAGTCACTAAATCGCGTCCAACTCTTTGCGACCCCGTATAAAATAAAAATTTTTTTAAAGGAGTGAGCTCACGTGTGAAGGCACTTTGCTCATTGTAAAACCCATGCAAGTGCAAGGGACTCACTCTGAGAGAAAGTGCTAGTCTCTGGAAGGTTCTGTTTTAGGAGAGCTGCCAAACCGAGCAGTTTATAGGAGCAGAAAGGATTCTTTCCTCTCCTCACTTTTGCTGAGGACCAGGACTGCCTCCTGGGGTTACGCCCACCCCTCCAAGCCTTCAGCCATCCTCTTAGGAGGAAAGCTATAACTCAGCCATGGTTTGGCTGGGCTCAAGGCTTGGCCAAGTGCATGGCCTTGCCATGCCTCCCTCCCTGCTTCCCTTTCTCCTCCCTCTCTCTGGCCTCCACTTCATTTCAAACAAGTGAGTTGTGTTGCTTAGCTCTTTAATGAGATTTTTCCAGGCTCCTGTTTCTTTGTCCTTGGCCATAAAGAACTCCCAGTTACTCAAAGCTGAAAATAAAATTTGGCCAGAAGTAAGCTGAGAATATAGTCTCATTATTGGTGTTGATATTTTTAAGTCCTTCTTTTAAAAAAAAAATGCTCTGGGAGAAAAGGAGGATTTGTCATGGAATGAATATCTGTTTGAGTACTCTAGAGTGAGGACTTTACATCTTTTCCTGAAAACAAGGCGCCTTCCTTTTTTTGGGGGGGGGGGAGTTGTGGCTATTTTGATGCCTTTTGAAAGCACCACAATTAATTTGATTGAGCTGCTTAGCCGTTGGTTTTAAAAAAAAAGAACAAGGATAATGGTCACATGGATTTAACATCACATGGGGAAATTCGCTGTAACCCAGCAGTCTTTTAGACAGCTGATGACCACGGGCCAGATTGTTCATTTCACAAAAGGGAGTCTTTTAAAGATGAGAAGACTTTTGTCTAGAGCCCAAACTTCCCCAGGGGGAAGGACTCATTTATAACCCATTCTGATTATTTTTCCCTCTGAAATCTCACTGGTTAAATATGAATATATGTGGAACCCTCCGCTACAACATGAAAATAAGTAATGCAGTGAGAATTTGACCTCAGGGAGTCCTGAGACCCCAGTCTCAGCTCTGACACTCCTTAGAAAGCTGTAGAGACACTGGCCCTGAACTGCCTTGCATTTTCTGTTCCCGTAAAATGAAGCAAAGAAACAAATCCTTCCTGCCTTGGAAGATTGGTGTAGGGGAGAAAGTTAGTCCTTTCAGCAATAGCTTAGGGAATTCCCGCGCGGTCCAGTGGTTAAGATGCCACGCTTGCACTGCTGTGTGGACCTGGGTTCGATCCTTGATGGCGGAACTAAGATCACATAAGCTGCGTGGTGTGCCTCCCCTCTACCAAAAAAAAAAAAAAAAGCCTTAGATGTTCTTAAAAGTATTCACTTGAGGGTTGTGGAGGGGGTGAGTTTGGGGAGGGACTGGCGAACGCACTCTACACTTCCTTCCTCCATATGGCTTCTCAGTCAAAAGGTGGGTCTCGGTTTCCTGAGTAGTCCCCTCTTCCCTGTGAGGACCCAGAGACCATTCATCACCACGATGCAGAATCCCCGGGAAGCAGGCGAGGTCCAGCTGCCGAGCAGCACTCCTAAGCTATCCGACAGCTCTGCTTTTCCTCGGCCCCCCGGGCCTCTGAGTGGGTTAGTGAGTTCTTTGTCTCTTCTCTTTCCCAGACTACCTGTTCCCTTCTCATCTGTACATTCTTCCTGGAGGAGATGATAATTCACTGTCAAGGCTTGGGTAGGAGACAGGATTCGAGCTGCTAGTGTCTGTGAGGTGTTTGGGGGTGCTTTCATCATGCTCACCCCAGCTTCCAGCAGGAATTCGGACACTGCTTCAGCTCGAGCCTCCTTCCTCTGTGTTCCCAGGGCACGGGCATCTGCTAGAGCGCTTAGCACACGGCGCCCTTCTGTGGCCCTCTCTTCCTGTCAGGACTCCGCCTTTCTCTTTTTCTTAAATTTAAATATTTATTTATCTGGCTGCATCAGATCTGAGTTGTGGCACACGTGGGAATCTTTGTTGTGCATGGACTTCCCTCTAATTGCAGTCCGTGGTCTTAGTTGCCCGGGGGGATGGGGGTTCTTAGTTTCCCAACCAGGGATTGAACCCGTGTCCCCTGCATTAGGAGGCAGCTTCTTAACCACTGGACCACCAGGGAAGTCCCAAGTGTTAGTTGCTCAGTAGCGTACAACTCTGCAACCCCGTGGACTGTAGTCCGCCAGGCTCCTCTGTCCATGGGATTCTCCAGGCAAGAATACTGGAGTGGGTAGCCTTTCCCTTCTCCAGGGGATCTTCCAGACCCAGGTCTCCTGCAGCATGTGGGATCTTCCGGATCCAGGGATCAAACCCAGGTCTCCTGCACTGCAGGCGGATTCCTCACCAGCTAAGGACTCCTCCTTTATCTCTGTGTCCGCAGTGGCTGACTCAAGCTAAGCACTCAGAAAATGTTTCAGTGAGTGAACAAATGAATGAGAGATGAAAGGAGCCTTGGAATACTTAAAGCCCCCCACTTCCTATACCATACACATTGATGAAACTGAAGCCCACAGCACAGCTCCTGTGTGAATTGATCATGTAGAGGAAACTAGAACTGGGATTAAATATGTATGTATAACAAATACTTGTATTTATATATTATGTATGATGTATGTAAATAATCTCAGTTCTAATATATCCCAACTCTGTATACCATGGTTTCATGAGCACTGTATGTCCTGACTCAGCATTGCCCATGTGTTAAAAAGCAAACGGGAATTCTCAGAAGGGAAGGCAGCACCGGACGAAGGCAGGAGCCCAGCTCAGAGTCAGCAGCCTGGCTTCCCGCCCTGCTAGTGACTACCTGTATGATCCTGGCTCTGTCATTTCCTCTCCCTCATCTCAGTTACCTCGTGTAGAAAATGAGAATATAGATTAGATGACCTCTGAAATCTCTCCATGTTCAAACGTCTAATATTTTAAGAATTTTGTAAGTTTTTAAAAGTTTGAGCTTCTTGAGAAGAAATTTAAAAACGTTTGAAAAATGTTGGAGACTGACTTCAAAGGAAATTGTTCAAAACTGTTACCTTGAAACTCATTTCCATGGTTTCATGAGCACTTTGCTTGTGCTTTATTTTTTTGTTTGTTTTGTTTTTTTAATTATTTTTAATTGAAGGATGATTGCTTTACAATATTGGTTTACCTCTGCCATACCTCAATTAGCCCTAGGTACACGTGTCCCCTCCCTCTTGAATCTCTCCCACCTCCCATCCTTTCCCTGCCTTCGAGGTTGTTACAGAGCCCCAGTTTGAATTCCCTGAATCACACAGCAAATTTCCACTGGTATCTATTTTGCAATATCTGTTTATTTGTTTTTATTTGTTTATTTATTTGGCTGTGTCGGGTCTCAGTTGCAGCACACAGACTCTCTGTCTGGTGCTCAGGCTCAGTAGTTGGCAGCTCGTGGGTGCAGCTCGTGGGTTTAGTTGCTCTGCAGTGTGTGGGATCTTCCAGACCAGGGATCAAACCCACATCCCCGGCATTACAAGGTGAATTCTTAATCACTGGACCACCAGGGAAATCCCTTACCTGTGCTTTAGAAGCACCCCATCCCTCTTCTCACCACCAAGAGACTTTGAGACTTTGAGTGTTTGTGTCTCCATGGACCACGGCTCAGGACATGGGCTGTAGCTTAGTGGTGTTCAGGGAGGGGGAGAATCCTGGTTTCTGTGCTGTTTGAATAGAGATGAAAAGGAACTCTGAGCTGTACATTTTGTGTCTGTTGGTGCTTCCTCCCAGCGTCCACCCCATCCCACACCTGCTCCAGCAGCTTTGCCCCTCCCCACCCTGCCCTGTTCCCTCCTTGGGTGTCACTGGGGTGGGAAGGGTGACCCTCAGCCTCAGGGCGCTGGGCACTGCCCGAGGGTGGTGGGACATCCCTGGGGAAGACCTGTGTTGGGCTCCCTGTGGGCTTTGCCCAGCAAAGGAGGAGTTTTGACACCGATTCATTCTTGGTCAGTGGCAGGCAGATTTCACACTGAATTCCACCCCATGGGGCTGTGTCTAATTGGACAAATTTGAACAGCAGGCTGCATAGCCACTGCAGCAAGGAACATTGATATATGGCCCAAGCAAGGGACTAAAATCTTAAAGTGACAGGGCTTCTTTTTCAAAAAGTGTCTGGCTGGATTCCAGGAGTAACAGGCCTGACTGGCGAGAGGGAGATGGGCCAACTCCCCAAAGCAGGGGCTCTTTCAAGGAGGTGTTTTTGAAAAGAGCGTCTCCATTTCTGCTGGTCTCTGTAGTAGGATAAACACTGTAGGGTGGTCCCTAGGGACTGTCAGCTGGGAACAGTCAGGCTGAGTGCTTCTCCCACGAAAAGACTCACAGTATCTGATTAAATCTGGCTAAAATAGCCAGTGAGGAGACCTTGACGGAAAAGAGTTGAGAAATCGTGTTGTCATATGCGCCTGAGAACCCGCCATTCATTAGTTCATCATCCATCAAAGAGCTGTTCCGCACTGCTGTGTGTACTGTTAAATGCACTGTGCTTGGACACAATGGGGCTTGTGAAGTCTATGGTCTAGGGAGGGGAAAAAGGCATTAATCAAATGGACTCCCAAATAAACATGATTACAAATTGTGTGAAGGCTTACGAAGGAGGCATTCCACGTGGTATGAGAGCATCTGAGAGAGCTATTTGGGGAGAGTTTTTCCTGAGAAGTCACACTGAGGCTAAGCCCTAGGGGGGTGAGTTAAGTCAGCCAAGAGGGCAGGGGTGTAAGAGGTGTGCGAAGTAGTCAAAGTGAAAGAGGGCCTGTGTGGATATAGAAAACAAACTTACGGTTTCCAAGGGAGAAGGGAGGAGGGATAAGTTGGGAGGCTGAAATTGACATATTCACGCTATTATGTATTAAATAGATTACTAATGAGGACTTCCTGTATAGCACAGAGAATTCCACTCAGCACTCTGTAGTGACTTATATGGGAAAAGAATCTAAAAAGAGTGTCTACTTATAACTGAATCCCTTTGCTGTACAGCAGAAACTAACACAACATTGTAAATAAACTCCACTCAGATCAAAATTCACTTGAAAAAGAAAGAAAGAGTTCCTGTGTGGCTGTAGCTCAGTGTTCAAGGGAGGAGAGGGCAGAAAATAGCATGGTGAGGCTGTGGGGTCTAGCTGCTCACAGGAAGGATTTGAGTCTCATCCCAAAAGTGAAAGTGGAAGTCGCTCAGTCGTGTCTGACTCTCTGCGACCCCGTGGTATCAGGAAATACATCTTCATCAGCGAGTGATAGGACCATGCATGAGTTTTGAAAAGATGACGCTGGAAAACCGACTTCTACAGAAGTCCAGGAGGAAGTGATGGGATGGATTAGGCTGGTATCAGTAACAAAATGAAGCAGGCAGACAGCAGTGATATTTAGAACATACAGTCAGAGGATTTTGTGATGGAATCAGTATGAGTGAGAGAAGAAAAGATGTTAAGGATGCGCCCCAGTTTTCGGACTTATTTTACTCTTTGTACTTCATTCACTCAAAGTCACCAGTCACGTGGAGAAGTCAGCTCCAACTTGAGCTTCTATGTCAAGATGTGGCCTCCACTTCTGGGGAGTGGAATCTGTGGGTCTTCAGCACAGAAGACATGTTTGGGTTCAGTGTTACTTTGGAAAAGGATGGGGAGAGAGGTTGGGAGATGATAAAGGGTGGAAATAGCGGTCTTCTCTCCCTTGAGGCAGCCCCAGGTCTATTTGGAGAGGCTGGGAGACATTTACAAATTAATATAGTAAATGTAAATGTTCATGATTTTATAGAAGTGTGATGAGACTGTGTTGAGAGTTACATGACAGCCAAGTGTGCAGGGTGTAGTGATGAGGGAGCAGAGCCCATAGAGAATGAGGGAACTGACCCAGGAACTCAGGTGGAGGTGAAGGCCACAGATCCATTCACAGCAGTTCAGCAGGAGGCACTGACTCTACTTAATGCCTGCAGTACTTGTTCAGACCCTGGCAATGGCATGTGAAATGGGGTCACTCTTTCTGGAAGGCAGTTTGGTGGTAACCATATACATATTAACAGTTCAATCATTTTAACCTAGCCATTTATCTTCTGGGAATTTAGCCTATAAAAAATATTGGTAAAATCACTAAGGTACAGGAAAAAGCGCTGTTGCAATAGCAAAGGAAAACTATTTAATAAGTAACACAGCTGTCGATCAACCCAGGCATGGGTAACAGTAAATTTGGGTATGTACCTTGTCGTACAATAGCAGGTCGGTATGAGGAAGAACACTTTTAGAGTTTACAAAAAGCAGTTGAAAAGCAGTGTGTATAATATCATTTTATTGCTAGCAAAGAAGCCAAAACTATGTTAATAGTAGTTATCTGGAGAAGTTAAAAAAGAATTCTCACTTTTGTGAGGTTTTATGTATATACATTTTGCAGTGAAAATGTATATGACTTTTCTAATTGGAAATGAGAGTGAAGATTTTTTCTAAGAAGAACACAGTGAGGGGGCAGGAGTGCCTACTGGGTGGTGATCAGGAAGATCTCTTTCCTCCTCCTCTCTCTTCCTCGAGGCTCACCTGTGTGACTCAGCCACACTTACTTGTGGATCGTGCAAGTTGCTGTTATTACTTGGTCATATCCCACTCTTTGCAACCCCATGAACTGTAGCCCACCAGGCTCCTCTGTCCACGGGTTTTCCCAAGCAAGAATTACGGGAGTGGGTTGTCATGCCTTTCTCCAGGGGGTCTCCCCAACCCAGGGATCGAACCCGCATCTCCCACATCAGCGGGTGAGTTCTGCGCCACTGAGCCGCAAGGGTCAGCTCTTCTAGGAGGCTGTTATCAAGTTCGGGGTGTTGGTTTGATGAGCATGTCTTGACAGTCTCCGTTACTCAACCATCATTGGGCCCTGGAGATGCCTAGTGGAGAGAGTGAATAAGATACAGTCTCTGCCCTGAAGAGACTTACTGTTGAGGGGCAGAAATTGCCAGGGAAACAAATGAGTATGGTACAGAGTTAAGTCTAGATGTTCTGAGGTCTCTTCCCAGTTGAAAAGCCTTCAGTTCAATGAAGGAAGTTCCTGAAATTTCTAGCTTCTTTTCACAAGTTGGGGGGAATGTCCCGTGAGCAGTATTCATTCCTGAATTGTCCTCAGCTCCCAAATGCACACGTTAATCGCCTGGGCAGCAGGCTGTTCTCCTCAGCAGAAGGTCTTATGGGGGAGGCAGACGCATGAGTCTGTGGCCAGTTGGCTGAACGGATGACCTGACAGCTTCTCAAAAGTCAGCCCCAAAGAGAGACCCCCAGCCTGCCTGGTCAGTCATCAGTAACACAAGCTGATGAGTACCCAGGGGACACCTACTATTCCCTTTCTGGACCTCAGTTTCCTCATTTGCAAGATCAGCAGCTGGTGCTGAGTAGTCCCTGATAGCTTCGACCTCCTACAGTCATGGCTGAAACAATTCTGCCATCTCCCTGATGGTCCCTGAAGCCACGGTGCCAGGCACAGAGTAGGTTTTCCACGTGTATTCATCGTTGACAGCCTACTACAAGAGCTGGGTGTGGTAGAGGTGAGAGAAGCCTGTAAGATTTTATCCTGCCTTCTAGGAGCTTCCAGACTTTCTAAAACTCAAGACAAATATCCATGGAGCAGTAGCAGCCCCTAGAACCGTCAGAAAAAAGGGGTGGCGATAGTAGAGGCTGGAAGTGAGAGGTGGGTTCTTTAGGCAGTTTTCAGAGGTTCCTGCTGATATCCAGAGAAATTGCCTCTTTCTAGGGTGTTTGACGATCCCATTGGCTTGTTTGATACCAGAACGTCCTATTCTCTGGATCACTTTCTGACAGAGAGCGAGCGCCGGAGCTTCTGAAATTTCCTTGGGGTGGGGACAGGTTGGAAAGCACTGAGCAGCCCCTCCCTTTTTGTTCTAGAATGCCCTGACTGCCCACCTTGGCAAAAAGGAAAGGTCCAAATAATATAACCCTTCTTACTCCTCAAGGAAAATGAAAGGGGAATTCCTGTCAAGAAACCCATGAACACGGCACATTTCCGTGCCCTGCCTGTCATTTCTGTCCCGTGTGGGCTTGTCAGTGTATACTTAGCACACAGCAGGTGTGCAGCCTGTGTTTATCGAACCAAAGTGACTCCCCTTCTGAACCTCAGCCCGTCGCCAGGGCTGACAAGAGCTTTATCTGCCCATAACTTAGCCCACCTTGGGCTTGGGTGGTGTACTTTTTTTTTTTGGTTTGTACCGAGCCAGCCTTTTCCATGGACCCTCCTGTGCTGGTCTGTCTCTTTTGCACGTCGGGCTAATCTTCTCCATATGTGTGTCTGGTTTGGCATGTGCATCTCGACCTCCCGTGGGAGGGTGAGGCTGCCTCAGACAAATGCGGTGAGTTGCCGCCCAGCCCGCCAGGCCCTGGAGCTGGGCCACTGGCCGGCTCTTGAAGAGGACAGCCCCTGTTAGGCCTCCTTTCTCTGGAAAGGCTCTGTGAAGAGGAACCTAGATGGGCTTGTCTTTGGAGTTGAGTGGGGTGTGAGAAGAAGCTGTTCTTTGAACAGATACTGACTGGTGACCCCCTGGAGCGGAGTCTCACCAGGACAGTGGGCCTTCGGTGTACCCAGCTGTCAGCCGCGCCATGTTGCACTCACATCAGGAGCCCTCTAGGCCTCAGACTCCCTGCTCTGACTACCAGCCTCCTCTTCTCACCTCCCTTCACCATCCTAGAAATGCTCGTCCTTCCCCCACAGGATGGAACCCTTGCCCATCATGTTTGTGACGGGATGGGGTTTATGTTCGTGTTGGGTAGGGTTCATGTTTGCAGGTTGAAGAAAGGGGAACCCTTTGACAGTAGAAGAAGAAACTTCATGTGAAAGGCTTGTTACAGTTTTACAAAGTTCTTTCAGAGTCAATACCTTTATTAATCCTTACAGCCACCCTCTGAAGTAGGAGTTGTCTCCTCGAAGTACAGAGAAGTCTTGTTGCTTGGTAAGAGGCAGACCCAGGACCAAATCCCAGCCTCCTAACTCCAGATTCAGAGCTCTTTTCTAGAATTCTGTCCTCTCCAAAACCGCAGGGTGCTGTCTAGGGTCTCCTCAAGCCCTTCTGTGTTAGCCTCATCAAGGTGTTTTTACAAGGCTCTTCCTGTCTTCCTGGTGACACCTCAGGCCGATCTCTGGACCTTGGTTGGCACCTGGGTCAGGGGAGAAGCCCATTTAAGCAGAAAGATGAAATCCTTGTGAGAAGAACAAGCACAGTCACTGCCCAGGGACACCCCCCCCCCAGTCACTGCTGCTCTGAAGATAGGAAAAGTTCGATCTTCAGAGGGGTTTGTCCATGACCACTGGTCTCCACCTGTAGTCTTCAGAGTACCCATTCTCATCAGGTGATAGTAGTTGTCTATGACCTCAAGTCAAAACGGGGGCATTTTGTGAGCCAGGTGGGCCTCTCAGCACACACCCTGCTGCCCCCAGCCCTCACCAGTCCCATGCCTCCCACATCATGATGCCAGCTCTTACATCCTCCCCAGTCCCAAGAGCTCCTTTTATGCCCACTAGAATAGCTATACAGCTTTATTGAGTTCCTGAACCTTTCTGGCCCTTTGTTTCCCTGATTGAGATATGAGGTCAGCACGCATGCTCACACTCATCAATTCGTTCCTCTTTAAAAATTCAACATATAAGTTGAGTCCTCAAGATTCAGATTCTAGGGCCCTGAAGCCCTAGAGATTCCGAAAGGTTATCGGACACGATCTCACTGCCCTTCAGATGCTCATAGTCTAGCAAGGCCAACAGATGAGGAAGCAGGTGATCATGACGCAGTGGGAACACAGACAAAGTATTTCTCAGCTCCTGTCAAAGCTGTGTCCACTGAGAGCTGTTGAGGGAAGGCGAACATGGGCATCCTTCCTTGGAAGTCAGGGAAAGGCATGTGGGAGATAAGGGTGAGCTGGATGACCTTGGGCAGGTTCTGTAGCTTCTCTGAGCCTCGATTTCCTTGTCTATAAAGCAGAATGATAAAGCCCTTTTTGCAGAATTTTAGCATAAGGATAATACAGAGTGTATTCAAGCATCAACCCAGTGCCTTGCACGTGATAAATCATAGCAGAAGGGCCAGAGAGATTATTGAATTGTCCTTTTTGGAAAGCATGAGTGTCACAAGGATGACTTATTGTAGCAGCAAGTAGTATTCACTAGAGCCCAATAAATGCCTGACCCAATTCTGGCCCTCGGCCTCAAGAATGAAGCTCTGATGGCGCCAGCACTCTTGTTACACAGAAGGTCCTAGAACAGGCCAAGGAGTTCTCCCTCAGGCGCTTCACTGCCTGCCTCTCATAGCCTCGTGTCGTTTTCAGCCCATTTCTTCTTCTCACCAAGTCAACCTAGGCAAACCTTTCTTTAGTCAAGTCTATTTCCATGAAAACCCTCTAAGTTCAGGGCAGCAGATTCCTCTCAGGGGTGGGGCAGGGATGTGCCCTCTGTCCTCATGGCTGAGTCCTGCTTTCCAGAGCTGACTTACCATGAGTCCTCAGTCAAGGCATTTGGTTTTTTGGAACTGTCTCTCCTTCATCCCATCACCCAAATCAGCTATTTTTGCCCCATGCCCTTAGCATAGTGGAGCTTCCCTGGTGGCTCAGCAGAAAAGAATCTGCCTGCCAACACAGGAGATGCAGCTTCTGTCCCTGGGTCGGGAAGATCCCCTGGAGAAGGAAATGGAAACCCACTTCAGTATTCTTGCCTGGGAAATCCCATGGACACAGGAGCCTGGTGGGCTACAGTCCATGGGGTCCCTGAAAAGTCAGACATGACTTAGTGACTAAAAACTTAGAGTGGTATTGAGTAGCCCAGAAAAAGTTTGTTCAAATTTTTTCATGTGATCTTGCAGAAAAACCAGAACAAACTTCTTAGCCAACCAAACAAGATGTAAGCAGAGTGGACTTTACTCTTCTTTGCTAGTCATTCAACAGATACTTTCCTCACTGCTTCTCTGAACTCCACGCTAGGAGAAATGCTAAGACACAAGGCATAGGGTCCATCTAAGCAGCTGTATCCCTACCACTAGAGTTCCTGTTGCCAAGTAATTAATGTTAGCATATTGAGGGAAACTTAATTAAATGGCTCTTTTGCTTAATGGACCTCAGTTTTCTCATCTGGAAAGTCGGTATAGTAATAATACCTCATATAGTTCTCATTAAGGATTAAATTGTCTTTAGATGAGTTGCCCAGACTAGGTGCTCGGTACTTGGTAGTTGTTGGTCATCTGCCTTTAGAGCTACCAAGTATTTATTGAGGGCCTCCTATGGACTAGATGGATCCGGACAATCTGCACTTTTCAAGTTCCCCAGTGGCCCAGCGGTAAAGAATCTTAACTGCAATGCAGGAGACACAGGTTCAATCCCTGGGTGGGGAAAATCCCCTGGAAGAGAAATGGCAACTCCCTCCGGTGTTCTTGCTGGAGAAAATCCCATGGACAGACGAGCCTAGAGGGCTACAGCCCATGGGATTGATTGCAAAGAGTCAGACTGAGCGACTGAGCACACATATGGACTAGACTCTGCAGGGGGCCCTGGGGATGCTGGCGTGCAGAGACCTAGGCAATTAGGAAGTCATTAGCCCAGTCTAGGAGGGGAAAGACATTAAACAAAGAATCACATAAATAAATATGGAATTACAAATGTCCCTTCTCTTGCCCTTCAGGGACTAAAGCAGATTGCATCAAGACAGTTTTGGGTGGAAGGGAAAGGAGCAAAACAGCTATGTTTCTAGGCCGCTGAGGCCAGCTGGGTGTGGAAATGAAGGCAAGGCTGGCCCCCTTTTCCCCTGTTCTCTGACTCTGAGCAGTACCCGCAGGACACCACCCCTGCCATCCTTCAGGGCCGCTGCAGACTCAGAAGCAGCAAGGAGTCTGGGCGCCTGTGAGCTGTAGCGTGTGCCCCTGCCCCTGGCCCAGGGCCGCGGCTCCTGCAAACACCCCCTGACTTCTGAGAGACACCTTTCCCGTGTTGGGAATTCATGGCCCTTCACAGTGACTAGGAAAAAAGGAGAAGAAAACACAGCTCTAGGCTGGGTTTTCTTCTTAGACGTCTATAGACTTCGCCCTGGCCAGAGTCTGGCTGGAGAGTGGGCACCTAAGCGGGCACAGCTGGGCCTGGCAGCCTGCAGACTGAGGGGGACTCTGGCGGCCCCCCACCTGCCTCCTCCTCAGATGTGGCCTTGTCGGACTCCCCTGACACGGGTGAAGCTCCAGAGGCCCTGCCCCAACGGTGCTGCTCTGGATCGAGGCCTCACTAAACTCTCAGCTCACTGGTTTGCAAAGCAAACTTCAGCCTTGTACTATTTACCTTGGCAAGTCCGAGACCAGATTGATGATCTGTAAAGTGGATTTGTTATTTGGCTGTTTGCTTTGGCAGCTCTTGAAAGCGCTTTGCTGATTACAGTCCCAGATGTCATTGCATACATTACCCTGCTCTATAACGGGGCTTTGAACACTTTAATTTGAACTACAAATACTATTAAGCTTTTTGCACCTCTCCTGCCTTTCCTTCTTGGATATTAAATATCAGAACAGACAGCCTGCATTCCCTTAGGCTTCTTTCCCATTGTCTTTGTCAGCCTGCTCCCATAGAGAGCTCCCAGCTTTCCTCCTGTTCTCTCTTTGGGGCTTTCTAGAAACCTTGCCTACCTATTCTCACCCCTAGCCCAGCTCCCCTGGTGACACTCCTGTCCATTCTTCCCTAATGGGTCATCTGACTTTCTAGTGTCAAGGCGCCGTGTGCTCATTCCAAGCCTGGCTTCCCCGCACTCCCAGACCTGAGGATTCTGTCCTGACGCTCCGTTCCACTCGTCCGCAAGGATCTTTTGTCTGTTTTAACGTTGTGTGCGCGCACGCGCTCAGTCGTGTCCGACTTTTTGTGACTCCGTGGACTCTGGCCTGCCAGGCTCCTCTGTCCATGGAAGTTTCCAGACAAGATTACTGGGGTGGGTTGCCATGCCCTCCTACAGGGGATCTTCCCAACCCAGGAATCGAACCCACGTCTTCTGTGTTGCGAGCAGATCCTTTACCGCTGAGCCACCCGGGAAGCCCTGTTTTAGCATGACCGATGGCATTCTTTGGGGAGAGCTAGATTGGCGCATGAATGTGTTGTGGCTTTTCCCCCAGACACGATGGAGTCTCACCAAAAAGGCCCAGCATCACACAATAAGGCAGCAGCAGAACCAAAAATGACTTTATACCTTCCCAGCTCAAGGCCTGGTGTGGCTGGCCGGGCTCCCTTTCTCCTCCTTGATTCACGATCACCTCCCAGGGCGGTGTGGGGAGGGTGGGGGGTGGCTGGGTCTTTAAAGGGGGCAGTTGCTGCTCCGTATATCTTCGGGGTTATTGGTGGAGAGTGCCCGTGTTCCTGGCTAATGGTGGGGTAGACGACTTAGACGACTCCGTGTTCTCCAAGGTAATTGCTTCTTCCTGTTGTAAATAAACCATTAGCTGGGTCCTTGCCTCAGGAAGCAATTTAAGGCCCAGGGGAGGTAGCCAAAGAAGTCAGCCTTCAGCCTCCTGGAAGGGAGGCCAGGTCTGCCCCTCCGAGCAACACAGTGCCCTGTCACCGTCTGCCAAGCTCTCGACGGGCTTCCCTCAGCCTTGAGTTTGCCAAGCTCTGTGTGAACTGCCTCTGTTTTTTTTTTCTTCTCCAAAGAAAATCACTATTCCTAGTCCACCTAAACTAAGTATCTGTGGGATTTTTTTTTCTTTTGGTAGTGTTATTTTATTTTTTTTCTTTTTCTCTTTTACTTTCATTTCTTGGAGATCACTTTCTGTCCGCTCCTTCTCCTCTGCCCTTAAAGAAACCCAAGGCTCTTAGTCGAAGCCTTTCAGCATGTCACAGGGCTTTCAAGATGGAAAAAGTCACTCTGGTTTCAACCGTCAGTGGCGTGCCTATGTCTATTTCTGTTAAGCATTATATCATCGCCACAAGGAAGCTGGTTCTCACTTCATTTTATCATTGAGAAGGCCCAGGCTCAGTCCAGGACTTGTCCAATGTCACACAGCCATGGCAGGGCCAAGGTTTATGAACAGCTAGATCCTAGATCTGTGTGACTTCAAAGCCAGGGCTGTGTGTCTCTCCCAGCTGCTTCCATTCAATCCCTTCTTCTGTGGAAGGTCTGAGTTCTGGCTTGAAAACCACAGCATCTCTTCCGTGGTGTAATCACCTCAAAGGCAGGTTGAATGTCACACCTCATTTTGTATCCCAGTGACTGGTCCCGGCCCTTCTTGTATTTAGATGCCCAATAAATGTTTGTCGGATGAATAACCGCACATCCACTCAAGTGCTTCTAATTTTAAGTGACCATCTCTTCCCTCTGGCCAGTCTTTAGGCAGGGGGAGGTGGGACTTCAAACTTTGAAATATTTCAGTTGAAGAAGTTAATTCACTTTGTGAGTTTACTTTAGGAATAGAGATTATGGCAGTCTTTTTGGCCACCACTCTCGAATTCTTCTAACCTTTTGCTGTAATGAGCAAATCGAGCAGATTAAGGACATACTTAACTGCCAAATGGTGTTCTGAACTGTGTAAAGTTACAGGGTGGCTTCCCCCCTGGCCTCCCTCCCCGCCATGTATAAAAGATTGTGTGGGTTCTGTGAACTTCTCTGCCTTTTTTTTTAAAGTCCTTCCTGTTTTATTGTGTTTGAAGTATCTCTGTGGTGACCTGTTGGGAGTGGATTCTTCCATATGGAAGTGTTTCTTTAACTTTTTAATCATTTCTTTGGGGAAGTGGAGGGTTAGGGGTAGCAGATGTTTTTCTGGCATTGTTGGCTGAGTGGAAGTAGGGGCTTTTGGAGCTGTGAGTCAGGCGAAACCCAGCCTTGAAAGGAGAAGGCCCCTCCCCGGGGTAGGAGGCAGCCTGATACCACTGGATGTGGAAAATCAGGCCCATGGGGGAGTAGGTCCTTCTGCCCTCACCCTGACTAGTGCCTTTTCCATTTCCCAAGAAGAAGGCCTTTTCCCCTGTGATGCTGAAAAAAGTTTGTTTTGTTTTGTTTTTCAGTGTCCTAATGCAAATCCTTTTCAGTCCTCAAATGGGAATCCTGTCTGGTACCCTTACACACAGACACACACACAGACAAAGGGAAAATAACAAATAAAATGGACCCTTGATTCTCCTCTTCGTGATAGTCACGTCCATCTTCATATCCAGTTCCTTAGTGAGGCAGTTTAACATCTTCATTTCAAAAAGAAAGCTTGCAAAAACCCATCTGATTCTCCCATTCTCTCATGCTCTTTTGGACTCTGTTAGTCAGCCTGTCCAAGAAGCAACACGTGACCTCTGGGGAAGGTTGTTGAGTGGAGGCTGCAAAGCCGATGGCTGGCAATCATGTTCCGAAGCTCTCAGCCTAAACACCAAGTCTAACAGCGGCCGCCGCCCTTGCCCTTGGTCTGTTTTACCGCCTGTCGCGCCAGAGTTCACCTCTCCTTCATCCCCAGGTCACGCCAACAAGGCTAATGGAGAAAAGTTTTGCTGCAGTGAGTGAGAGCCTCGGTGATGAGTGTACAGTGGGGAGACAAGGGAGGAGCTGTAATGAGGGCTTCCCATACCCTCTAATTCTTCTTTGAGCAGACTGTGGCTTTGCATGTGAACTTGGGCATCTTAACATTTAGAGGCTGGAGGGGAGAATAGAAGAGTCAGCCAAAGAGACTGACAAGGAACTGCTGGAAAATAGGAGGGAAATCAGGTGAGCGGCATGTCGCAGCCGAAGGAAGAGAGGGATCAAACATGGCAAATGCGCACCTGATCTGCTGAGAACAGCCGTGGGATTTAGTAAGGGGAAGGTCACCCCCCTTGGAGGAGCATTTCACTGGCGAGCTGGGGGCAACCCCTTGATTGGAATGGGTTCCAAGAGAGAATGGGAAGGAAGGATATTGTTGACAGCAAGTCCAGACCGCTCTTTTAAGGAATTTTAAGGGAAGGGGAGAAATGAGGGGGTAGCTAGAGGAGGAAGGAGGGTCCCAAGAGTCTGCCTTTCTTTGAATGGAAGAAAAACTAGCAGCATCATAACAGGAGGGTCCTGGGTCCCGCTCACACACGGAGGGATTGGTCTTGGCGTGTGGGCGCATACGCTCAGGTGCAGGGGGATGGGTGGATACAGCCGAGGGACTTTCAGTTCCCTTCTCATTGCGTCTGTTTTCTTACAAAGTTGTAAGTCTTCAGCTGAAGGTGAGAAGATTGGAGAAGGTATCAGAGGTTTGAGGCTAGAGGAGCCTTTCCCTTCTCCAGGGGATCTTCCCAACCCAGGAATCGAACCCAGGCCTCCTGCATTGCACACAGATTCTCTACCAGATGGTGAAGGTAAACTAGAAGTGTAGTAGTTCAGAAGCTGAGAGGCCAAGTTGTTGGAAGGACCATCTGGGTGACTTTTGATGGTGTTTGTGATGGAGAGCGTGATGGTGAACCTGGGAAATCTTTGAGGGATGAGAGGCGTGGGGAGGGGTGGGGCTTGGAAGAGGGGGCGGAGCTGTTTAGTCTAATAGCACCGGAGCCCAAGCCAGAGCTGCTGGGAAACAGGAGAGATGCCTGCCTCTGGGAGGATCCAGAGGATGCTGGCTCCATCCCGGGGGCTGAGGGAGAGAATCAGGAGCAGACTTCTGGATAGGCCAGATCCTCAGAGGAAAACCTGGCATTTCTCAAATTATTATCACTTTAGAGGCTTCCTTGGTGGCTCAGTTGTTAAAGAATCTGCCTGCAACGCAGGAGACCCGGGTTTGATCCCTGGATTTGGAAGATCCCCTGGAGGAGGGCATGGCAACCCACTCCAGTATCCTTGCTTGGAGAATTCCATGGACAGAGGAGCCTGGAGGGTTATAGTCCATGGGGGTCACAGAGTCAGGCATTACCGAGCGACTAACAAACACTTTCTCTTAGAATTTATAGAGAGCATATATACACTTCCTATTTTATTTGATTCTTCCAACAAACCTTCACACAGGGAGGGCAGATACTTTACACTTGAGGCCTCTGACGTGAAGTATCCTTCACATGAAGTATTTGTGCAGTGACACTCCGCTAACTGGTGATGGATCCAGGCTTTCTGACTCCAAGTCCAATGTTCTTTTCACCACATGGTTCTCCCTTCCTTCAGGAGGCCTGCAGTCCGTCCACAGAACCCATAAAAACACACTTGCTCCAAAGTCTTGACTGTTCTTCCCATGCTGTCTCCAGAGCCTGAGATTTGGCACCCAAAAAGAGGCTAGGGGAAGTGGTGATCATTTGACCTATACTCTGCCCTCTTGGGTTGACCTAGACATTAATGACCATTCTCCATAGAACCCAAAATATCTTAAACTTAGTAGCCAGCTATGGGGCACAAGTTGACAGGCCCCTTCCTGGAATGATTTGGAAGACAATTTCCTATTAGAAGTAACACAGTATTTTAGTTTTAAGGAATTTAGGTGTCTTAAAACCTGTCTTTCTAGCAACGATGGACAAAAAATGTTACTGAAAGATGAAGGCAGGCAATTGGCCATGATGGAAATCATGAACTTAGGGTGGTGGTTCAGGTTCAGAGCTTGGTTCTTAAGAATGTTTCCTTCTGGCAACAATGGAGACGCAAACATAGAAAACAAACTTGTGGACACCGTGTGGGAGCAAGAGAGTGGGACGCATTGGGAGAGTAGCGTGGAAACATATACATTGCCATATGTCAAACAGAGAGCCAGTGGGGGGTTGCCGTGTGACACGGGAAGCTTCACCCTGTGCTGGGTGACACCCTAGAGCAGTGGGACGGGTTGGGAGATGGGAGGGAGGTTCAAGAGGGAGGGGACGGATGCATAGCAGTGACCGATTCACGGTGGTATGGCCGAAGCCAGCATCGTACAGCAAATATCGTGCGATAAAAAAGAGCAAAGAAAAATGTTGCCTTCTCAATTGTCAGCCACAGTGAGTGGAGCCGTATGGCCATTGAGGAATCTTCCAAATGCCAAGTTACCCCAGCCCCCCTCCTCCCTCACCGGGCCAGCCACCCACATAGGCAGAGAGCCCAAGGGGAACAGTCTCCACGGTTCATCCACTTAGCGAGCCTGTGTGTGTCGGTTACCTTCACTTCAGTTCTGAGCACACAGGAAACAACACTGCACTCCAGACATAAATGCAGTGGAAGGCTGGAGATTCTCGTCCATGCAGTGTATGAAGGGCTTTTTCTTCTAAAGGCGGATGAAAATACTCCTGCATACTCCTGTTGGCAATCAGTTCTGGAGCACCTCGCCCTAGTCTCCCAGCTTGCGGGGCCACTGAGGAGGGGTGATTTCGTGGAGGGTGGGCTCCGAATGCCTCCACCAGTCCTCTCTGCCCTCATGAGCACGCTGGCCAAGGCTGTTGCCACACAGGGTGGGGATGGTAGTGTTTCTAAACCTGCCAGCTGGGGCACCAGCTCTTCCGGAGGCATTCTGTTGGAAATGGCACTGGGTGGCTTCTGAATAGAGAGAATTATAAATGTGTGTGCCCTGCTCTCTACACAGTAATGGTCTCAGGCAGACACGCTGGCTTAGACAGGAGGAGAGACCTGGCTATGGTTTATGGCAACAGGGAATGCCTCAGAGTCACCTGGGTTAGGGCTCAGATTATAGAGTTAGGGGCGCTTTTCAAAGATAAAGATGCCCAGGCCCCCCAGTCCTAGGCCCCAGAAATTCGGGTTATGATCTGAGACGGCACTTGCACCTCCGTATATTTGCAAAGCTCCCCTGTGGATTCTGATGTGTAGCCCCCGATGAGAAGTACTGTTAGAGGAAGCGTATGCAGGGGTTTGTGCCAAACAGCTGGATGGCAAGATAACCAGCAGCCCACAGCCATTCCTCCACCAGGTCTAAGTGTGATCAAATGACAGTTCCCTTCTCAGCGTTATCCTCCAGGAACTTGTGATTATCCTCAGTCTAAGTCAAAAGCAGCTTAATTCCTCTGAAAACAGTGCCAGTTGGGCATTTTGCCTGGAATGAGACAAGCAAATCTGTGGCAGTATGCTTCGCTTGGTTCAGCTCTTCAGCCTCCATGGGGCACCCTTTTTGCATCACCTCTCCGCCTTCTCTTCCTGCCACAGAGTCCAGTGGTTTGGTGCCTGGTTGGTGAAATCAGGTTGTTCCAGCTGCTTTGAGTGCCTGGTTGGATGCAGAGTTGGATGGAGTTGACCTAGTGAAATGTGGTTGGCAGGAAGGTGCCGGGTGGGCTAAGACAGGGAAGGGTCGGTCATATGATCATAAGATCATAGGGTCATAAGATCAGAGGGCCTGGAGAGCAAGCTGAGGATGCAGACCAGACCAGCACACAACTCCCATCCCAAAGAGCCCTAGGAGAGAGGCTCACTGATACCCTCAAGGAGCTGGAACACGTGAACCCTCTACAGAGAGGAACCTGCATTCCCCTCATTGGCCTTGGCCAGCAGATCCTCTGGGTCTTAAAGGGCCAACCTCCTACCTGTTTCTTCTACTTCATCAGAGACATGGGCCTCTTTATCCGAGACCCTGAGCTGAAAGTTGGAGCCATTGCACTGGGACACCAGGCAGCAGTCTACTCTGGGTCTTCTGGTCGAGACTGGTTCCCTCTTTCAGCGTTATTTTCTCTGGGACTTTCTTTCCCCTTCTATGCACTGATGTTAGTCTTCTGTTAGCCTCCAAAACCCTTGATTCTCAGGGCTCAGTCTTGCGATTTTGGCATAGGTGGATCCTAGGTTTTGATGGTATGATAAAGAGCAAGACATGATATCTACACCCTCATGGGCTTACGATGTAGAAAGAAAAGCAGACAAACCAGCAGCGCCCATGGGGTGAATGTGATCAGGTGTGTGCAGGGGCTCTGCTATGGGAGCACATAGGAGGGGCACCGGGCCTGCCCGGAAGCAGCTCTGTTCAAGCTGTCCTCGAGGGGAGGACGTGAAGGCCCAGAGGTGAGAGGGAGGAGTGCACCTGAGAAAGTAAAAGAGGTTCATCACGCATAACACAGGGGCGAGGGGGAGAGTCAGGGAGACAGGCCTGGAGGGGCGAGCCGGGCTGGGTCACCAGGGAGCTTGGCCACCGTGGCCCGGAGTTGCGGTAACACTAGCCTCTTGTTCGCTACCTTGGACAGGTATTTTCCAACTCTGGGGATGCCTCTGCAGTGGACACACACACACACACACACACACACACACACACACACACACACGCAAATCTCCCCAGAATGATTACTGTTCTGTCCCTCCTCGTTCGGAGGCAGCCCCGGGTAATCTGGATTATAAACCACCCGCCCCGGGGCAGGGGCTCACCCGCCGGCTGTCATCAGCTTTCCATCCACCTTAGGACGGCACTCAGCCTCACACGGCACCAGCGAGCTGACGGAGAAGAGAAGTGACAAGGGCAAAAGCAAACACTCCCCAGAACGCATTCGGTGGGAGAGGAGAGGCAGGGAGAGCTGCTGGCTTGTTCCCAGCCGACACCCCCATGCCCACTTTCTCCACCCAGAGGAGACTCTGCTTCCACTCTGCCTGGCTGGCTGGCTCAACGAGTCTTCAGGGGCCGTGTTTTGTGCTCGTCACTCCTGCCCCGGGTCGCTTTTAAGAGGCATGGACTTCTGAATCTTTAAAAGAAAGAACTCGAAAGGAAATCCCAAAGGCAGTGAGTTGGCAGGTCATCTAATGAGAGTGAGGGAGCGAGCTGTGACAGGATGGAGGAGCTTGAGGAGAGGGCATATACAGGAGGGAGACGACCAGGAACAAATGGGAAAATAAAAAAAAAATTTTTAAAGGTTGAGGAGCAGGGAGAGCCTGGCTGATAAATTTGTCATGGTGTCAGTTGACACAAGTCAACTTTCTGCAGCACAGCTCAGCAGCCCAGCAGCAGGGAAATTTGATGGTTGGATGGATCATTCTGGATGCCTCTAGCAAAGCAGGAGGGGCAGATAAACCAGGAGGAGAGGAGGCAGGGGGTTGGTGATGGTGAAGTATCACCAGGAGGGAGCTACTGGCTTGAGATATTAGGGAGGACTTCAGGGGCTATCAGACTCCGGGAGGTTGAAAAGCATCATTAGTTCTTTGTTGTTCAGTCACTCAGTTGAGTCTGACCCCTTGCCACCCCATGGACTGCAGCACACCAGACTTCCCTGTTCTTCACTCTCTCCCAGAGTTTGCTCAGACACATGTCCATTGAGTCTATGATGCCACCCAACCATCTCATCTTCTATCACCCCCTTTCTCCTTCTGCCCTCTATCTTTCTCAGCATTAGGGTGTTTTCCATTGAGTCTGCTCTTCCCATCAGGTGACCAAAGTATTGGAGCTTCAGCTTCAGCATCCATCCTTCCAGTGAATATTCAGGGTTGATTTCCTTTAGGATGGACTGGTTGGATCTCCTTGCAGTCCAAGGGACTCTCAAGAGTCTTCTCCAGCACCGCAGTTCTAAAGCATGAATTCTTTGGTGCTCAGCCTTCTTTATGGTCCAACTCTCACATCTGTCCATGACTAGTGGAGAAGCCATGACTTTGACTATACGGACCTTTGTTGGCAAAGTGATGACTCTGCTTTTTAATACACTGTCTAGGTTTATCATAGCTTTTCTTCCAAGGAGCTCATGTCTTTTAATTTCATGGCTGCAGTCACCACCCGCAGTAGTTTTGGAGCCTGGGAAAATAAACTCTGTCACCGTTTGCATTGTTTCCCCATCTGTTTGCCATGAAGTGATAGGGTTGGCCAAAAAGATCATTCAGATTTTTCTGTAAGATGTTATGGAAAAACCCAAATGAACTTTTTGGCCAACCCAGTAGAAATAAGGAAGTGAATGAAATCGGCAAACAGGAAGTTTCATGATCAAAAATGTGGGGTCTCTTGCTTCAAACACTAGAAGTGCCAATTGCAAGGATCCAGGTGAATGAATGGCTAGAATGAAGGTGAAGGTCATTGGGGTGCGGAGGTCAGAGAACTGTGAGGCTGAGGAGGTTGGTTTGGTCAGGCACCTGAGCACCCCTCGTTCTCAGCATTTGGCAGGACTTGTTGAGACAGTGACCGGGGTGTAGCACCGTAGTCCTCTCTGAAGCCTAGGGATTGATCCTTAGGTCTGGTGAGGCCCGTGGCAAGGATGTAGTACGCTGTTCTAGAGACTGTGTGAGCTCCAAGCTTCTTCCCTGGTTGGTCAGATAATTCCTTTGGGAGAGATGATGTCATTCACAAAGAGCATTTGTATTCCCTTAGTGAAGACAATGCTTCCTTTTATTGTCAGATCATTTTAGTATGATTGAAAAATCAGGGAGAAAACTTTCTTTTTAGTGCCCGAAAGGAATACTATATGAGATGTCTCAAATTCTGGCCCTGAGGTCAGCTCCTTGGCCTAATATAGAGTATCTTTATACCACAGCTTCTTTCTGAAACTGAAGAACTTGTCAGGGTCATTTTGATGATCAGTGGGATTGCTGTCCCTTTAAGCATTTACTGTATCAGGCCCGTTCGTTTAAGCCTTTGTTGTTCAGTCACTCTCTCGTGTCCTATTCTATGCAACCCCATGGACTGCAGCACGCCAGGCTTCCCTGTCCTTCACTGTCTCCAACAGTTGGCTCAGACTCATGTCCATTGAGTCGGTGATGCCATCCAACCACCTCATCCTCAGTGACCCCCTTCTCCTGTCCTCAGTCTTTCCCAGCATCAGAGTCTTTTCCAGTGAATCAGCTCTTTGCATCAGGTACTATTTTTATTTACTCCTATTTTATAGATGTATTCATTGAACCAGGAGCATTAACTGATTTGCCCAATATTATATTACTAGTACACACCTGAGCCTTTCACCACTTCCTAACCTGCCTTTGTTAGCCTCTGAATACAAAAATAAGACAAAACACAGTGCTAAGTTGAAGAAAAGACATGGAAAGAGCCCACTCGACCACAGTCCCATCACCGAAGGTGTGCCTGTGCTCTGGGAACCAGTCCCCAACCATGTGACCCACCACGTGACTCCAGAGAGGCTTCCGGAGGAGCTCAGGCTTGGGTGGAGCCTCGTGTCGGCCGCAGGGGGCAGCTTGTTGCATCAGGTGACCCCTCCTCTCATGGTGGTCTGAGACATGCCGTGTTTTCTCCCATGGGTCCTATTTTGCCCCCTGGCCCTACACACACACACACACACACACACATCTATTCCCCTTTCTGTAAAACTTGCTCTTCAAATGTTTGAGTACTAGAATCTCAGCTGTCTGAATCTCTTCTCCAGGTTAAACAGCCTCAGTTGCTTCCCTCCCTCTTTCCTTCCTACCGTGGCCCCGTGCTGTGCATTTAGGATTGTTGTTGTTTAGTCACTCAGTCGTGTCTCACTCTTTGCAACCCCATGGACTACAACACGCCAGGCTTCTCTGCCCATCACCAGCTCCCGGAGCTTGCTCAAACTCATGTCTATTGAATTGGTAATGATATCAAACCATCTCATCTTCTGTCGTCCCCTTCTCCTCCTACCTGCATTTAGGATACAGAGATTTAAAAAAAAAAGAAGCAGATGCTGCCCTCCAGAAACTTATACCCTAATGAGAAAATAGACAGAAAAATATTGTTCTTTTTGTAGTCTGTCACCTTTACCAAAATTCCCAGCACTCAGCACAGTGGCTGGACCATAAGTTGAAAGTGTTACTTGCTCAGTCGACTCTTTGCGACTCCATGGATTCTAGCCTGGAAGGCTTCTCTGTCCATGGAACTCTCCAGGCAAGAATACTGGAGTGGGAAGCCATTCCCTTCTCTACAGGATCTTCCCAACTCAAGGATCAAACCTAGGTCTCCTGTATTGCAGGCAGATTCTTTACCATCTGTCTCCTGGAGTTTACTCAAACTCATGTCCATAGAGTCAGCGATGCCATCCAACCATCTCATCATTGGTCACCCCCTTTTCCTCCTGCCTTCAATCTTTCCCAGCATCAGGGTCTTTTCCAGTGAGTCAGTTCTTCCCATCAGGTGGCCAAAGGATTGAAGTTTCAGCTTCAGCATCAGTCCTTCCAATGAATATTCAGGACTGATTTCCTTTAGGATGGACTGGTTGGATCTCCTTGCAGTCCAAGGGACTCTCAAAGAGTCTTCTCCAACACCACAGTTCAAAGCATCAATTCTTCAGTGCTCAGCTTTCTTTATAGTCCAACTCTCACATCCATACACTTTGACTAGAGGGACCTTTGTTGGCAAAGTAATGTCTCTGCTTTTTAATATGCTGTCTAGGTTGGTCATAGCTTTTCTTCCAAGGAACAAGTGTCTTTTAATTTCATGGCTGCAGTCACCATCTGCAGTGATTTTGGAGCCAAAAAAAAAAATAAAGTCTGTCACTGTTTCCATTGTTTCCCCATCTATTTGCCATGAAGTGATGGGACCGGATGCCGTGATCTTAGTTTTCTGAATGTTGAGTTTTAAGCCAACTTTTTCACTCTCCTCTTTCATTTTCATCAAGAGGCTCTTTAGCCACCAGGGAAGCCCCAGTAGACCCCCAAAAGGGTCTGCTGTGGAAGTGACTGCACGTGGGGCTCTAATGAAGGGAAGCCCAGGGTCCTGTGGGGCCTGTTGGAAGACCTAAGTCCTCCCTGGAAGAAGAGTGCTAGGCACCTCCCCAGCGGAGCTGAGTCTTCAAGGGTAAACAGGGCTTGGCTTCCCAGATGGCACTAGTGGTAGAGAACCCACCTGCCAGTGCAGGAGGCATAAAAGTCATGGGTTCGATCCCTGGGTCAGGAAGATCCCCTGGAAGAGCGCATGACAACCCACTCCAGTATTCTTTCTGGAAGATTCCATAGACAGAGGAGCCTGGAGGGCTACAGTCTATGGGTCACAAAGAGTCGGACACAACTGAAGCGACTTAGCACTAGCATTAGGGAAGAACAGTCCAGGCAGCAGGAGCAGCAACTTGCGAGGTACAGGGGGCAGAGGGCCTGGAGGGGGCAGGGGGTATGGAGCGTGGAGAGCGACCCAGGCCAGTGGTGCTGGAGAGTTTGGGCTTTATCCCAAGCCTAGGTGAGGCAGATGTTCAGATTTGTATTGTAGACAAAGCGGCACTAAGAAAAATGAAAAGAAGGGAAACTCTACACAGAGGCAGGAAGACCAGTGTCAAGTCATTGGCATTTCCCCATGAGAACTGATGAGGGCCTGAGCTCAGTGGTTGTGAAGCGGGGGACAGATTCAGGAGGATTTAAGAAAGGAATCTCTGGGTGGTCTAGTGGTTAGGACTTGGTGCTTTCACTGCTGGGGCCCAGGTTCAATCCCCAGTCAGGGAACTAAGATCCCACAAGCCACACGGTGAGGCCAAAAAAATGAATTAACTAATTAATTTTATAAAAGAGGTTTAAGAAGTAAATCCCAGAGAACTTCCTGGTCAGCTGACTGTGGGGATGGAATGAGGAGGGGTTTGGCTGGGGCCACCAAGAAGACCGTGTGTCCATTGGTCCAGGGACTAGAGAAGGAAGGCCACGTTCCGGAGCAGTGAGATGATGGATTTGTTTTGGATGTGACTTGGAGGTGCCCGGGGAATGTGTTCCATCTGACACAGATGGCTTTGGAGGCCAGGAGACAACTGAGCTAGGAGCATGGTTTGGAATTCAGTCACGAGTCTGCAGTGGTTGGGACTAAGAGCTGATACGCTCGCCCAGGCACAGTGCACAGAAAAGAAAGAGAAGAGGCTTAACGATGAAACCCTGGAAAGTACCAACATTTGAAGAGCAGAAGGAGCTGAGCAAGGCCTTGGAGAGGCTTGAGGGGTGGTCGGAGAGGAAGGAGGAAAATCAGAGGAAACAGGGAGAATGAGAGCCGCCTGCAAACTTCCCTTTAGTGCAGTCAGCTCTCCTTTATAGCATCTGGGTTGCCACATGGTTATAAGTGAGCTACCACGGTCTTGGTGCGGGGGACAGTCACCTGCTTTTTCAATCTTGAGAGATTCTTAAGGCTGGATTTGAGCTCCGGCTTCTCTAGAGCATTGGTTCCCAAGCTTCCCAGGTAAGAATCAGACTCTCCCCCAGGGTCTACTAATCTATCTAATGTCTACTGCGTTAGAACATCTTGGAGACAGACCTTAGAATCTGTTTTTCACAATAAGCACCCTGGGGATTCTTCTTATTAGGGGGGTCTGAGAGTGATGTTCCAGGACAGAGGTTCTTCCGTCATATAACATGGGCGCTCTTCCTGCTTTTTATCAACCCTACATCCAGACTCTGACCTAAAGCTCTGAAGAGTCCCTATAGTCAGGAGCCGCTGTGACTGGTGGGACTCCTCAGATGTGTGGAAATAGAAATGCTAACCCACTGATCTGAAGGAGCGTTTCTGAACAACTGTCTGAGGATTTGGGAATCCAGTGGCAGTCCTGCATTTAGACAGATAATTGATCCGCACTACTTCTCTGAAAGCATTTAGACGGGAACACCCTCACTGCCCTCTGGTGTAGACAGTCTGACTGCCGGTTCCACTTTGTGCAATAATGGACCTGAATGTAATCCAGTATTTGAAAAAAACACCATATGTTAAAAAGTTGACCATTAAAGAAGTTTGGAAGAGACATTGCGTGTAGACAAAGAAGACATTTTGAAGTTACTGCCGTGGCAGGAGCCGACTCTACTCACTTACAGGTTTAGGGACTAAAACTACTCACTGACTCAGCAGTGAAATCCATGACGTATGCTTAATACAGCTGTTTTCAACAGTGTATAGATTGTGAATGTATAGATGATTCTACCATGGTGGTTGTTGTTTAGTCGCTAAGTCATGTCTGACTTTTTGAGATCCCATCTTCTTCAGTTCATGGGGTTTCCCAGGCAAGAATACTGGAGTGGGTTGCCATTTCCTTTTCCAGGGGATCTTCCCAACTCAGGGATCAAACCCACATCTCCTGCACCAGGGAAGCCCTGTCCCTACCATATTTATTATTTATTATATGCTTATTTATTATTAAGCGTAGAAGCTGTTCAGAGGGCCTATGCCCTGTGTATAGAATTGTAAATCTGTAAAATTCAAACATCATCTTTAATAAACACCAAGATAAATAATATTTCCTAAACGATTGGCCTTGGGATATGATCTTTCCAGCATAAATAAAGATACTGATTATACTTAGGTTAATATTGTAGGTGGAAGGTGGCTACTGAGTCGCGGGTTCAGGAGCGTCCCTCTAAGGAGCATAGGGACCTCTCCTTTTTGGAGTTATTTTAAAAAGAAAGATTGAAGGATGATGCTGCCTGGAGGTAGGAGGGTGGCTGAGAAATGCCTTTAGGAGCTCTCTTTCAGACTCATGATATATGCATACTTCAGATGGAAAGATAACAGCCTTGTCATTTCATCCATTCATTTAATAAACACTTACTGGGCACCTGTTATGTGGCAAGATCTGTGCTACAGGCTCCTGGCCCTCAGGTGTCTCTGGGACATAAGGACAACTGCAGGGTGAGCCCGTTTGATCCTGGAGGGCAGCAATGGGGGATCTTGTGCAACATGAAAGCTATAATGAAGACGTTACGGGTGACTTTCACATTCCTGGTTTAGAAATGAGCAACCCGGCTGAACTATGTGAATGTTCCCACACCACAGGAAGCCACACAGCTCAGACATCCTCCTTCTGTCTCAGAGGAGCTGGAGGGACGTGGTGAAAGCACCAGCCTAAGGCCATCCATCTGGCTTCTGAGAGCAGAATCAGTACTTTGCAAGCCGATTACACATTATCGTCTAGAAGGTTCTGTCTCGTACCTTGTCATTTGAATCTTCGCATGATTTTGAAAATTATGAATAACTAGCCATAATACCTAGCATTATTATTCCTCTTTCCCAGTAGAGAAAACCCAAGTGCCTGGAGGTTGAGGGACCTGCAGAAAGTCACATGCGTGCGTGCGTGCTAAGTCGTTTCCGTTGTGTCTGGCTCTCTGTGACCCTGTGGACGTAGGCTCCTCTGTCCTTGGGATTCTCCAGGCAAGAATACTGAAGTAGGTTGCCATGCCCTCCTCTAGGAGATCTTCCCGACCCAGGGATTGAACCCATGTCTCCTGCATCTCCTGCATTGCAGGAAGATTTTTTACCATTGAGCCACCAGGACAGCCCACAAAGTCACATAGAACAGACCAGAACCAAAGCCTACACTTAGCGTCCCGCTCTTAGCCACATGCTCTTTCTCCCAGCAGAGTTCAGTGACCTTACAACCGCCTCATCTGTCCAAAGGATCTGGCCCCCTGTTCTCATCTAACCATGTTTTTTTTTTTAATGTTGTAATTTAATTAGTAATTTTTTGGCTGTGCCTGGTCTCATTGCTACAAGTACGGTTTCTCTAGTTGAGTGGGGGCTACTCTTTAGTTGGGGTGCACCAGCTTCTCATTTCGGTGGCTTCTCATTGAGACCCATGGACTCTAAAGCACATAAGCTTCAGTGGTCGCAGCTCGTGGGCTCAATAATTGTGGTACACGGGGCTTAGTTGCTCCATGGCATAAGGGATCTTCCCAGACCAGTGATCAAACCAGTGTCCCCTGCATCGCAGGGTGGACTCAACTACTGGACCACCCAGGAAGCTCCTTACCGTGGTTTTTAAAATAAGATACAAAGCACTCCATCAAGAGAAGAGATTGCAGCTAGATTCAGAGGGTACAGGTTACTGTTGGTCCTTGAAGATAGACACCACAGGCAGGGGGTAGTGGAGGAGGGATGGGTCACCAATCCATGGGGTACCCCACCACTTTGGCTCTTGAGAACTAGAGAGTCACCTCCCCCATTAGGAGATTATAGAGCTCATATCCAGACCTCTTCATTAATGACTTGCCCAAGAGGATGTCGGTGAGTTTGCAAGTTCATTGAGCAGCGTGGTAGGTAATGTCTATAAGAAAGATGGCTTGGTTTGTATTTGTTTACTTTTTTTCTTAACAGTCAGAGACATGTGAGAAAGCTCTTCTAGTAAGTCTTCTACCCTAAAGGCACTTCTAAAATTCAGACGAAGCACAGTGAGAAATTAATTCTCTCATTCAGCTGTTAGCTGTTACTCAAGGGGGGATGACAGGGCCGTGTCTCTCCGATGAAGTAACATGAGGTCTCCAGCCCCCTCCGAAAGGCTTCTTGGTGCCTTGACTTCCCACCCCCGCTTATGATGACCCTGCTGTTCATCTAATTCACTGTGTGCCCTCAGTCCAAAGATGAAAAGATAGGTTTCAACAAACACACTCATTCCAGGCCGACTCTGTAAACCTGCTCCTTGCGTGAGTGAAGCAGAAACAAAATATGTCGGTTCCTCCTGTGGGAGGGGTTGGCGTTGCTTAGACAGGGAAGGGGCAGAGGAGGCTCTGCTGGCCTTTGTGAACTCGCTTCTCAACTGGGGAAATGAATAACATCCTGATTAGCCCCAGCGGAGCAGAAGTGGAGGAAAAGGAGGGGGAATCCTGGCCCCAGTCTCCAGCCACAGCATATGAATCGCTTTACCCACAGGCGCCAAACTTGGCACACAGCGCGACCAATGAGCGGAGGGGAAATTATAACCAGATTAACACACTTTTGGGGGCATTTTCACACTTAGTAATGAAGTAGGTATTTTGCAGAGCGTGAGCAGAGCCTCCTTCACAGGCAAACAAGAGTTCCCCAGCCTTCTCCTAGAGTCAGGAAGGCCCAAGAGGGATTGACAGAGACAGCCATCACACCCTACCTGCCAGCACACACACGCACACATTCCCACTTGGCTCCTAGACTTAGCACAAGCTACGACCCTTTAATAGAGGGTTAACCCCGGGCCTTAGAACTTAACACAAGACTGGAACCAAGGGGAGAGGCCGAGGGACTGGCCACTGAGGGTGGTCTGGCTGTAGAAGCGTAGGGCTGAGTTGGGGGCAGAAAGGCAAGGGAGATGGCTCTCGGGCATCCGCTGGATGCGAGGGACCCAGGACGGACCTGCACGACCAAGGTTCTGTCCGCTCCTGCCCCTCTCAGGGCCCGGGACCTGTCCCCCCACGGGGCCTCGAGGTCTTTGTCTCGAAATGAGTAGCTAGACCCAGCTAGTAGACTCTAGGAATGGCGGAGAGACAGGGCCGGGGTTAGGGGGGAGAGTGCTGTCAGCAGCAGCCTCCCACTTCACAGTACGGGCGCCTGAGTTAAACTCCGATGCTGGTTAGATGCTGGTTAATTTGTCTCTCAGGTGGGGCCTAAGAGCCTCCATTCCTGATGGGCTTCCTGCTGCCCCTGGTTGGGGGCCCACGCTCTGAGTACCGAAGGTGTGGAGGGCGGTGGTTCCCCAGTCTACTCTCTGCCTCCCCCTCAGCGCCCTGCACTCTTCCCTCAGCTGTGAAATGGGGACTAGTAACAGCTGTCTTGCCTTCCTGCCTGGGGGTGTTGTGTGATCGGGGTGGGGAAAGGCCTGTGAAAGCACCTTGTAAAGGGCAAGGCGGTGTGAATGTAAGGGATTATTGTCATCGTGCAGATTTCTATGCCTCATTGCTTCCCGCTGTGTGTTCCTGCAGCCGCCCAACTTCTCCCTCCTTCCTCCTTGGTCTCCATGCCTGGGCTGCTAGTCGTTGTCACCAGCCAGGGCTGAACAAATACTCGGACAAGTCAAGACAAGAAATGACAGTTCCCGGGCACCCCACTGATTCAGATGCAGAACAAGCCCCAAACACACCCTCCTGTGATAAATTCAGGTGATACCAAGCGGAGTTCCAGCTCCTCCCCCATGGGCCGCCAGGCCAGGAAATGAGGCCAGAAGTCAAGGACAGGGGACCCCAGCAGAGCCCGAGCCAGGCTCCTGGCAAGGTGGCTCACCGGTCCCCACTTTGATCCCACTTCTGTGCCCGCCGCGGGCAGCCACGATGATATTTCTGACGTGTTCGGATCTGCTCACGGAGGACCTGAACAGATGGCTCCATAGTCACCCTTGAGCAAGAGACCAAGCGACTGAGACAAGTCCTCGAGCCACCCTGGGCACAGTATCCTCCTCTGTAAAATGGAGCCAGCAGCGTCTGTCTCTGTCTGCGGTACTCACTATAGAATGATCTCAGAATCAAAGTGAAATAATTGTGTGAAACATGCAATGACTCTGTGAAATTGCATGAGGTTTCATTCTTCCTGGGAGACTTCCTACTCCCACGGAGTTGACTCATGGCCCCCAACTTGAGAAGCATCCCTGCTTCCGTTTCTGTGCTCAGACACCCCCGCCCAAACCCCTTCCCCATGGTGGGCTGCCCCCACCCATCTCCACCTTGGATGGAAGGAGTCCCCAGCCACCCCAGCTCCGGAGGATGTCCCGTGTTGTCCAAACAGTGCTTTTCTTATCTTGCTCCTCTAAGGCCCTGAGGCCACGTCTTTGCTGAACAGCTTCCTTGCAAGGGCCTGGCAAGTAGAGATCCTGTCATATAACATAACCGAGCCCACGTCAGAATGGCAGGCCAGGCCCAGAGCCTCGTCCCAAAACGCCTGCGGCAGAAAATCTGGTTCAGGTTTACCCCGTGGAGTGAGGGCTGATGGGTCTTGGTGGCAGAGACTGGTAGAAGCTGACCACATATTCCTAACAGAAATGCCTGTTGCCCGAGCTGGGGGTACTGTTTTCAAGGCTGTAGAGTTCGGTGACTACCAGAATAACAAAACAAAAAAAATGGCCAGGATGTCAGCTCCAGGACCCTCAGGCACATTCAGGAGCCTCCTGCAGCGCAGGGTGGGGGTGGGCGGCTTCCGTTCTCTCCCCTCAGCCTCTGCCCCCAGGGCATGCATACGTGCTAAGTCGCTCTTTGTGACCCCATGGACTGTAGCCCGCCAGTAGCCTGCCAGGCTCCTCTGTCCATGGGATTCTCCAGGCAAGAATACTGGAGTGGGTTGCCATTTCCTTCTCCAGGGGATCTTCCTGACCCAGGGATCAAACCTGTGTCTCTTATGCCTCCTGCATTGGCAGGTGAGTTTTTTACCACTCCTTCCAGGAGCAAACAGTAGTAGGACCCACTGTGGACACCCATCCTTCTCTGGCCTCTGAAAAGCCCTGAGGTTAGCAGGACCCAGGCCTGCAAAGCTGGGCCTCCATTCATCTCAAGCCAGCCCAGGACACAGAGAAGTCTCTTGTGAGGAAATCCAGATCTTCAGGGAGGAGCAAAAATAACCCAAAGGACAAGCCTTCCTTGCCTATACATATATCTGAAATCCAGTCATGATAAATCTGATGGTTTTGAAACATCATCTTTGATTAATAAAAACAGAGGACGTCTTAGCCCCAGGTTCTGACTTCAAAGTTCTCCTCAGTTGAGAGCCTCAAATTCAGCTTCTTTGTGGAACACTGTAATCTCTTTTAAGACAAATACAGGATTTTAATGGGGTTGTTGCCCCCATCCCCACTACAGCTCAGTGACAAAGAACTACTTTAAAATTCTGGAATAGGAAGACAGACTCCACTGAAAATACCCTTCTTGTCCCTGTAGCCACATTTTCAAAATCAAAATTCAGCCTGGACTTTCATGAGAAAAGTACAGACGTTGGAGGAAGAATCAGAATCCTGACTGTACCTTTGATATTGTCACCTTCGGCAAAATATTACTTCCCTCTGCTTCAGTTTCTTGATCTGTAAAATGGGAATATTAGCACCAACCTCTTAGACTTGTTGGAGCAATGTCTCATCCACGTGAAGTAGCTAATCTCAGCACATAATAGACAGTCAGCAAATATTTATTCTCTTCCCTTTCCTGATATCTGATCACCAAACTAATTAGGTAGAGTCAGGACTGTCCTAGAAAACCTAGTTTGTGTGCTTACTTGTCTTGAGAGATACAGTGACGTGAAGTTTTTCCGTTCAGGGAGTTGATAGGTTTCCCAGGATACCGTTGGTCCTGCAGTGTATTCTGAGCCTTGCCATAGGAGTCCAGTGACACCAGGCTGTGTTTGAGCTTTCTCTCCACCCTCAGAAGTGACCCAAGCATCCCGAGGGATTATTTTCATTGCTGTCGAGCTGCAAAATGATTCTTCTCTTCCCACCTGAAAGGGGACCAATCTTGACTGTGCCTCATTTAAAGCAGAGGAGGAGAGGGTCTCTGAGATCCTGTCTGGGAAATGCAGAGTGTCAGCTCTCCTGTTGGAGGCACCCCCAGATCTGGTCTGAGTGTGATGCCAGTGGAAATTCTCCTTCCTGAGATGACTGAACCCTTCTCCCAGAAGGCAGGGACTGCTCGGTGACCTCTTGATGATCTTGTGTGAGGGACTCGACCCTTCCTTGGCAGACACGGAAGGGTGTCTCCTAGGAAGCTGTGTCCTCCTGTTTATCCAAAGAATAGTGGGAGTTTGGGGGGTTGGGCAGGGTGGGAATGAGAGTGACGGGTAAAGGAACTTAATGTAAAGTCCGACTCCTTCCAGGGAGCTCCACTGGCCCTCTCTGATCTGATGTATGAAGTTTGTACAGAGGTGGAGTTGTTTGTCATTTGTCACACGCAGGTTGGTGCACATTCCTGATGCGAGTTAATAAGAAACATGCCGGAGGTACGCAAGATGGGTCAACATCGCGTGCAGCCAGCCAGGGCCACTGGGAGAGAAGTCGCCCATGGGCGGCGGGGCCACAGGCTCAGCTGCGCCCGCGGAGTCCGGCACAGAGCTCGGGAGCCAGCCCCGTGGGCCTCCCGTCCAGTGCATTTCACAGGCTCCCCGTCCAGGTCCCAGCATGAGTGCTCCTGCCACAGGCATTTTTTTCTCGTTTTTTTCCTAGCATTTGTGGGCTTGTTTTATGCTGATGATGGAAGTTATAAGAAGCATGTAGAAAAGGCTTCTTATAAAGTAAAGTAAAAGAGTCCCATAGAACCCAACTGCCCAGAGGCAACCATGGTTAATAACATTTTGTCATGAATCATGCAAAGTGGGTTTTTTTTTTTATGATTTCTTTACATTGTTCGGTAGTACTTACTATACAGTTTTGTTTTGCTTTTTTAAGTATATTATTTATTTTAGGCTGCGCTGGGTGTTTGTTGCAGTGTGTGGGCTTTCTCTCCTTGCAGCTCCTGGGGCTTCTCTCGTTGCGGAGCTCAGCCTCTAGAGCATGCAGTCTTCAGTAGTTGTGGCCCTCGGGAATAGTTGCCCTGTGGGATGTGAGGTCTTAATTTCCTGACCAGGGATCGAACCCATGTCCCCCACATTGCTAGGGGGATTCTTAACCACTGGACTGCCAGAGAAGTCCCTGTGTTACTTTTGTAAGAACAGTGAATTAAAGTTGATTTACAGTGTTTCAGGTGGACAGCAAGGTGGTTCAGATATGCGCTATATACTCTGCTTCAGATTCTTCTCCACTGTAGGTTTTTATAAGATATTGAATAGAGTTCCCTGTGCTATACAGTAGGTCTCCTTGTGTATCTTTTGATCTCAAATCATTTAACATCATCTCTTATAGAATTTCTACTCTTATAAACATCATTTTTCAAGACTACCTAGTGTTCTTCTGCCACAATGAAGCATAGTTTACTAACAAATACCCTATTTTTAAAGTGGCAGTGAGCATCTCTAGGCATGAAGGTTGTTGGCATCTTATTTACTTGAGTTAGGTTTCTGGGAGTGGCATCCCCAGGTCAGTAGTTGGGCATGTTTTTAAAAGGCTCTTTATACATATTGCCACATTGCCCTTTAGATGCTTTATATCTATAATATTCCCATTTTGTTGTTGCTGTTTAGTCAGTAAGTCATATCTGACTCTTTGTGGCCCTATGGGCTGTAGCCCCCCAGGTTCCTCTGCCCGTGGGCTTTCCCAGGCAAGAGTACTGGAGCCGGTTGCCGTTTCCTTCTCCACGTGATCGTCCCGACCCAGGGATCAAACCGTGTCTCCTGCATTGGCAGGCAGATTCTTTACCACTGAGCCTCCAGGGAAGCCCGGTATTCCCATTAGCAATAGTCTATCTCATGTCATCCTTACCCTTGTTGACTACAATCCTGTTTATTCATTAAAGAATTTAGGGTGATGAAGCATCCCACCCCCAGATGAGGAGATCAGAGGATGTGAAGGACCTGACCTAGGAGGCCACCTGTCCTGCTCTCCTGTGCCCCCTGCAGGCATCGTCAGAGAAGCAGGGACACACACCCGTATAGATGCTGTGACTCCTCATCAAAGCCTCTGGCTACGTAATGACACAGATGCACTTAGGTTTCACGATGGAGTTGATCAGACTAGGAGCTGATATGACTGTTTTCCCCTCCCTGCCCAGTATCTTCCTCAAGCTGCTTGTCTTCTGGCCTACAAGGGCCTCTACTCACTTTCTAAGCCTTTCGCAGATCCCGCTGTCCTTAAGAAGAGCTGCTCACACGGCCCCAGGGTTGTCCCCTATGCTGGAGTGGCCCTGTGGCCCTGCGCAGTTACACAGAGCACTCTTTCATGTACTGTCTTTATTTACTTACTTCTGGCTGCCCTGGGTCTTCATTGCTCAAGCTTTCTCTCGGTGCAGTACACAGGTTTCTCATTGCAGTGGCTTCTCCTGTTGCAGTTTTCAGGCTCTAGAGCTCGGGCTCAGTAGTGATGCACGGGCTTAGTTGCTTCTTGGCACGTGGGATCAACCGGGACCAAGGATCAAACCCATGTCCCCTGTGTTGGCAGGCAGATTCTAACCTCTGGGCCACCAGGGAAGGCCTTGCGTGTACTACCTGGTCAAATGCTTGTGACCGCCTTGGAAGGCAGATATTCATTTCCCCATTTTATAGGTGTGTTATTTGCCTAAGTCTGCTGTAACAAATTACTACAAATTTGGTGAGTTAAAACAACAGAAATTTACTCTTTCATATTTCTGGGGCCAGAAGTTCAAAATCAAGGTGTTAGCAGCATTGTGCTCCCACCAAAGTTTCCGTGGGAGAATCCTTCCTTGCTTCTTCCAGGCAAGACTTCTTTACAGGGGTGGTTGTTTGATTAATGGAACTGGTTCACAGAAAATGAGAGCTTCCCTGGTAGCTGAGCTGGTAAAGAATCCACCTGCAATGCCGGAGACCCCAGTTCGATTCCTGGCTGGGGAAGAACCCTGGAGAAGGGATAGGCTACCCACTCAGTATTCTTGGGCTTCCCTTGTGGTTCAGCTAGTAAAGAATCCTCCTGCAATGTGGGAGACCTGGATTCGATCCCTGGGTTGGGAAGACCCCCTGGAGAAAGGAAAGGCTACCCACTCCAGTATTCTGGCCTGGAGAATTCCAAGGACTGTATAGTCCATGGGGTCACAGAGTCGGACACGACTGAGTGACTTTCAGTTTCACTTTTTCACAGAAAATGAAATTTGGTGCCCTTGGATACCCTAGGAACCGCAAACATCATTTCAGCAATACTTTGTTAGTGCATTACTATGAATTACGTTGAAAATATTAGCAGACCTCTTAAATGAGAATCACTCGTTTATTCTCTACATGGTAAGGGGGGAAACTAAGGCTTAGAGTAAGCAGAAAAGCTAATGGGAGAATTCTAGTTACAACCTGGATGTCTGGATTTGTCGTCTATGTGATAAGCTTTTAAAGTATGAGTTGTGATCAAACACTGCAGTTGTGCAAGTAGTTGTCAAAATGACTATTTTGTTTTTGCTATTCACTAATTTGTGTATCTGTTTATTTTAAAACTTGTTATTTTATATTGGAGTATAGCAGATTAACAATGTTGTGATAGTTTCAGATGGATGGGAAAGGGACTCAGCCATACATATACCTGTGTGCGTTCTCCCCCAAACTCCCCTCCCATCCAGACCGCCACATAGCATTCAGCAGAGTTCCCTGTGATATATAGTAGGACCTCGTTGGCTATCCATTTCAAATATAGCATTGTGTACATGTCCATCCCAAGCTTCCTAATTATCCCTTCCCACCATCCCTACCCCCGGCAACCATAAGTTCCTTCTCTGTGTGTCTGTTTCTGTTTTGTAAATAAAATTCTTGGTGTCTTGATTACTGTTGAACTCCTCTTCCCTGGCTCAGGTGCCTTTGACATGTTGGCCCCTCACAGCTACCTGTTCACAGACCTCTAATGAACAGTGAACAGTCCCTTCCTGCTCGGGACCCGTGAAGACAGGCTTGGCATCAGCACATCTGGACACATCCCCTGGCTTGCCAACATTAGCTTAGGTGTTTGTGCTTTGTTGGTACCTTTCGCTTCTCTTCCTAAGTTCACTTCTGAACTGGAGAAGCAGAGCCTTTAAAAATGACTTGACTCCCAAATCTGAACCTCACAGCCAAATGGATGACTATGAAACAAACGTGGTACCCAGCTACAAGTATGGTGAACATTCGATAACCTGAGTCCTACAAGATCGCTCTGTACTCCATCGGTGGATATGGGTTACAGCTATCTTGGGAAGTGACCTGAAGGATTAAGAGGGACAGGTGGGGTTCTCCTCTGCCCTCAGCCTCCCTTCCCATGTCTGTTAGCCATGGCGTAGTGCATGCTGACATAGTGAAACATGCCCGCAGTCACACCTAATAACCAGGAAGCTAATATCCGCACCCCACACTTGTGTGAAACAACCTGTCGCATGGAGAAAGCACCCAGCTGGAGCTTAGTTTAGTGAGCTAGTTTGGAGAGCAGGCGGGGACACTCAGGGGAGAGCAGGCTGGTCTCATCATGCCTGGGATCATCTCTGAGTTATCATGGATGTCATGATCATCACGCGCTCTCATCCCGAGGGCTTGTGCCTTGAAGAGCATTGTTTAATGACAAGTTTTCCTCTTGGTCCCAGGCCTCCCCCGTGGCTGGAAATCTGATCAACAGGCTCTCATGAAAGTCCACAGTGGAGGCTGAGCCACAGTCTCCTAAATAACAAGGGTGTGACTAGACACTATCAGCTCCGAGGGACCTCCCAGCTCCCCCATGCTGCCTCTCCCACTGCCTTCCCTGCCCCTTGACGGGGGTGCACAAAAGGCAGCACGTGTGCCCCAGCCTCCCCAGGACCTTGCTGGCTCACCAGCTGTCATTGGCAGGCCTTGAATGGGCTTGTGAAACCCAAGAACCTGACCTGTTTCTCCTCTGGGGAGACAGGATGACACAGGATGCCCAGCTGGGATGAAGGATTAAGGAAGCTCACCTGTACGAGCCTGACTCCGTTATCATCCAACGTAGATTGTTTCGGTTCTTCCAGTTCCCAGAATTTTGGCTCTAAAATAAGTGCACAGAAAACAGTAGGAATTGATACTGCAGCATTTTCTGCTCACTTACTTAGCTTTTTCCTTCTTCTAACTTTAGCTTCTTTTCTGCCCACCTCCATCTCTAGCCCTGCCCATGCTGGCCCTAGAGGTATAATCTCTGGGACAGTACGCCCAAAGGGTATATTGACTCCAGAGTGACTGTCAAATTTCTCAGATGGTTGTAATCAGTCAATAAACATGTTCTGAGCAAGCGCAATACACAAAGTCCAGTGCTTATACAGACTTGTGGCTTCTGGAGGAATCCATGCCCTCAAGCAGCTTCTAAACTAGGCTGAAGGGCAGATCGTGTGAATCATGTCAGGCAGCGTGGGAAGGATGCCATGAAACAGATCTCATTAACCTGGGAAGCTAAGGACAGGCTTCAGAGGCATCCATCAGTACCCCAAAATGGCCTGTATCATTTCATGTTTGCCAACACACTCATTTGGGGGGTGGTAAGTTTATTGTTTTCACCAGCTTCACTCCAACAGGTAAAGAACTTTGTAGACAATTAAACTTCGTGGAAGAGCGCTCCTGGTAACTTCGATTATCATTATAACAAGATTTCATTGTGCCAATGGAACTTACACTGAATCTTAGAAGTTATATTCTGAAAAGAGTAGGGTGGGAGGTGGGCCTAAAAGGAAGGGGCTCCCCAGAAGTATCAGGGAAGACTGTCACTCTCAGGACTGGTGACCTTCAGTTGTCTCGCCGCTGTCAGTCTCAGTAATCTCAGTAAAATGCAGATCTGTGAAATGGTGATCATGGCTACTTCCCTGAGCTTTGTGGGCCTTTTTTTTTTTTTTTGGCTCACTTTGTATCCCCACCCCTCAGCATGGTGCTTGACTCATATCACGGTGGACTCTAATCCATATTTGAGGAATGTGTGAGTTCACCAAAATAATCGTGAGAGGGCTTGGTAAACAGCAGAGGGTTGCTTCAGCTAAAGATCTGAGTCGCTAAGTACATCTAGTTTGTGCTTGGCAAGCAGCCTGTACGAAGTGTCTTCTCCCCCTTGAAACTGACTCTTCCCCCGTAATGGGGCTCGAAGGGCCAGCCCATCTGATGGAGCGTCTGTGGGCTGGCCAGATGAGTGATGGCAGCGTCGACCACGCTGACAAGATTCGCAGTTGCCTAAGAGCCCAGGGGTGACCTCACTCTCCCAGGGCTTGGCCTCTCACCCCAGCCCTGCTGACGCACGCACACACCTGCAGCCTTTCTCTCGCTCCAGGACGAGGAGACCCCGTGAGCTCCTTTGCTACCCTCATCTGCACTGGAGGGCTGGAGGGATGGGCAGGGATGGGCAGGAAGGGGCATTGCTGAGCCTCTGCTGGGGCTCCTCCTCGCCCTCTAAGCAGGACCACTGAGTACATCCCCTCTGTGGCCTCTCGGGACAGTAGAAGCGATCCCGTGCTCCTTTGCTGAACACTTGCTTGGAAAGGGGCTTCCCTGGTGGCTCAGCTGGTAAAGAATCTGCCTGCAGTGTGGGAGACCTGGGTTGGGAAGATTCTCTGGAGAAGGAAGTGGCTACCCACTCCAGTATTCTTGCCTGAAAAATCCCATGGACAGAGGAGCCTGGCGGGCCACAATCCATGGGGTCGCAGAGTTAGACACGACTGAGTGACTTCACTTCCCTTTTTTATCCCCAGCCTCCTCCCCCCTGCTTCCTCACAGTGCCCCTGCTAAGAGAGCAGATTGGATCTCCTATCAATTTTTTTCTCCTGTGTGCCATCCAACAGACAGAATGGCTCCACAGCATAATCATGATTTGTTTGTTGTTCAGTTGTGTCTGATTCTTTATGACCCCATGGACTGCAGCACGTCAGGCCTCCCTGACCTTCACCATATCCTGGAGCTTACTCAAATTCATGTCCATTGAGTCGATGATACCATCCAACCATCTCATCCTCTGTCATCCCCTTCTCCTCCTGCCTTCAGTCTTTCCCAGCATCAGGGTCTTTTCCAGTGAGTTGGCTCGTCACATCAGGTAGCCAGAGTAGTGGAGCTTCAGCTTCAGCATCAGTCCTTCCAATGAATATTCAGGGTCGATTTCCTTTAGGATTGACTGGTTTGATCTCCTTGCTGTCCAAGGGACTCTCAAGAATCTTCTCCAGCACCACAGTTTGAAAGCATCAATTCTTCAGCGCTCAGCCTTCTTTATGGTCCAACTCTCACATCCATGCATGACTACTGGGAAAACCATAGCTTTGACTAGATGGACCTTTGTCTGCAAAGTGATGTCTCTGCTTTTTAATACACTGTCTAGGTTTGTTATAGCTTTAATCACGATATTCCAAGAAACTTGGGCAGGTTGGGAATGGGAAGCATGTTTAAAAGGCCATGGTTGAAGGTGACAGGAGTTCCCAGAACAAGTTAAGAAAGACAGGTGATTTCTTCCTGGAACAGTTCTCCAGTACAGATACAGCTGATAGAATGAGCTCCCAGCTAAGGACTAGCAGCCTGTGTTCCAGATCTGTCACTCAGAGACCCTGAGCCTACCCCTGAATCTCTCACGCTTTCAGCTCCTCTTCCATGTACTGGAGTGGTACCCATACTGCCTCTCAGGATCATCATGATAGTCAACATCTATGATGATGCTTCACATGGTATAAACTTGTTACTATTAACACACACACAAGCATACCCCTTATGTGCAGATAACTCACCATATGCCATTTATCTGACACACACCCTAAAACACCCCTGTGAGAGTGTGTTGTTTTTCCACTTTTATGGATGAGGAGTCAGAGGCCCAGAGAGATAATCGGCTTGCCCAGAGCCAGTACACATACGGCTCATCTGTGTTGGAGCCTATATTTCTGCTTCCATTCTCCACTGTAACACTAACTCGTGATCTTCTTCTCCTGTATCCTGTCAATTTGTCCCTTAAAATATTACAGACTCCTCTGGCCTTTACCCTCTGTCACGGCCTCTGTCCTGCACGCTTTTTGCTATAACATCTTGCTGCATTGTTTTGTTGTCTTCTTGATTTGGCTTCTGATATTCCTCCTGGTCCTGCGCTCAGCTTACCTGCCCTGACCTCTAAACACAGTCCATATAAACCTTAACTGAGCACCTTTCTCAAGGCAGGCACCCTGCTCTTGCAAAGTGAGAAAAGGAGCAATGATTCTCTTTCCTTTCCCAAGCTCTGGGACGTCTCTGTCCATTAAAAATAAAAAGAAGAAGAAGCTGCCACCTCAGCCCTGGGCGCACGGGGAAGAGGAGTGTGCCTGTGTATTACTGTTAATTTCCTCCTCTGTAAATTACTAGGCATAGATGTCCCAGGCAGACCCTTCAGAGAAACACTGGCGCTGTAGCTCTTGATCTTGTCAGCTAAGAGTGGGGCGGTGCTGGAGGAGAGCTGGCAGGAATCTTGCTTAATCTCTCCCCTCCTTTGACACAGGGCAAAGTGTTATTAGCTCCACTTCAGAAATGGAAAAGGGACATGCAGGGACCTGCCTCTCCCCACTTAGTGAGTGGACAGTGGAATCAGCAGTCCGCTGGGTGTCATCAGTCCTTGTGTGTCCTTGGGGACTGGGCACCTTTAAGTCGTGGTTGATGCTGATACTGAACATGGGCTCCAGGGCAAGACTAGCACAGCCCAGGCCTGTGGAGGGCTGACACTCAGAGCCCGCCAGCCCCACTGCCTAGTGCCTGGCTCCCCAGGCCCATCACCTGACCCTACCCAATGGAGAGAGGATGTGATACAGGGCAGGTCCCCGTTCCCGGATCCTACCTAGCAAGCTGATCCCCAGCAATCCCCCGCCCAAGATGGGCCTCTTCCTGGAAAGATGCATTTATAGACGCTGCCCATTCCTCTGGGCCCAGGAATCCACCCTCCAATTAGGCAAGAGATAAATCAAAGCCAAACTTGGCTGATGACATTCAGGAGCCAGAAGTGACCCCAGCCACACATAGAAATCCCAGCGGACTGGCCAAGGGCCTTTGTCTGGCCAGGAGAGCCCAGGATTATCTGGCCCTCTTTGCTGATGTATGGAGTCACCGGCTGTCGGAGTGTTTACGAATGGTTATCACCTCGATGCTTGGGCCGTTATCAGAGGCAGGGCCGCCTGCCGGGGCTGGGGCTCGCACCCTCTCTATTACCACCTGTCATTGGCAGAGAGTGTGCGCTGACGCTGCCCAGTGCAGACTGCCGAGGGCAGATAGTTTCTGACGGCTGATCAAAGAGGAGAAGCAAGGCCCGATAAAAAGTGTGTTGGCGTACTTTTAACTTTGGGAAACATTGGCATTTGCATTTTTTCCCCATCTTCCTGGTGCTGGCAGGAACCAAGCCCAATAAATGTGGTGGATTCAGTTACCTAATCACTGGGGAAAGGGTATGTGCTTAAAGTAACAGAGCATGACTATAATCTCCTTCCAAGAGAGAGTGGCTGAAATAAGCTTTCACAGAAGACTTACTGTATAATGTCGAATCATTTAAAGGTAGCCTTTGAAGTGATCTCGCACGTAAAATCTAAGCTTGGCATTCAGCAGAGCTCCGTGTACTCTTTGGAAGTGGGATGCAGCTTCCGATGGAGGAAAGATCTTTGTGGAAGATGCTGTCACCCAACCCTCCTGCTGCTGTCCCCGCAGGTGGTGCCCCAGTGATGTGCATGTTCTGGGGAACCCTGTGCAGTGGAGGAGAATGAGGTGTCAACTGAGCTATCAGGCCCTCCACCTCCTTGGACCAAACCGGCCCTCAAACCTGCTGTTGGATCTTGGGACGTAACTTTTCTGAGCTTCAGATGTAAAACAAGGACTTTGGTATAGGTTAGAGGCTGTAGTGGCTTTGAAAGCATTTTTTTTTAATGTGAACTAGGTAAGCCCTTTCAAAAATGAAGCTTTAGGGGAAGCCCTGTTGCATTAACAGTCAAGTGGGAGAGTTTTGCTTGAACCTGGACAAGGAGTTCGCTGCCCTTGACCTCCAGCCTGAAGTAGTCACTGAAGACTTAAGAGAAACGCTGTAGGTCCCTAGAAAACAGTTCAGGGAATTCCCTGGCAGTTCAGTGGTTAGGACTCTTTTATGTTTTCACTGCTGAGGGCCCAGGATCGATCCCAGGTCAGGGAATAAAGATCTTACAAGGCACTCAATAGGAAAAAGGAAAATAAAACAGTTCAAAAACTACTAGCCCCACACCATGGAGGTCACCATGCCCTGAGCCGGGGGCATGAGCTGTCTCGTTCTGCCCTGTGCATCCGTGTTTTATGGCGTTCCTTCCTTCCTGCATCCTCGGGAAGGGCTAACACGGGCCCTGGGCGGGGGCGGGGAGGTGGTGGTGGGCCAGCGCAGAGAGCAGCCTGCCCTCTGCCAGGTGACTTAGGGCGGATGTCCCCGTGTGTGCTGCAGGTACCTTCGACCGGAGCGTGACCCTGCTGGAGGTGTGCGGGAGCTGGCCAGAGGGCTTTGGGCTGCGGCACATGGCCTCCATGGAGCACACCGAGGAGGGCCTGCGGGAGCGGCTGGCCGACGCCATGGCTGAGTCCCCGAGCCGGGACGTGGTGGGACCCGGAACAGGTAAAGACGGCCTCGCACGCTAGCCTGACTTGGTCGTGAGCAGCGCCTGTGGGTGCGGAGCTTCTCTGCTGGGAGAGGGTGCGTGTGTTTGGCTTAACCCCGTGTTTCTCTGGTTAACACGCTGGTTGCCATCCATTGGGAAACCCGATGCAGAGGGCGCTCCCAGGGAACTGACCTCTGCCTGTGGACTGCTGCCTACAGACCTGTTGGGGTCCCACCACTGTGTTGTACAGGCGGTGCCCTGCAGGACAGCCTCTCCAGGGAAGGGGACTGCCTTGCGCCCCTAAGATTTCAGCAGCCCTTTGGGCAACGAACGCTAAGGCAGCGCACCTCCCTCTGTCCTGCTGCCGGCTTTTTAGATTGGCGAGTGTCAGGGGGCCCTGCGAGCCCGGAGGGGGCAAGGATGACGCAGGCAGGGTTGGTGTGACGACCGCCCCCCCTGCCAGACAGCCTTTTCTTATGCTGCCTTTGGCTTTGGTACTGTTGTCTGCCACTGAGTCCAGCAGTTGGAGGCTAGAGCAGTTTCTTGCATCTTTAGATGATTGGGTGAGCCCTGCCTCAGGCAGGCAGCTATAAGCGCACGCACACACACACACACACACACACACTTAGGAAAGGCCATAACCCTTCCATCTCTACAGAATTACAGCCTGCCTCTCCTTTTTTCTAAAGCTCCTCCTAGACATCTGTGTTGTTAGTGATGGCTCTAGCTCAGCGTTTATGTCCGAGGAGCACCACCCAACAGGTATCTTCTCGGTGTTCTGAGGTCAACAGGGGATGGAGCACAGATCCTCAGATCCTGGCTGCAGGTCTTCCCGCTCTTGCCTGCCTGAGTCCTCTCAAGCCTGTTATCCTTTACTGTGAATCACTCCATCCTTGCTCCACGCACCTCCTTGAAGAGAGGATCCCAGAGAGGAGACATGGACAAGCCTGGGGCAGGAAGAAGGACCAGCAAGACTGAGAGTCAGAGCATTTTTGGCAGAACTCAAAATGCCTGACATTATCACGCAGTCCCAGTTCCCTGGGGAACCTCTAGGTCTTTCAGATCTTTGGTTTAGCAGTTAGGTTTTCCCTCCATTCTCTCCCATCCCATTCCGTTCCTCTGTTTCTGTCCTAAGAGGATAGAGACATGTTGTCCTCAACTCTATCTCCACAGCGCTAGCTTCATGCCTGCCCATAGCGCTCGTGTGATAATCGGCAAACAAACAGAATAGATGCAAGAGAGGGAGTTGCTAGAGATGGAGAGGTGCCTTATCCAGCCACGGGAGACAGCCATCTCTGAGGCCCAACCCCGCCCCCACCGCTCCATGCCTTCTTCTTCCCTGGAAAGGAAGATGCAGGCCTTGGAAGCTGCAGCCAACCATGTTCTACCCCCTTGACTCCCCCACACACAGGCACACCACCTCTCAGCCCTGCTTGTAAAACCCTTCGACTTGTGAATGGCAGGTTATCACACCATTGTCCTCCCACCTGGACCTGGAGATGAGGAGCAGAGCCATTATCAGGGGACTTGAACCCCATTTGGCTTCCCTGGTGACTCAGATGGTAAAGAATCCGCCTGCAATGCAGCAGACTCGGGTTTGATCCCTGGGTTGGGAAGATCCCCTAGAGGAGGGAATTGCTACCCACTCCAGGATTCTTGCCTGGAGAATCCCTTCGACAGAGGAGCCTGGTAGGCTACTGTCCCTGGAATCGCACTGTCAGACACAACTGACGGACTAACACTTACTAACCCCATTTTGCGTGGAAGCTGGCTGACAGGAAGAAAAGCTTTTCTCTTCATGAGCCTCGCTCATTTTTCCCTGCATCCCTGGGGCCCCGTCCAGCCCCGCTCACACCAGCAGGACCAGTGGCAGCGGACACACGCCTAGGAGCCGCTCTTCCAGGGCTGGATTGGCTCAGGGTCGGCCCCCCTCCCGGCCACCTTCCTCAGAAGCCCCCGAGAGCCTGGCCGTATCGTCCAGCAGTCAGACGGGAGGGCGCGCTCAGGCCGGGCTGGGGAGCTTCAGCCTGGCATGGACCATGAGTAACCTGAGAGAAGCTGGCAGCGGTTCATCTGCCGGACAGCTGAGGGATTCAGGAGTCTTTGTGGCCTTAAGCGGGTTCATGAAATTAAAAAAAGAGAGAGAGGGAGAGAGGAAATTAAAACTGCCTGACCCATAGGTCAGAAAATAGGAGACGCCCTTTGAGACCTGAGGGATTTCATTTTCCTCCCCAAACTGTCACCAAATGGGATTCATTTGGTTTACTTTGACATGTGTGTGTGTGTGTGTGTATGTGTGTGTGTGTATTTATATATATATATAAAACTCTGCCTTGGTTTTTTATTTTTTCAGATTTTTTATTTTTGACGTGGACCATTTTTTAAGTCCTTATTGACTTTGTTATAACACTGCTTCTCTTCTGTGTTTTGGTATTTTGGCCTTGAAATATGTGGGATCCCAGCTCCCTGACCAGGGATTGAACCCCTCACCCTCTGCATTAGAAGGCAAAGTCTTAACCTGGACCGCCAGGCAAGTCCCATCCCTGCCTTGATTTTAAAGGTCACTAAGTAAAGCAGATATCCTGGAAAGTTAACCTGTTCCCCTCTGCCTTTGTTGAGATTCAGTCTTCACATTTCACAACTCCAGATAAAGTATCAGCCTAGCAGTGCAGCCGCGGGTCCTAGAAAGGGCAGGCTGACACACCCACAGCAGAGTCAGCCTGCTGCCTCGGGATAGCCAGGGAAGTACAGTGTGATGTGGTTGAGAATTTCCTGCAAGTCACCCTTTGCTCGAAGGAGCCTCCCTGTCCCTGTTTCTCTTTCCACAACCTGCTTCTCTGAGTGGAGGGTAGGGTGACCTAGGCGTGTACCTCTGTTGGTTACTCTGAGGCAGCAGTTCCTGTAATGCCTCCAGCAGGTTCTTTGTTTAGTGTACTTCCGGGACAGGTGACCTCTTTATCAAGGTGTGAATGCACAGGCTTTCTTGACCCCTGACGCCGAAGCCCACTGTATCCATGTTTCACTGTTACACAGATTTAGCCAGTGATGTGCTGGTAAGTGTTTAACAGCCAGCTCTGCAAAGGGAAGCAGGAAAGCCCTGATTTATAGCATTGGGGCATTTCCATAGCACAGAAGCTCCCATTACAGCCAGTTTCAGGCTGTCAACATGATGTCAGTCATCTAGCAGAATTCCTGAAAGTGTAACAGTCAGCCAGCTCCAGCATTCCACTGGTAAGCTGCAGCATGTGCAAAACAGCTCTCCCCCAGCGTAAAGCAAAACCTTTCAAAACCTTAGTTCCAAGAGTGGTATGTGAACCAGCAGCAACATCTCTATCCGGAAGCTGATTAGAAATGCAGAAGCTCAGGCCCCACCAAACCCTGCCGAATTGGCACCTGCAGTTGGACACGATCTCTGTGCATAGGGCTTCCCTGATGGCTCAGACGGTAAAGTCTGCCTGGAATCTGGGAGACCTGGGTTTCTCTAGGGAAAGATCCCCTAGAGAAGGAAGTGGCAACCCACTCCAGTATTCTTGCCTGGAGAATTTCATGGACAGAGGAGCCTGGGTGGCTACAGTCCATGGAGTCACAAGGAGTCAGACATGACTGAGCGACCGACACTTCCACTTTCACCATGCGTATAAAAGTCAGAGAAGATCCGTTTTAAAACACGGTTAACTATGAGGCAGGTGTTGGCTCTGCCCTCCAGGATGGCTGCTGAGCAAGTAGTCTATGAATAATTAGATCACACGTGGGATTTGCAAGTCTAGCTCAAAAATGACTGACTGAATTCCTCTCTCTGACATCACCGCGTCTCTTGCACCTGTTACCTTTCCATTGTCCCCATTCAGCAAAGCCAAATTTAGGTGCTTGTACACTTAGGTGGCTGGAGAAAAGTCATGAATAGTTCAGATGGGTTGGTGCCCCTCTGCCAATGTGCAGTCTGTACTCCGCAGTGAGCCCAGGCAGTCTTTCTGCATTTTGTTCCGATTCTCAGTTTGCACTCCTCTTTTATAGGAGACAACGGTGCCTAGAACAGTGTCTGGCACCTGACAGCATGCAGTAAGTGCTGGGTGAATGGGATCCTGCATTTAGCCTCAATGTTAGCAGTTTTGCTGTAGACCCTGCTTTACTGCCGTGGCTTCCAGCCTGTTTTCTTTCTCTTAGAGCTTCTCCAGGTTCTGGTCCTCTGAGAGTTTGCATTTAATTATTTTCCCCATGTTATTGTTATTTATTAAGTATGAATTAGTCTGCTCTTTATTCAGTTTGGTACCTGCACTCCATCCATCCGCCATCTTGAAATCGGTTTCTGTCCTTCTTCATGGACACTATTTCAGGTTTCCTGTTCTCCTCCAGTCTCTTACCCCACCAGCTTATCTCTTCTCCCTCAAAAGAGAGTGGTCAGCATTTGAGAAATCCCTTGGCCTCCTGCACCCAGACCCTAAAAGCCTTCCCCTTTCCTCCTTTCCAGAGGAGGAGCAGTCCCTGACCCGAGCCTTCCCAACCACAACGCCCACCCTCCCCAGAGTCACCCCTGAATACCCATGTTGCCTCAGTGTTGACCTGGGGAGCCAGGCCTGGCGACATTGAAGTGATCTCCCTGTGGTTCCTGCCTCACCGCACACCCCTGGTTTTCTTCTGCCTCCACTACTTCTCCATCCTTTCCCTGAGTTTTCTTCCTCTGTCAGCCTTAAATCCATATCTCAAGGCCCTGTCTCAGTCTTTTCTCCCCTCCCTCCATCCATCCAGGGCCATCTCCTCTGCTTCGGTGGCCTCAGTTACTCTCTATGAGCTGATGATTTCCAAAGCGTCTCCAGGTTGTCTTTCTCTCATGATCTCCAAGCCCATCTCTCCAGTCCCCTGTCCATGTTTCCATATATCCACACACTGGACTCCTCTTCCCTCAGCTTTGTCCTTCTCCTAGATTCACAGCCTGTCACACACACAGTCCTTCATGACCAGCCACTGGCCTCTCTCCAGGCTCCTGTCCCTGCTCTGGGCAAGCCCCAGCCCCGCTGAACTCCCCGGAGGGTCCCTGAGCACGCGTGCTCTCTCTGCCTGCGGGGCCTCTGCACATACTTCTCCTTCGGCCTGGAATGCTGTCTCCCGCGGCCCCCTCCTCTCTCCGTCACTCCCCCTCAAAATAACTTGACTAATTCCTGCTTAGCAGACATTCCTTTCAATATTGCCTTTTCTAGAAAAATAGAATTTTTTTTCCCATAAGCAAAACATTTTCTTATTCTAGTCGTTTTGTGTCCGAGGAGAGATAGAACCTGGGCTTCCCTGGTGGCTCAGCCGTAAAGAATCCGCCTGCCAACGCAGGAGACATAAGAGATGCAAGTTTGATCTCTGGGTCAGGAGGATTCCCCTGGAGGAGGGTTCGGCAGCCCACTCCAGTATTCTTGCCTGGGAAATCCCAGGGACGGAGGAGCCTGGCGGGCTGTCTAGTCCATGGGGTCGCCAAGAGTCCAACACAACTTAGCGACTGAACAAAAATGGCAAAGATATAACATCATACAAAAAAATTTCCTGCCTGAATACATATTAATTTCATTTTCACTTTAGACTTTAACTCTTTGAATCGCTGTTTAGCTAAACCTTGTCTTTCTTTTTTTTTTTTTGGTTTTCTCCCACATTCACTAGCAAAGGCCCTTAGGCCTAGCTCTCGGGTCTTGATCGGCTGTTTGAAGTATTGCTGACGTGTGTCTGTTGCAGCCGGCCTCCCCTGGCTGCTGCTGACTCTCAGGAGCTCACTAAGCCAGCAGTCACGGTCAAGAGGGGCCATCTCTTCCTACAGTCCTGGGAACACTGTTTCATTCTCCTTTTTGATCACAGCACTCAGGGTAAGAAAGAGGCTGCAGCTTTTTCTGTCTAGCATCTCTTTCTTTCTTTAAAGTATTTTTTTAATTGAAATATAATTGATTACAATGTTGTTAGTTTCCAGTTACATATATATATATATACATATTCAGTTATACATATATGTTTTTTTTTCAGATTCTTTTCCCATATAGGTTTTCCCATTACAAAATACTGAGTATACTTTGGAATTAACATATACACACCACTGTATGTAAAATAACAAACAAGGACCTACTGTATAGCACAGGGAACTATGTCCAGCATCTCTTTAACTGACTCTGTTCTAGTCCAGAAGCAGTTATTCTTGGGAATCACACTAGGGGCTCAATCTGTACTTCTAACCTTCCATCAGAAATACACTTACTTCCTTACTCAAATATACTTTCTCTCAAATATTTCTTACTCAAATAAAACTTTCAGAAAACAGTAGTATAGGCAAAGCACTCTAGAATTATTTTATTTCATTTTTTTTAATGCAGTCTGGACCCACTAAATTGATTTTACAGCACATCGATGAATTGTAATCTATTTTGGAAACCAGTACTCTAGTTTATTCTGCTAAATCCTCTGAGTTTTCCTGAATGTATATTAATTACTCAGCCGAAAAGGCTATGAGATTATTTTCAGCTAAAGGTCTTCCAAAGATTTCTGTCAGAAATCTTTACTCTTTGAAAAGATTGTCCCTTTTTTCCTTCTTAACGTCGAAAGCACATTTTGAGCAGTGTGAAGTTTTTAAATGATCACAGGAAGGGTTCAATAAGTGAATTAATAAATATCCACTAACAACCTATGTTTTGCAAAAGATGACTCAAAGCAGTGTGTGTGTGCGCGTGTGCGCCAATAGCTTTCATTTCAGGACTGTAGGAATTCAGCTCTCAACCAGTGTTAGTTGTTGGTACTGGAGTTGACCAGCTAGGCACCCCAAAACACATAACCCAGCACGCTGGCCCCTCCATCCTTCCTCTAGGATTAGCTCTTCCAGTGGGCTTGGAACTCCTGCCTGCCTCTCTGATGAGGCTTGGGGACCTTTTCCTGCTAAGGCAGCAGGAGCCATAATGTCCCCTCCCATCTCAGGTGCCACGTGATCCCGTGATCGGAATTGCAGGCATGGGGGCTGAATTAATTCTCTTAGCTTTTAAATTATTTATTTGTTTATTGTTTTTGGCTGTGCTGGGTCTTCGTTGCCACACAGGCTTTTCTCTATAGCTGGGGAGAGCAGTGGCTACTCTCTGGTTGCAGGGCGCTGGATTCTCGTTGCAGCGGCTTCTCTTGTTGCAGAGCGCCGGCTCTGGGGTGCATGGGCTCAGTCGTGGCTCAGGTGCTTGGTTGCTCCACGGCACGTGGGATCTTCCTGGATCAGGGATCAAGCCCCTGTCTTGTGCACTGGCAGGCAGACTCTTTACCACCGAGCCACCCACAAAGCCCTCTCTTAGCTATCAAACATCCCTACTCTCCAGGAAGCGCCGTCATCTAAGCAATTTAGCCATCCCATAGGTCCTTCTCTGCTTTACCTAGCTGGGCCCTAGATCTTCCCCTTCTTCTTCGGTGTCTTTACAAAATGCCTTCAGGGCCTCCTCTCCACTGCCTCCTCTGGAGACCCATACCATCTCTCTGGGGCTCCCCTTATACGTGGGCTCTCTGAGGTGCCCCTGGGCATAGTTTCTGCCCTCAGAGAGAGAGAAAGCGTTCCCTCTCTCACTTTCTTCCTCTCTAAGGCCATGGGAGCTGGAAGCCACAAAGTGTATTAAACGTTGGCCTCCTGTTCCTTCACGTCCTGGCCACCACCATTCCCTGTGAGGTGACTTCCGTCACCTCATTTCCTCCTGTCTCAAGGCGCCACCTCCCAAATGGCTTCGACGGCTCAGACTCCATGCCAGCCATGCAAATGTCCTGTCACACCACCGCTCTGTAGATGTCCCTTATTACAATGGACAAAGGAGGAGAAAATGAAAGCTTTGATGTGAAATTATAACTCAGAGTTGTGGGATTAAAAGGAGATGTCCAGGAAGAATTTCCGGTTCTTAATATCCTGTCACCTGAGTCATTCCCCCCTATTACTCCCTAGAGGGGAGCCCCAGAGAAGGAAGCCACTCTCCCTGTCAGCCCTCCTGGGCCCACAGCTGACCACCTGGGCTCCTGCCGTCATATTTCAGAGTCTCTTTCAGGTCTCCCGCATCTTCCCAGCCTGTGCCCCCACATCCCCTCCACAGTCATCCCACATTCACACTTCATGCTGACATCCTCAGCCATCATCCCCAGCATGAGCCCTGCTGACCTGTCTCTGTCAGGGGCCTGCTGCCCTCACCCCCTACCCAGTCCCCTTTTTAGCCCAGGCTCTAATCTCCCTTTCTCTGAACTTCTGTACTGCCTGTGCCTTGGACACTTGGCCCAGGACAGGCCACGCATGTTAGAGCAGGGCGTATTCCATTCTCCAACCCACTGGGGTAAGGCTCAGCTCCGGTGGTCCTTCCAGCCCCTCCCTCAGCCAGACTGCCCATCCGGTGTGTCTTAGCCCAATTCCAGATCCTTGGACTGAATCCAGTTCATCTTTGTTGCCTCTAACCAGCAGCCTTTTCCCTGCCCAGCATGCAGCACTGGGATCGGAGCCAAGCTGAACTCAGTTAATGTTTGCTGAATGACTGGATGGGGTTTGTGGCTCCTGAGAGGTCAGTGAAAGCCAGTCAGAGCAGTGGGAAAAGGGGTTGTGTTTAAAAGACACACTTGTTGGTTCCTGGCCTGTTCTAGGTAGGTAGGCAGTTTCTCCTGCCTCCTCACTCTGCACTTCCCACCCCCCGCCCCCTGCACCCCTCTCTCCTTCTCCTCTAAGGCTGTTGAAAGCCCCAGGCAAAGGCAGAGCTATAATGCAGAAGTTTTGGGCTGAGAAGCATCTCTGCTCATTTCTCAAGTTGCCCAAAGTCTGCTCTGAACTCTTTAACCAGAGCACACCGATTTCTTTGTACAAGGAGGAAGTGCCCCCGTGACCTCACTGGTGAATCTTCAGAGTTCCCTTTCCAGGCATTGCCTCAACAGGGGAGCAGGGATCCCTGTAGGAAATGGACAAGCTTGGACAAAGGGTGGAGAAGGGCCACTGGATCCCCCAGATAAGGGCCCTTCTCTGAAGACATGAACATGGGTAAATGGTTAACAAAAGGGAGGATTTCTCTCTGTGCCTCCTTCTCTGCCAGAGAGTTCACCTTTAACCGTTGACCTTTCTGCAAGGTGTGAGATCTGAACAAAGTTGAACACAGTCATGGATGGTTAAATCCCCATCTTTCCCTTCGGCCCCTACCTCTGCCCTTCTGACTCAGAAGGCGGTCTGAGGTGTTTGGAGCAGCCCCGAGGTGGGATGGCTGGTGACGGAGGAAAGACAGACACACAAAAACAATGAACATTGGAAACGGCCCCCTGACTAGGAAACCAGAGCCTGAGCTCTTAAAGCAAAAGAGAGGCTGGCATCGAGAAGGCCAAGCCATGCCCATCAGATTGGGTTTAACAGAAGGAGGCGTTTCCGAGCACCCTCACCAGAGTCAGCTGTTTACCCTCTGACATTGGGTGATTGTTCCCTGCTCACTTCTCTCTGAACCCCACCCCTGCACCCCTGCATCCTGCGGCCAGGGACCTGAAGGTTCAGGCCCACTCCAGAAGGCATTCTAAGGTGTGTTGGCAGAATCCCCCAGCCCCAGGCTTCCCAGACCTCCCCAACCCCCTCACACAGGTTTTACAAGCCCGATAGTCTGTAATCCCACCCCTCCGTGTGCTTAATTGAGTTTGCGGAGAATTGACATCCCGTTGCTTCATTTGTTCAGCATGGTTTTTTCCATTTGGTGCCTGTCCCCGCCCCGGCTGGGGGCCCAGCCTCATTTTCCTGGCCTGTTCCCTTCATCTCCAGTTGGCCAGGACCGGTGTGCACTCTCCACTTTGATGTGTGCAGCTGGTGCTGGCCTTAGGGCTGGGTTAGAGGGGGGAGCGAATGGGGCCAGGCCTACAAGGGTCCCCGCCTCCGTGCGGGCATGGGCCAGGTCCTTGGACGGCTGCTTGGAGGGTCTTGGGTTTCATACTTGGTGCCTCCCCAAGCCATTGGGAACTGGACGTAAGCATATGGTTCATGCCTCGGGGTAAGCATATGGTTCATGCATCGGGGTACGTCGGAAGCCTTCTCTGAGCAGCCCCCTCGCCCTGCCCAGCAGGTTGGAGCTGCAGGCCATTCATAAAGCCTGAGAGAAGGAAGAAAACCCGAGGGGCTGCCCACGTGCTGGCAGGACCCCCACAGCCTTCCTGCTTCCATCCCAGGGCAGGAACGTTGGTAGGACTGGGAGGAGGAGCAGAGGAGCAAGGACAGACCAGTTTGGGCTGGTGGGAAATAGATGAAATCCTGCACGCGCCGAGCCTCAGAACAGACCACAAGCATCCTGCACGGTTCCCAGTGGTCAAACCAGATTCCGATCTCTCCTCCCCTTGATCTCGGCACCGGCTGCTCCCTGCAGGGTCCGTGTTGCAATCCTCTTTAAAGAAATATTTTATTTTTGATACAGACACAGCCCTTGACGTAGCGGTAAAAACCACCACCCCTGAGAGACACATGGCTGTGAAGTGTGTTGGTATGTAACTTCCTGTCTTTGCCTATGTGCAGGGCTTCATCCTCTGGTCTCTTTTGGCCCCCCCACACACAGAGGTCACCCCCGCCCCCTCGTGCTCAGGCTTTGGGAGGCATCTGAGCGAGGGCAGAAGGTTGACTCAGACTGGGGGTACCTTCTGGCCGCAGCCTGGTTTGGGGTGGGGAGTAGTCGCTCTTTTTCCCCCAACAAGAGTTTCTTTGAGAACCTCACTCCCCGCCCCCCACTTTTAAGATGGAAGTCAAATTTTCGGATTCTGCAGTGCAGAGCAGAGAGGTCACTAGGCTCTAATGCATTTACCATTGACTGCCCCTCTTGTAGTGCGTCTATTAGTGAGTAATTTGATTTGTACCTATTCATTTGCAGTCCCTGCAGGAGCCTGGAGCTGGCCCCTAGTATAATTGGTGCTGTCTCTATTTTTACATCATTAGATTAGCCCCGACTCCTGGCCACTTGTTGTCTGCGCTTGTCTGTCCATTTATACAACCTAATGTAACACAAAATTCATTACTGATCACATTACTTTCAACTCTGAAGCCAGCCTTGTGATAAACATTTGGTTAACCCCTTCCTGCCCATGGAGGGGTGGGGGCTGACAGAACAAATGCACTTCCACTCGACAGGCAAATCAATATCTTAATACAGCAAAGTGGAATTGCATTTCTAGATTTGTTATTCCTCCTGGAGGAGCAAATGGAAAAGCTCGTCTGAGCAAGCTGAATTGAATAATGAATAGAGCCCCGGCACCAGTGGCCAGTCTGTGGACGGAGCACAAAGGCAAACCCAGCATCTGCCCACCTTCTCCTCTGCCACGGGCGGCCCCACGGCAATTAATCGAGACTTGTGACTATGGGTTCAAGATCCTAGGCTGGGACCCTAACGGAGACCACAGAGACCTTGACCCCAGCGCCAATGTTTTGGCTAGGCTTGGCCTAGGACAGCTGATCCATGGATTGGGGGTTGATTTCCTTAAAACCTTCACTGCTGTGAAGGCACCAGACACATGGCCTTGGCCATCATGCCACCCAGAAATTAAATTAAATCCATTACCAACCATTAACCATTTGGTAACAGATATACAAAATTCTTCCTATTTAGAGCCAGGTCTGCAATACTGGGATTGCTGTTTGTGCTGGGCCCACCTCCAGGGTGAGCGTTCTTTGGTGTGGAAATGCCTTGTGAGCCTCAAAGTGGTCTTAGAGCTCAGATAGGGATGTCGGTGAGCAACCTGGCCTAGAGTCATCAAGGGACCTCTCTTGAATCTGGAAGATTCTCACTTACCCCCACCAGAGTTATCCCCTCCCAGCCCATTTGTCTCTGGGGAGCATCCACACCCTCTTGAAGTCATTAACTCGCAGGACAGATTGTTTCAGAAAGAATAATACCCCGACTTATTTTACAAAAAAAAAAAGAAAAAAGAAAAGTCTCGTAAAGCCTATACCACAATGATTAGAAAAATAGACATAGAGGAAGTAGAATGGAACCCATTAACGTGAAAGTCATAAATCCCTGAGTAAAAAGAAGCCGTAAACTGAAGGTGCTCAGTTGGGAAGGGAAGCTGGAAAAGGCAAGCCCGCCCAGGGAATTGTGCTTGAATTCAGGCAGGGGCTGAACAGGCCAGGAGAGGCACCAATGCCTCCGGTGCGTGGGCCTCCTTGCTGTGGATGGGGCCGCCCTCCTCCCACCAAGGCCAGGTGCCTTGAACCTGGCTGCCCTTTAACCCGTTCGGGGCTCTCACAGGCCAGAGGTGACCAGTAAGCCCCCGCAATGTGGCAGCCCCGGGGGTCCCTTGGGTGGGCTCCCTGGCTACCCCTGGCCGTCTACATCCCTCCTCTGTGCATGGGGGGTTGGCAGCTGCCCCCCAACCCCAGGCCTGACCAGGGGCGGCTGTGTTGCCCACAGGGGGGCTCTAGGGCAGGCCAGAGATGCAAGATGCTATGAGGGGCTACAGAGAGGGGAATCCCTCGGCAGAGTGTCACAAGACCCCGCACATCCAGACACTGGTGTGTCCCCAGGGCAAGCCTGGGTCCCACAGCTGTGTGCCCAGGGTGGCTCACCTCCCTGCCCCCACAAAGCCCACAGGAGCTCTGGGCTCAGCTGTTCATCCTTGCAGGGAGGGCCCCAGCCCCTTCAGCCCCGAGAAACAGCCGAGCACAGGCCCTTCCTTGGCGGAGCAGGAGGGTCGGTGGCCGGGAGGAGCGCTGGTCAGCCATAGGAGTGTGAGACAGTGATTTCTTAACCCTGGTGGAAGGGGGAAAGCCACATCTTACCAAACTCTTCCGTTGTGTCAGAGAGAATTTAATTACGTTTGGACGTTTGAATGGGAACCAGATGTGGCTCGAGCCCATCAGGCCAGCCACATTCAGGGAGCAGCGTCTCCCCTGCGGTCCGCAGGCCGCCGCTGCGCCATCTCACAGCCCAGGAGAGGGTCTCGAGAAGACCCCGCTTCAGGAGGCAGGGCTGAGTGAGGCTGGCTGCCAGACACCTGGTTTGCTGGGACAGTTTCCGAGCCCTGTGTCCTCCCCGGAGCCGTGCTGAGCGGCCTGTTCACGGGGCCCCATGTGCAGGCCTGCGCAGATGAGGCTGTTCCCAGAGCCCGGCCAGGCATCCCTGAGCTCCATGCCCCTCTCCACCCCACCACGTCTGTCTCAGGTGCCATCTGCAGAGGGTCTGCCTGCTGTGCTGCTGGCCTGGGGCGAGAAGGGGTGGTTTGGGCCTCCCTGGGTGAGGACCACTTCTCCAGGGCCTCAGCCAACCAGAGCATCAGAGATGGCACCTCCAGCTCTCTAGCCAGGACCCCACTGCAGTAAGAGTCTCTCCCACGCCCTCGGGGCTTATCCTGCTTCTCAAAGCACCTTCGCATCCTCCTCTCTTCTGAGCCTCACACCCCCCCGCCCCCCAGTGAGGTCGTGAGGTCCCTAGGGCAGCCGCTGCCCTCCTGCCTGACAGGTGGTGAAGCAGAGGAGGGGTGTGGGGACTTGCCTAGGTCGTTCAGCACGTCTGTGGCAGAGCGGGGTTGAGGGCGAGTTCTTGGCCGCCTCTTCCTCGCAGCCACTGGGAGGGTCAGCTCCAGGCTGCTCCTCTGTCTGGCTGATCTCAAGCATGTTTCAGCCAGATTTATCACATCACTCAAAACCTGGGACCCGTGAGCCAGATCAGCTCTGCCCTTGCTGGCCCCATGTATAATACGCCACGACAGGATGCACTCTGCCTGGGTCCGGATTTACAGTTAGACTGATGGTGGTGGCCCCGAGAGGGTCCCACACACAGGGTGCTGTTGGGCGGCCGGGATGGGGGGTCCTGCCCTCTTCCTCTTAAGCCAGCACTGGAGAGGGCCTGGATCACGTGGGGCTCCTGGGATTGGGTCTCTCCCTGCCTGGAGTTGGTGCCGTCTCATGGCTGTGGTATGAGGGACCTCACGGGAAGGCTCCAGCCCCCGGCCCCCAGCCCACCTCCTGGGTAACCCCCTGTCTAAGGCTGGGCAGGGAGCTGCTCTGCCTGGAACTCAGATGCTCTGCTCCCTGTCCCGCCCGCAGACACATGTACATGCACACACATACACACGCACGCACGCGTACGCACACATACATACGTGTGCACACACATACACACTCGGCTCCAGGTGGAGGATGCCTTTTGAACACAGACCCTGCCTCATTCTTCAGGCCTCCATCCCCCCTCTTTTTTCCTCTTGGATTATTTCTTCCCCAGCATTCCAGCATGTGCCTCTGTCATCCCCACTGGGCCCACCAGGAGCTCCAGGACCCAGCCTACCTCTCTGCCCCTGCCTCATGTATTAATGCCAGACTGGCCTCCTGTCGTGAGTAGGGTTTTTTCCAGAGGCCTGAGGACCTGTCCTTGTGGAGGGAAGGAAGGGGCAGTGCCTTTTCCTCCAGACACAGAAAGGGCTCTCCACCTGACGGTCTCCTTAGCTGTCCTTTCCAGGTATTGATCATGACTTTCACCTTCCAGGGGAAGGGTCGGTGGATGCCCAGAAGGTGAGGTCTCCCTTAGGCCCCAGATCTCCCCTCAAACCCTAAGGTTATTAGGCACTCATGTGTGGCCCCAGTGGCCGAGGGAAACAATTCAAGGTACCCAAGGCAAGAGCAGCAAGTATTTGCCCTTATTGTTTGGAGCTGGGGAAGGGGAGGGGCAGGGGGCAAGGCAGGCCGTGTGACCTTGGCCTCATCCTGTGATGTTCTGGGTCTCGGTACCTGCGGGACAGTCAGGAAAAAGAGCTGGGCAGGGAGATAAGAAAGCAGATTTGCAGGAGCACTTGGGTTGGAGGAGACTCCTGCCAGGAAGGAAGGTGTGTCCCTGCACACTGGCTACAGGACTCGGGCCGCTGGCACAAGCTCTCGGGGACCCCAGGCTGAGTGTGCGGGGAGATGACCGGAAGTAGGTGGCCTCAGTGCTCAGACACAGGTATGAAGCCCCAGAGAGCCCCAGGCCATCGTTAGCCATCTTTTCATCCACTCCTTCATTCCTTCGACCAGATCAGGTTCCCCTTATCTGAACGTGCAAGGGCCTTTTCATCCTCAGCCCCTCAGCTATGGGAAACTACCCTCCTTCCTTCCACAAGCAAGCCTGGGAGGGGAGCAGAAACCCCTTGCTGGAGGAGAAAGAGGACACCTTCTCAGCCCCACCCAGCCCCCAGGACCTGGTGTGGGTGGAAAAGCTGGTCCTTGGTCTGCTGGCACCTCTGCAGCCTGGTGGGGGTGCCTGAGGGTGGGAGTCTGAAGGGCCAAGGGGGCAGGAAAAGCGAGGGTGGGTGTGGACAGAACTGTCAGAGTTTCAGGAGGTGATCTCAGCTGACTCCCCCATCTTTGTCCCTGAAGAGGCCCTCCCCCTCCTCCCTGAGTGACACTCTGGAGAGAGGACAGTAGTTTCCAGGCCCAGGGTTGATGTGAGACAAGCAGCCCAGAGCCATCCACCAGGACCACCCCCTAGTTGGCATCCGGATCATCTCTTTGGGTTCTTCCCGCACAGGAAGCTGAGCCCCGCAGGAGGCAGTCAGCCACCCTACCCCCACCTCCTCTGCACCTCTGTCTCCATGTCTCAGTCTACACAGCTAGTCCCAGGCCCACGTTGGCAGGCCCCCTGTTGATAATGTCCATTGCTTGGGGCAGAGCCCATTCGGAACCATTTGCTGAGCTCAAAGCCATCCTGTGGTCCCCTGGTCTCTTCCCTGTATATCCCCAGGGGCTGCAGGAAAGATGCTGAAGATCTGGGTCAGAGGATCCCTCCCCCGACCCCCAGCCAAGACCCCTCACCGAGGAAGGGAACCCAGATCATTTCTGTTTGCAGACCTCCTCTGAGCTAGGCACTGGACAGGATGGGGCAGTTTGGCTGGCTGCTCTGTGCCCTCCCCCCCCCCCGCCCATTGCCTCGTTCCCGAGGTACCACTGAGCCCAACCCAGGCAAGGGGCTTAACCACAGGTCCTGCTGACAGGGGAGAACTAGGAGGTGCACGCAAGAGGGAAAAATCAATGCACGTCAACAGGGTTGGAAATTTATTTTCCAGCTTGGAAGAGGGTACTTCCAAAGAGGCAAGGAGGGAAATGAAAAGCTGTAAACACATATCTGCCATCTTCCTCTTCAGGCCATTTCTTGATTAAAAAGACAGACTCTCCCAGGGTTCCCATGGGGAAGGGGTGGGGGTGAGGGTCTGAATGACAGAGACACCTGCCGGGGGAGGGCCAGAGGGCACCCCCTACCCAAGGTCTTGTGGATAATCACAGTCACTAATCCAACTGCAGCAATGAGAGTACCTCACATTTGCTGACTGGAAGCTTTAAGCACTTTGTGATGCGCTCTGCATGCATTATTTAATTCTACAAGCGCACTATGAAACAGACTTTGCTAGCCTCCTGTGCAGGAAACTGAGGCACAGAGGTTGAGGACCTTGCCCCAAGTCTCCCTGGTTGCAGGGCCCAGAGCCCGCTCTCTGATCCGCTCGCCTCATCTGCCTCCCCAGCCTGGGCCTTGAGGCCGAGGGGTGGGGTGGGGGACCCCTCCCTTCTCTCTGCTGGAAGCTTCTGGCCAGTGCTGCCTGAAAGTCCGCCCTGAGGCCTCATCCTGCTCCCTGCAGGCTGCCTGGGCAGTTAGCTTGGGAATGGGGTGTGTGGCTGCAGCCGGGGCCCAATAAAAGTGCTCTGCTAATCCCTTTAATGAGCAGCATCGCGAGGCTGAGCGTGCAGAGCTGGGCTGGCTGGAGCCTCTGAGCACACCAGAGAGGCCCCGCAGTGAACGCTGCTCCTTTCGTGGTAAGAGAAGTGCCAGGGGGCCCTGGGGGCTGAACCAGGGGGCCCAGGGACCCTCCTCCCCAAAGCACAGCACTGCCCCCACGGGTTCCCGAAACAGGCCTCCCTCTGAGTCCAGAGACCGGGGCTCCCCACAACCTCTCCACCCACCAGAAACCCAAGAGGCTTCCCTGAGGGGCTCTGATTTTCCAGCCACCCCCACTGCCATCTGGCCTGGAAGAGGCCCAGAGGAGGCCAGGCCCAGGGTGGCGCTTCACTCCTGACCCCCTTCCCTGGTCCCTTGCCCTCAGGGGCCCCCCAGCTCTCCCTGAAACTCACAGAGGGCCTGCATCCTCTGTGTTTCACCACCTCCCCTGGGATGGGGGAACCAAGACCACAGTGATTAGGAAAATGACTGTTGCTTTAGAGAGACCTGCATCCACGGTGTCCCCAAAAGTCCCTGCTTTGATAGGCATAGAGTGACCTCAAGGGACTGAAGGGTCTGTACCCCAGGGAGAGGACAAGCCCCGGGGAGAAGGCCCTCCAGAGTGAAGCAGCTTTGGGGACCAGCACTCCAGAGGGAGGGGCTTCCTCATGCCCCAACCCCATGCTGTCTCTAGGGCTGTGTGTCCCCTTCCCGGCTCATCCTCTGCCTCTCCCCGGCTGGAGCCCTGCCCTGGCCGTCAGCACCCACCCAGAGCTCCCAGGAGCCGGTCTCCGCTGCCCCTGCCTTTGCTGAGGGGCTGCAGTCTCCTGCTGAGAGTTGAGGGGCCAGGGCAGACCATCTCCCTCATCTGCACGGCCCACCCCAAGAAGGGGTCAGCATTTACGGGCAGCCAGGCTCCTGCCTTCTTCCATTCCCCCTAGGTCTCCCTTGGCATACACACCCAGGGAACCAGGGTCGCTTCTCCCTGACAAGGCCACCCACCTCTGCTCCCCACCAAGACTTTTGAAATTTCCAGACTCCGTATAGAGTGAGGGTGGCGGGAGGGCTGAGCTTTGCTTATTTCATGAGAGCTGAGGCTCCTCCTTTGGAGTTGCTGCTCATTCCGTCGCCCCTTACCCCCTGTGGCTATCCCATCCCAGCCCGTGACCTAGAGGGACAGCTTGGGTGGCAGGCCCAATTTTCCAAAAAGAGCCAGCAGTGAACGAGTGGACACAGCCAGTGGAGGGCATTGGGACCAGTCAGAGTGATGCCTGGAGTTGTCACGTCTCCATCAGCCCAGTTCTTTCTTGAGCCCAGAGCCAGCAGCTTCCTGCTCTTCTTTAGTTTAGCTGCCTGAAAAATGGGGAGACCACCACCCACCACCCAGGCGCACAGAGGTGCTGGGGAACGTGAGGTCACAGTAAGATTTTCCGTCTGAGTGCAGTCTGTTATCTTAGAGGCCTGGAGAGCAGCCTCCTTAAGAGCGGGCTTTTTCCCACCAGCCAGAATCCACATACTTGTGTTGAATGGGGAGGCCGCCAGGCCCCCACATAAAGAGCCCCCAACTCGGTCTCCCTTACAGCCCTGGCAGGTTTCTGGTGGGCTTTCCTTGCAAGTCCACTGCAGCTGCACAACGGCCGTGCAGCCCCGGGGGGTCTTGGAATTGGGGGAGGAGGGCGGCAGCCCGAGCTGGACCACTGAGTCAGAACACGCGGAGGCACCCATGGAAACCGCAGGCTGTCTCTGTCTCCTGTCCTCTCCGGGGTCCCATCTGCACAGGCACTGCATGGGCCAGCGGGCCCGCCTCTCCCCTCCCCACAGCTGCTCCTCCTGCTCTGGGACGGACCCGCTCCCCCTCCCCTTGATGAAGGGGGGTCTCAGCTCTGCCACAACAGTTCCATCTCTGGGGCCCCCAAGACTGGTCCCCAGGCCCCACAAGTGCATGTCACTGCAGAACTCTGCTGCCAGCTTACCCTTCTCCCGGCGTGAGCTCCCCACACCTCCTGGTGCCCTCACCTCCTGCTTGCCAACATCAGTGTACTTCTCCATCATTGTCCAGATCTTTTCCCAAAAGATTCCTCAATGCTTTTCTTTTCAAAAGGGAAAAAAAAAGGAAAAAAAAAACAATGCCAACCGCCCAGCGCCCGTGAACAACCCAACAGTAACAAAGCGTGTGTTCGGGATGGAGGAAGGTAAGGCCACACACTTCCGTTTGCCGCTTGCTCCGAAGGGCTGGGCGGCTGGGTGACCTGGGGGGGCCGTGTGTGCACCCCTCCTCCACATCCACGTCTGCTTCCACACACTCACACAGTCCTGTCGCAGAGAACGGAAGAGAAAGGGGTTTGACGGGCATGTAGGCAACGGCCTAGGAGCATCCGGGCCCGGGGTTCTTAGACTGTAGCCAAGCTGCAGAAGCCGTGACCTAGCGCCTTCCCTCCATGCTCATTCATTTATCTAAGAAATGCTTTTTGAACACCCAACTATTTTGTAGGCCCTGTGGTTGGCACTAGGGAATAAAACACAGAACCAGCCTCCAAGGGACTCCCCCGACATGGACAGTGACACACATGCAAGCAGACGATGCCCAGCCTGCTAGGGGCCCAGGCAGGAGTCAGTACAGAGCACGGTGGGGCCTGGCCCTTCTACCAGGGCGACAGCACAGGCTTGCGGGCGTGCTAAGCTTCGAAGATAAACGGGTGTCCTGGGGGCCACAGGAGCCTGTGAAGAGCTTTTCCCCAGATGAGCACACACCAGAGGCCTTGAAGCAGCCTCGCGAGTTCCCCAGACGGTCCAAGCTCATTATCTGGATTCCTCAAATCCAGTCTAGTGAGGTGGGGTCTTGGAGGGGAGCAGGTCACGGAAGGCAGTTTGATGGAGGTGAGGAGTTGAGAGACCTCATCCTGAGGACCCATAGGAGACAGTGATGGTTTTAAGCAGAGGAAAAGCAAGATGAGGTTTGTGCTGCAGGCAGAACACTCTGGCTTTAGGGTGCGGTGGCTTGGAGAGGGGAGCTCTGGGGGTTTGGAGACCAGTAGGGAGCTTTGGGAGTTTTTCAGGTGGGCAGCAGCCACGGGCAAGGAGAAGAGGGAAGAGGCTGGGGAGACGCCTGGGACATGAGTCCAGTGGAGCCTTGTCATCCCGGAGGCGGGGGCCACCCCCGTCTCACCCAGGGCCTCACTGGTGAAGAGAAAACACCAGCAAGACAGCACAGGCTCTCCCTGGCCCCTGGGAGTCCCAGAGTCATCTTGCAGTCCCTGTGGCGCCTGTCCTTGCACCTCACAGGATGGGGTGCGGTGCGGACTCGCGGGCCGGGGCCCCTGAGCTGCTGCGGGGTGGCTGCAGGCCTGTGTCAGGGCAGTGGGGGTCCCCCACTTGGTCCCAGGCTCCCCGCGCGTCGGCTTCCGGGCAGTGTGGACACGCCCGCACTTTGCATCAGGAACTGCCCCAGGCTGCTGCCTCTTCCGTCCCTTCGTCCGGGGCTCTCTTCTGGTCCGGGGCTCTCTTTGGGGCCTGGGGTCCGGAGGCCCGGCAGCCCCTGCTGCCCTGCTGGGGCCTCGCCGCCTCTCTCCCTCCCAGCCCTGCTGTCGGCGCCCCCTAGTGCCGGGATGGCCCACACCGAGGCCAGGGCCTCCCAGCTCCTTCGCTCCGGGAAACCAAGGGAATGGGGAGAGCTTTCCTGGAGTGCGAAGCTTCCGTGTAGAAACCTGGGGTCTGCTCCCTGCTTTCCTGTCCTGTCCCTCTTGGCACAACAGCCCCCAAATGAGGGGGAGGCTAGAGGCTGAGTGGGGAAGGGGAGAGCCCACGCTGGGGTCTGGGTTTTCCTGTGGCATCTAGATGACTCTCGACTTAATCTCAGGGTTGGGCCCAATAAGGCAGCCAGTGCTTCTTGGTAGTCAGGGCCTGTTGCCAGGCCTGTAGCCCGTGTCCACAGCCCCCACCTGCTGAGAGGTTCTGGCTCCCACACACACCCTTCCAGCCTGGGCCCCAGACGCAGCTGGTGCCTCACACGTGGAACCGAGGGCGTCTCTGAAGGAGGCCAGCACAGATGCCCGCAACCCATTCTGTGGCGGCTGCTGCTGGGCCACCAGCATGCTTCAGGGGTGACCCACTGGGAGTGGGGGGTCAGGGGTCACTTCCTGGCTGGCCGGTGATGGCCAGCCCTGGAGTGAAGGCCGTGACCTATCCTCTAACCAAAGCCAGCTGTGCTGCGCGTGGAGGGTGGCAGGGGGTGGGCATGGGCGCAGGCTGCAGGTACAGGAGACCAGACGCGTGTGACATTTGAGTGCACCTTGCTGTCTCCAGTGACCACGTTGAGAGCCTGGACTTCCAGAGTGGACAGGCAAGACCCCTCTCCCACTCTGTCGCAGGCAGGTGTACCTTGGGGAAGGAGAAACTGCAGGTACCTCATCTTGGCTTGAGGCCCAGAGTTTGCCAAGGGATATGTGTGCCCACATCTCAGAGCCCACCCTAAGGGAGAGGGGATAGGAACTGACCACTCGCAAAAAGCCAAGCAATAATTCTTTCTTCCTTGCACTCGGCATGCCAGGAAGTCTGTTCCCAGCCCACCCCACCCCCTCCCCCCCCTCTCCCCCCCCACCCCCTCCACCCCACTCTCACCCCCCAACCCCCTCCACCCCACTCTCACCCCCAGTACCTATCTTGGTCAAGAGATGGCAGGGCATTTGAGGAAGGTGCCCATAGTGGAATGAGATGAAGCTAGGTACCATCTCCAAGACGGTAGCCTGCTTTGCAGACGCTGGGGAGGGGCTGGGAGCCTCCCGACCAGACTCCGGGGTGGATCCTGAGCACGTCCCTTCCGGGGGGGGTGGTCTCCAGGACACTTGGGAGCCCAGAGGAATGGGAAAGGCATTCCAAGCAAGTAGGCCCCTCTCCAAGCAGGCACTCCCCCCTGCAGGGGGAGGGAACAGGAGGGGCCTGGCGGGCAGGCAGATGGTGTGGGTGAGGACGCGTGAGCAAGTGAGTGGCTGAGCCCCGGGTCCCTGGTAGGGGAGGCAAGGGGCGGATGGACCAGACAGGGAGGCCTTGGTCCTTCCAGCCTCCCAGCTTCTCTCTTCCTGCCAGACCAGGAGCTCCAGGATAGGAGCCTCTCACGAAGTTGGGAAGCAAGCTGGCTGAGCACAAGTCTGTATCAGGCCTGGGCACACGTCTCACGAATGGCAGTGTGGTCCAGACACATTATCAGGGCAGCCATGCTCCTGGCTAAAGGGGTTCACACAGTGAGGAAGTGGTGGGAGCCTGCCAGCCAAGGGGGCTTCTCCCTGGGACCCAGGCTGCCACTCCCCAACCCCCACCGCAGGATGTCAGTGGACCCAGCTTGGTGTCTCACGGCAGGCGGCCAGCCCAGAGTGCACGTCCTCCCACCCCACTCCCTGAAAACACCCCCTGACCAGGCCTGGCCCTCTCTCCTGTCTTGCAGAACTCCAGCGAGAGGGAAGCATCGAGACCCTGAGTAACAGCTCGGGCTCCACCAGTGGCAGCATCCCGAGGAACTTCGACGGCTACCGATCTCCGCTACCCACCAACGAGAGTCAGCCCCTCAGCCTCTTCCCCACCAGCTTCCCGTAGGTCCCAGCAGCCTGCTTTGGGCTGGCCAACCCACTCTCCTACCGGAGGGAGGGGGAGACGTCCCCTCTCCGCTCCTACCCTTCAGACTCCACTCCTCTTAGAACCCACCACCTTCCCGAGCTTCGTGATGACAGCCGCCCAGCCTCTCTGGATGGAGAAGAGACCCTTCTCCAAAGCACCTCGGCGCGCTCTGACCTCTGCCCCAGCTGTGGCCGAGAGTCTGCAGAAGCTCCGTCCCCACCTCTGTTTGCGACGGACCCGCTTTTGTATTTGCTAACCCAGCCCTGGGATGGGGTGGGGGGGGCAGGGTATGGAGGGTGGATGGCTCAGTGGGCATCTTGGCCCCAAGTGGCCAGCCCCAACCCAGGCCTGGCTTCGGCACACACTGCCCAGCCTCCCTCTGGCGCTGAACTGAGGTCCTGATATTAGGGAAGGAGGAAGGAAGGAGAAGCCCCCCCTTCCTCTTTTCTTTCCCCTTTGGCTCATGGAAAGGATTTGTCTTTCTTGTCTGTAAGCCCTTGTACCCTGATCCTGTACTGTTCAGTGAAGGAAACCGTGGTTTCTGAGGCCCTGTCAAAAAGTGCACGTCTTGTTCAATAAATCACGCTGCAGTTGGTGTCCATCCCTGAGTGGCTGGGGTCAGGGTCCTCTCCAAGCACCGAGCAGAATCCTGGGAGCCTGACCGGACGGCCCTGCTCCCAACACCCCTACCTAGATGAGTGCAGGTGTCCGGGAGTTAGGGAGTGGGGACGAAAGAGGAGGAGGATGTTTACTCTGGAGTTTGGGTGGCGTCTGACTTAAACCCATCCTCTGACCTTGCCTGTCACCGGAGCCATTGGGTTTTGGAGGGCACCCCAGGCCTCCCTGGCTGTGGCAGTCAGGTCCTTGGAATGTGCTGCTGGGTTGCCATGGGAAGGAGAGTGTGATGAAGACGCTGGCCTTCTCTTTGGGACAGGCTCCCTGTCATTACCTCTCTCTTTTTTTTAAAGAATATATCTCTTTTTTTTCTTAATTTTAAAATTTTTCTTTGGCTGCACCCTGAGGCATGTGGGATCTTAGCAAACCAACCAGGGATCAAACCCACACCCCTGGCATTGGAAGCTGGGAGTCTTAACCACTGGGCCATCGGAGAAGCACCATACCTCTCTTTGCAAACTCGGAAGGTGAAGGATAGTCGGAACCTTGGATAACAAGTTCTGGATTTGGTCCCCTCCCTACTCCCAGTTCTGGACCTAAGATGAAGGGAAGGAAGGAGACAAGAGCAGGGGGCAGAGCGAAGAGGGGGCGCTGAGTGGGAAGGAGGTGGGTGCGAGTCCCCATCCTGCCTCCACAGAGACCCGGGAGGGACTGAAGAAAACCACTGAGCCAGGTGTGGTTTGGGGTAAAGTTTAATGCAATAGCCACAGAAGAGGTGAGTTCACAAACAGGCAGGCCTTGCCTTCCAGCCGTCCAGCCAGAGCAGGGAAGCCCCAGGGCCCCAGCCCTCCTCACACTCACCCCATCCAACCCTGGCGCCCGAGGACAGATTTAATCTTCAGTGCCCTGCCAGCTGGGTGTGCTGGGGGAAGAGAGGACCCGAATCACACTCCACTCCAAAGGCTGAATGGCCGGCCCTGCAGAGGGTGGCTGAAGCCAGTCCCTCCTGCCCAGGAACCTGCGGGGCGAGGAGGCCCAGGCCAGCAAGGGCTGACGGCCGACCAGCAGCTTTCCCCCTTCTGGCTCAGTTAGACACACTGATACGCCGGGCACAGCCCCAACCCTCCAGAGCCGTGTTTCAGTCAAAAGGGGGCCGGGAGAGAGAGGGGTGCCCCCAGAGTGCCTATGCCTACTGGCTGGCTCCTTGGGGATGCGTCCAGAGCTCCAGGCAGGGTCCAGCTCTCTGCACCTACCCTCAGGCACATGGACAACAGGACAAAACAAAGATGGAGAGCCAGGAGTGCTCCCCAACCACTCGGGATTGACTGGCAGCTTAGAGTCAGGAGTCCTCCCTGGCTCAGCCCGTTCCCTCCAGGGGGTGCAAAAAACAGCTGTGGCCTCCCTCGGTCAGGGAAAGTGGTGGGTGTAGGGCTGGACTTGCCGGCTGAGCTTGCAGGACAATCTGGTTATTCATCTGCTCGCAGCCAGGGCAACTCTTGGAGTATGTGGGGGAAGGGGGAGGATAAGAGAGGCCAGATAAGCTGGCCCCATGGCGGCTGCCACTGGAGCTGGGGTTATCAGAGAGGCCTTGGGTCTGGCCTCCGGCTAATTGGAGAGGTTATAGACCCTGCCACAGCCTGTAATCAGCTGGAAGTGAGACTGGGCCCCAGAGTGGGGGACCTTACTGCCCACTGGCCCCAGAGCAGCCAGCCTCCTGTCCTCTAGAGATAACTCCCAGGGCAATCTCTGCCTCACCTCCAGCAGCTCCCCCCGCCCCCCAGGATGGCATCACCTAGGAGAACATGCATCTAATTATGGCCTGACCAGGTGACCTTGAGGAAGCCATGTGACCTCCCTGGTTCTTAGAGTGCTACCCGCTCAACAGGCAAATAAATACCTGTGGACTTTCTCCCAATTTGATGGAGGGAAAAAAATACCTTCATGGTTTGCACCGAGTCTAGTGGGAACTGAGGTGGCAACTCATGGAGGCAGGACACTGTCTGAGATTGACTAGAGACATGACCCAGTGGTCCCAAGGTAAATTCAGGGGCACCAACCTGAGTCAAACACTAGTGTCAACTCCTCTGCAAGCAAGCCGAAGCCAGAGCAGGCAGCTGCCAGCTGAGACTGGAAATGCTTGCTCGCTGCTGATTTTTTTATTTTCACAGATGAGAGAATCTCTAAACTGGAAGGCACCCCAGAGAGCACTGTTCGGTCCTCATTTTGGCAGATGAGAAGCCTGAGCCCTTGTCCCAGGTTAAGAAGTCACACAGCTAATCTGCTGACCCCTGTCTGCTCCCTGCTGCCTCACATGCCCTGGCCAGTTCCCTTAGGGGGCTCTGTTCTGCATCGACCTCCCTGTCCTGGGCCCCCACACAATCCAAGACTCTGGCCCCGTCTCCCCACTCCCTTACCCATAAGAGCATCCAGCCCTGGCCCCTGGTTGGCTTTGAAGCTGCTTCTGTGTTCCTGTGTCACTGAGAAGGCAGCCCCCTCCTGCAGACCTAGAGCTGGAAACTCTAGGGGCAAAGGGAAGAGCATCTTGGACCATCTTGGATTCCAAGAACCCAGAGCCCAGCCAAAGGGTTGGAGCCCAGGAGTCTCAGTATTGCCTGGTTGCCTGAGCAGGTGTAGCTGGTGGGCCAACAACTACATCACTAACTTGCTAAGGAGTGGCCTTGCTCTCTTTTAAAGTCCATGGGCCCCATCTCAGCTCTGCCACCGGTAGCTGTGTGGCCTGGGGTAAATGACTGCCCCTCTGGGCTCATCTGTAAAATGGGGGGACAGGAGCCTACCCAGCAGAGACAAGCAACAAGATCCAAGAGGAAGCTGCTTGTCCAAAAAGCAAAAGGTTGGTTGGAGGCCTGGAGGCTAATGGGACAGGCCAGGTAGCTCTTTGGAAGGGCAAGGGAAGGGCAGGTGAGGCGACGCTGGAACCCGATTGTCATGAACTGCCCTCGAAGCTGCTCCAGGGAATCCGGCAAAGCGTCTCTGCAGAAAGCGAATGAAAAACCTGGTGAGCGCGCAGGCCAGCCCCGCCCCTCTCTCGCAGGTGGGCTGGCGCGGGGTGTGTGTCTAGGGTCCTTCGTGCGCTTTGTCCCCTCACTCAAAGCACAGCGCAGCGTGGCCTGTTCTCTCTTACGCGATCCCGGGCACCCACACCTGGGAACTCACACCTGTGCAGGTCCACAGACGAGCACCTCACTTTTACTGCGTCTCAAGCGGACCGCTGCGACCCCGGGTCTCGACCCCAGCGCATACAATAGTCCCGGGAGCTCCCGGGATGATGGAGTCCCCCAAACTCTGGGGAAGTCGCCCAAAGTCCGGCAGGGACGCGTCCTGCGTCTTGGGGACCTGCGACCTTGCTTGCCCTCGAAAGTGCGGAGCGACCACCCTCGGGGGCCCGGGCTGTCCCACGCCAGAGCTGCCAGCCGGGCCTCCCGCCAGCCTGGAAGCCTGGGGACAGGGCCCCAGAGGCCGTGCTGCTCCCGGGCACCCCCCAGAACATGACCGGAAGAGGGGCCCCGCCGCCAGGCCCCGCGCAAGACCGGCGGAGAAGAGGTCGCGCCTCCCGCGCCCCCCGCCCCGTCCCAGCCACTTGGCCCGACCCTGCGCGGGGTAATTGGGTCGGGAGGGAGGCGACGGGCGGGCGGGCGGCGACTCCAGAGAGGCTGCGCGCCTGTCAGCCGCAATTTGTCTAAGTGGACGGGACAGGCCGGGCCGCTGCGGGCCGGGGTCATCGAGGCCGCGGCCCCCACCCCGGGCAGACCCGGGACTGCGGGGGAGCTGGGCCCGGCCACTGAACGGGGCTGGCTGGCGCCAAGGCTCCGGAAGGCGCGGGTCCGGTCGCGGAGACGGGGATGGGAGGCAACTCTGTCCTCCTCTCCCCTCCTTCCTGCGCACACAAGCCAAGGCAAGGATGCACACTCCCCGTGGCACCTCCACTGCTGGTCACAGGCGGAAGGCCACGCGCGTCACCCGCGCTCAGCCCGGGCACACTCCTAAACCACCGCGCACCCGCCTCAGGCCAGAGCCCCGCTACCCGGGGGGGACGCGTGTCCCCTCTGCCACAGGCCCGTGCCCCGTAGGCCATCACTCCAGGCGGTTCCCCGCCCAGGGACACAGCCCGAGACACCGGCGGGACCAACCCCGGGAAGACCCCCGCCGCGGCCCCTGACCCCGCGTAAGGGTAGGGGCCAGGGACGGACGGCAGCCCGCCCAGGCTCAGGGCCGCGGCCACACCCGGCCCAGGCCACCCCCGCCCGGTTTCCGGGTTGCGGGGGGCGGAGAGCTTCCTGAGCGCGTGCAACGCGCCGGAGGCCGGAGTCCAGAGGCCCGCGCCCGCCCGACGCCCGGGCCCTGGACGGCCGGGGAGGGGGGGCGCGGCTGAGCGCGCGTCCCCCGCCCGTCTGCGGGGCTCGACCGATGCGAAGTGACAGGGGCCGAAGCTTTGTTGTGGAGCCTCGGCCGCCTGGCGCCAGCCGCTCCCGCCCGCGCCCTCCCCCTCCAGCCCCGGGCGGCTCGCGAGGCGCCCCCCGGGGCCTCTTAAAGAGACACGCACTCTCAGCCCTGGGGACCCCCTGGAGGCGCCTGTTCCCGGGAAGGGGAGGGGAGACCCAGCGGGGGAGGGGCCGAACGGGAGCTGAGCGCCGCACGGCGCAGCTCCGGGGCTGCCTGGGCCTCCCCTTCGGGGGTTTTCGTTGAGCCAAGGATATTCCTCGCTGGAGAGTTTGGCGGGAGGTGCTGGGCGCGGTGGGGGGAATGAGGACGGAAATTCAGACTATTAAGAGAGGCTGTAGCGGGACCTCGGGTTGGTTGCTGGATGGCGGGTCAGGGCAGCTGATGGGGTCCGGGCCGGGAAAGAGCCCGAAGCCTCCAGAGGGCAAGTCCGTGGCCCAGTGGCTGTGGCCAGGTGGGATCGTGGTCCCCAAAGGCAGCCGCTGCACCGTCTCCGCGCGGTTTCTTGGGCAAACAACCGGGGCCAGCGTGTTTCAAATTCTCTGGGCCTTGGGCCCCTTTACCAGGTACAGACCTTCTCCAGGAAAATGTTCAAATTGCACACACTGAGGTGTCCTCCACACCATTCTTAAGTCTGAAAGTACGCGTACACACACGACTTTGCAAATGCACTCGCGGATTCCCAGGCCAGCGCCCGGATTTCTAGCTGTTATCTGGTCACCCCACCAGCTGTGAGATCCTGTCCACACACATCCCTCCCCAGGGGCAACATCTCGCCTAAGATGGAGCCGGCAGGGCTTTACCGGGGCAAAGCAGCAACGGATCTGGCCCCGGCTGAGTAACTGCGGGGCGCGAAGTCAAAGATTCGTTCTGGACAGAGAGAAAGCACTAAGAGAGGAGCGACCCAGTGGAGAGTGAGGTCGGGAAGGAAAACCCTCTGGGGGCGGCGCCCTGTGGCGCGCTGTATAGGGATGTAGCGAGATCTGCAGGGTCGGCTCAGGAAAGTAGAAAAAAGGTCGAGGAGGCCAAACCACTCCTGCCGGTCCCCAAACTGCACTGCCCGGGGTGATCAGACTTTACACTCCAGCGTGTGCAGCATAAAGATTCCCTGCGACTGCTGTGCGCACCGCATGGACACTGTGGGTGTGGGCTGTACGCGCCCACCACGCCGGGGCAGACAGAGTCCGCGCTGGTCGAACTAACTCATTTGAATCGGGTGTGCGGGCAGGAGTGTCACCCGAGTACAGTGCGTGGTCCGTCTTGCCCTCCGACCGCCAAGAATCAGGCAGTGTCAGGGCTCGGGACTGATCCGAGGCAGGTGTGTGGCCGCCCGCCTTAAGTTCGACTCCCGCTGAGCACAGAGGGAACTTCCACCGTGGGTGCGAGACACACACACACGCACACCGAGGGCTGGAGGCAACCCTGGTCCTGCGGGAGAAGGAAGTCTGGCTGCGGGGCGGGGAGAGGGAGGTTCAACCGCAGGTGCGCACAGACACGTAGACCCCCACACTTGCTGCTCGGCACCACGGAACCGGGGAGACGTGAGCTTTCGAGAGCTGGGAACCGATTCCAGAAAAGTGGCATAGAGAGGATGCCGGTGTTGAGGACGGGGCATGCTTGTGGCTCTGGTACCGGATGCGACGAAAATTCGTTGGGTCAAGAACCTGGGGGCGGGATCCGCCCGCGTCTTGCCGCCCGGTGCCCGGCGGAAGGTGCGCTCACACCTTCCCGGTCCGGAGGACCGGCTCTCCTGGGAGAGCTCCGATTAGCTCGGGGACGCAAACGGATACTGGGCTGAGTCCAGCGCTTTCCCGAGACTCTCGGTTCCTCCAGAGACTTTCTGTGAGGGGGTCGGCGCGGGCTAGGGGGGGGTCCCCGCGTTCTCCGAGTGAAAGGCCGCGCGTCCCCCTCCCGCCCACGCCGGCCCCACCAGGGCTCTGCCACCGCCGCACTCACCGGCTCCCGCCACCTGGGTTCCGCTCCGGGACCTCGGCAGCCGGCGCCTCCCGCCTCGCCCGCCCGCCGGCCTCTCCTTCCAGCACCCGCTGCCTCCCTCCGGAGTGGAGGGGCCCGGGCGGCGCCGCGGCTGGGAGCGGGGTCGGAGGCCAAGCCGGGGCGCGGGCCGGGGCTGCGGGGCCGCCGGGCGTGGGAGTAGGGCGCCCCCTCTCCTCGCGGGGCCGTGTCAATGCTTTGCACTTGGGGCGGCTTGCGGCTGGGGGTCCTTCCCCGCGGGCCCTGGCACCCGGGCGCCCCCAGCCTCAGGCCCTTTCGGCGGGTCGGGTCGGCCCGCCGCGCCTTCCCGTCCGGGCGCAGGCGGCCGTGGGCGCGGGCGGCGGGGTGGGGGCCGGGGCAGGGGGAGGGGTCTCGGGGCCCGCTGGTCCGTCATTGGTTAATATTTTATTCTGTTGACATGTTTTCTTACTGCTGAGGCTTCCGACACCTTCTCCCCGGGCCCCCCCTCCCGCTCCGAGCTTGGCCTGAGCTGTCAAAACCCCGCCCCCGGAGACCCACAATTGGTCCAAAAAGCGTAAAATCAGCAATCAAGGGGGGCCTGGCTCGTTAGCGCAGGGGATCCGAGCAGGGCAGGACATGTGAGATAGTCACAGTTTTCCAGAGATCACGACAAGATCTAACCAGTCGCGCGTGGTCCCCGGCGCCGGAGCGGCCCAGCCCAGCCCAGCCCAGCCCCGCGCAGAGCCCCCGCCGCCCCCGCGCCCAGCGCCCCGCGTCCCTCGCCGTGCGCCGGACGGGGAACCGGGAGGAGCCGCCACCGCGCCTGCCACCCGGGTCGCCCTTCCTTCGTGCGCGTCGCCGCCCGGGCCGGGGGTCCGAGCCGCGCGCCCCCGGCCCCGGCCCCCGGGCGCCTGGGCCGGATGTCCCGATGAGAGAGCCGGCGCTGGCGGCCAGCGCCATGGCTTACCACCCGTTCCACGCGCCACGGCCGGCCGACTTCCCCATGTCCGCCTTCCTGGCGGCGGCGCAGCCCTCCTTCTTCCCGGCTCTCGCGCTGCCGCCTGGCGCTCTGGCCAAGCCGCTGCCCGACCCGGGCTTGGCGGGGGCGGCGGCAGCGGCGGCCGCGGCGGCGGCGGCGGCCGAGGCGGGGCTGCACGTCTCGGCACTCGGCCCGCATCCGCCCGCCGCTCATCTGCGCTCGCTTAAGAGCCTGGAGCCCGAGGACGAGGTGGAGGACGACCCCAAGGTGACGCTGGAGGCCAAGGAGCTGTGGGACCAGTTCCACAAGCTGGGCACCGAGATGGTCATCACCAAGTCCGGGAGGTACGGCGGCCGGCTGGCCGGAGGGCGCGCGGTGGGCGGGAGGGGGACCCGACAGCACAGACCAGCGCCGAGCCCGCCGCTCGCGGCTCCCAGCTGCCGGCTCCGGCCGCCGAGCCACGCACAGACGATCAAGTTGACTTTTCTCATTTGGCGCCGAACGAATTTTTTTTTTTTAACTGAAGCATCGAAGTCTCCCAAATGAAAACGAAAACGTGTTCCTGCAGAATAGTCCCCCAGCGCTCAGAGTCCCAAAGCCGAGGAGGCCGAGGCTCGGCCCTGGAGGGTCTCAGCGGTCTCGGCCGCAACTCCTCAGCCCCGAGACCCCTCTCTCCTGCTTCAGAGGCGAGTCTGGCTCGGTGCTCCCCGAAGATGCGGCGTCTCCCGCGCTCTCCTCCGACCCCGGAGCTCGGAATGAGACGCTCACCCCCGCTAGGCCTAGCCTGGCCCTCCGGTTCCCGCCGGTCGCTGCCGTTCTCCGCGGCGAGCCCCGAGCCGGCCCAGCCGCAGCCTGACCCTGCCTGTGAGCCTTGTCCGGGCCGAGGAACCAGGAGCTCCGGAGGCACACGCCTCCCTAGGCCCAAAGCCGGAAGAAAAGCTACAGCCGCCAACCGCTCAAGCCTTTGGCTCGGACGCGGAGAATCCAGGCCTCAGGCTCACTCACCCTCTTCGCCCGAACTTCAGGGTCCGGGTCCTTGTTCAGCTGCTGTAACCCAGTTCCTTCCCCCAAACAAACATCCGAATGTATTTCTGAGAGCTTCGACCCTACGTGGATATATTCCCACGAACGAATTTCAGGGAGGTTCATGAGAAGCGGGTTTATTTGTAAAGGCCCTGCATCTCTTTCTTGGAGCTGGGCTTTCATCTCAGATGAGGGAGAAAAAAGGGGTCACTAGATCTGAGCATAGGGCTGAGGGCAAGCCTTATAACAGGAAAGGGTCTTGACAGGAAGAAATGGGATCTCCTAGGAATAACCACCACAGGTGGAATGGAATCTCCCAGACCTCCCTAAGAGGGCAGAGCACGGACAATAGAGGAACGTGGGTGACGAAGCTCCAGGCAATGGTGTGCGTAGGGGGAATGGGGTCTTTGAGATCCAGTGGGTTCCCTGACCTCTCCCTCTTTGCCTTTCTCGCAGGAGGATGTTTCCTCCTTTCAAGGTGCGAGTCAGCGGCCTGGACAAGAAGGCCAAATACATCCTGCTGATGGACATTGTGGCCGCTGATGACTGCCGGTATAAATTTCATAACTCGCGCTGGATGGTGGCAGGCAAGGCCGACCCCGAGATGCCCAAACGGATGTACATCCACCCGGACAGTCCAGCCACGGGGGAGCAGTGGATGGCCAAGCCGGTGGCCTTCCACAAGCTGAAGCTAACCAACAACATCTCCGACAAGCACGGCTTTGTGAGTGCAGGCCACTGTGCTGATGGGGGTTGAAGGCTGTGCACCTAGCACCGCAGGGGGTGGTGGGGAGGAGAGGAGACCCCGGAATTCCCCAGAGGGGAGTGCTCACAGAACGCCCAGAGTCCCCTGCCCAGATCGCGGCCCTGTGGCCTTTGCCGGCTGGGCCTTGGTGCAGAGGCTCTGCTCTGCAAACCTGGGGAATGTTGGGTTTCACAGCCACTAAGCTCCAGACTGCCCACAATCTCACTTTCCAAACTCTCAAAATCTCAGACCTTCCAAACTCCCTTCTGGAGTCCAGCAGGAGGCAGGTGCAGCTGGGATGGGTTGTGAAGCTGCTGGTCTTCGGGTCTGAGCTTGGAAGACTGGCGCAGGACCTCAGCTGGTTCTCACCCTTCCCCAAGACCCGAGTTCCATTCCTATCCCCAAACGAGGAGATTTAAAAGTTCAAACAACTCCCCTCCATACCTTTCCCTCCTCCCTCAGGCAGATAGATGCCTGACCTGGGAGAAGGGAATTTGGGGTTCTCCCCATTTCTGCCTGAGCCAGGGCCCCAGTAAATAGGAGGGGGGAGTTCATGGGGCTAAAGGGACTACTCCTTCCGGAGGCAGGGCAGGTCGGTGAGGCCGCAAAGGTTCCAGTCTTCTCTCCCTGGGTTTACTAGAGGCTTAGCTGTGAACAGGAAGAGAAGATAAGAGTGGAATGGCAGCGGGGTTTATTTTGTTTTATTTCGGTTTTCAGCTGGGGTAATTTTTTTTTAATGGAAAGAAACTGTGATAAAGAAAATAGAGAGGGAAAAAAAGAAAAATTAATATGGGGAGATAAGGAGCAGAGAAGACAGGAGAAAAGGGGGAAGGTTTGGGGGTGAGGTGGGAAAGGCAGAACGGTAAGAGAGACTGAGGAAAAATGGAAAGCGGTCAGGTGTCCAGAGAATAGAAAGGTTCGGAGCCGGGCCGGGGGTTGTCGGCTGACCCTCGCCCTCTCTGCAGACCATTCTGAACTCCATGCACAAGTACCAACCTCGCTTCCACATCGTGCGAGCCAACGACATCCTGAAGCTGCCCTACAGCACGTTCCGCACCTACGTGTTCCCCGAGACAGACTTCATCGCGGTCACTGCCTACCAGAACGACAAGGTGCGCGGGGAGGCGGAGGGGCCGGTCCGGGTACCGGGGCCCTCCCCCTCGGGCGGCCTCCGAGCCTCCACTCCGCCCGCGGTCCCCTGCACGCCCACCCCTGCACCCTCACGGTCGGCTCCCGGGCCGCCAGTCTCGCATCTGTAAGCGCAGCACCCAGCGAAACCCCCGGGCTCTCTCTCGATGGCCCGCGACACGTACGCACACGCTCCCCGGGGCGCGCGAACAGCTGGGCGCTGGCTGGGGTGGGGATGTTTACTTAGCAATTAGCAGAGACTCCGGCCCGCGCTGACATTTTTACATTTTATTCGTTTATTTCTTGGCTCAGGGATGGGAATTTAAATGAAAAGAGGGCGCCCGAGGCAATCTGCCCAGGCTTTCCGGCTGCTAGAAACCCGGGGCCTAGTTTTCCCCCTCCTGGGGAATCCGGAGGGGGTGACAGGTGACAGCCACCACCCCTCCCGCCCCCTCATCCCTCTCTGGGTCAGTTCAGGCCCGGGACCCCTTGGGATGTGCTTGGAGACTTTTCCTTCAAGGGAAAGGGCTTTTCCTGGCTGCTGTCTTTCTACACCTTCTCTGTAGAGGGGCAAGGCACCCCCCCTACTAAGACCCACGTCCGTGTGCACCACTCTGGGATGAAGGACAGTGTCTGAGTGTCCTGCCGGCTGTATTTTTCTTTTCTTTTTTTCTGTCGTTGTGAACCGATCTGTCCTGGGCCGGTATATGCGTGCACCATTTGGAGTGCCTTGAATCCGGGTGGAGGTGTGTGAATTCGTTTGATTCCCTGGGCACTTGTTTTACCTGTGTGTACTTGCGTGTGCGCGGACCCTTGCGTGTGACTGTCTACATGTGTGTCTGCTGACCTGGGTGTGCTCTGCTGTCCGTGTGCTCCTGCTCAGGTGCCGGGTTCCCTTAACTCGAATGGCCGTGTGGGTCTGCATGCTCTCTTGGACAGATTTCCACTCGGGGTGCACAGCTTTGGGCTTGTGTGTGCAAGTCGAGGGATTATACCTCGAACATAGTTCTTGGAGGTTGCTTTCGTCGAGGTCCGCCCGCCGACCTCACCTTGCCTTTTGGCTTGGAGCGGCCCATCCCAAGTGGGCGGGTACCCAAGGTACCCTCCCCGGGGGCTCTCCTCTGGGGCGGGCAGCCTCTGACCTCCAGGTGCCCCGGGCCAGGCTAGAAGAGCCCGCAGCCTGACCTGGCGCCGCCCTCTGGCTCCCCGCAGATCACGCAGCTTAAGATCGACAACAACCCGTTTGCCAAGGGCTTCCGGGACACCGGGAACGGCCGGCGGGAGAAAAGGTGAGGGTACGCGGGGCGGCCTGCAGGCGGGTGCCTGAGGGGACCGGACGTGGAGGGGGCCGGAGGGTGCTCTGCGCTCAGACCCGCCCCCTCGGCTCGTCCCCAGGAAGCAGCTGACGCTGCCGTCGTTGCGCTTGTACGAGGAGCACTGCAAGCCGGAGCGCGACGGCGCGGAGTCGGACGCCTCGTCCTGCGACCCTCCCCCTGCGCGGGAACCGCCACCCTCTCCGGGGACGGCGCCCAGTCCCCTGCGCCTGCACCGGACTAGAGGTGCGGGTCGGGCTGGAGAAGGGCAGGGTGTCCCGCGGCGCCGGGTTGGCCGGGTGCTCAGCATCTGGCTAACTGAAGGCGGGGAGGAGCGGGGGGAGCGCCAGCGGTGAGTCTGGGAAGGGCCTCTACGCCAGGCCGCCCCGAGTGCCGTCCCGGGAGGCCCGCCGGTCCTTCTGGGCTCTGAGCTGGGATCCTGGCGCTGCGTGACTCTGCGGCAGCAAGGCCCCCTCTACCGGGTTCGCTTCCCTCCCCCTGTAAACAAGCCATCTTGGGTGGAGTGACCCCTACCGTCCCGAGCTTCCAGCAGTTCCTCCGACGTGGCCTCCCTCCCCGAGATCAGGCTTTTGCACGTCTCTCCGGCTCGGGCTTCACGCCTGTCTGTCCTCGGGCCGGTAACGCCGCTCATCCTCTCTCCCCGCAGCCGAGGAGAAGTCGTGCGCCGCGGACAGTGACCCGGAGCCCGAGAGGCTGGGAGAGGAGCGCGCGGGGCCGGCGCTAGGCCGCAGCCCCGCCCTGGACAGCAGCAGCCCGCCTCACTTGACCGAACCCGATCGCGCCAGGGAGCGGCGCAGCCCCGAGAGGAGCAAGGAGTCGGCCGAGAGCGGCGGGGACGGCCCGTTCGGCCTGCGGAGCCTAGAGAAGGAGCGCGCCGAAGCTCGGCGGAAGGACGAGGGGCGCAAGGAGGTGGGCGAGGGCAAGGAGCCCGGCCTGGCGCCGCTGGTGGTGCAGACGGACAGCGCGTCCCCGCTGGGCGCCGGACACCTGCCCGGCCTGGCCTTTTCCGGCCACCTGCACGGGCAGCAGTTCTTCGGGCCGCTGGGGGCCGGCCAGCCGCTCTTCCTGCATCCAGGACAGTTCGCCATGGGGCCTGGAGCCTTCTCCGCCATGGGCATGGGCCACCTACTAGCCTCGGTCGCCGGCGGCGGCGGTGGTGGCGGAGGCGGCGGGCCGGGGACCGCCACCGGGCTGGACGCGGGCGGGCTGGGTCCCGCGGCCAGTGCGGCCAGCACCGCCGGGCCCTTCCCATTCCACCTCTCCCAGCACATGCTGGCATCTCAGGTAAGGCCTGTGAGCTGGCAGCAGCATGAGGAAGGGAGGGGAATCTGAGGCGCGCAGAGGAGGAAGGCATAGGGCCTGAGGGCGCTCCGGGCTTCCAGAGGGCAAGGACTCCCTCCTGGGGAGACCCAGTGGACCCTCTGAACCACACCTGTCTTCTGGGGACCAAGACCAGGTCCAGGCTTTGGCCAGGAGATTGCTTCTGACTCCTGTGTGACCTTGGGCAAGTCGCTGACCCTCTCTGGGCCTATTTCCTTCCCTCTAACCCCAGAATAGACTGGAACCCATTAGACTCTTTCTGCCCTGACAGACTGGTGCTGCCTCCAGCTTTTGTAAGTCCACTTGCCTGGCCTGCCTCAGGACATTTTCCTTGGGAATGAAGACCCTTGGCTCACTGTCAGTCCCCGAAGGCTAAAGTGGCTGGACAAAAATAGTGTGTTCTGGATAACTGATCACCAAACTGACCCACCTCCCAGATGTCTCGGCTCCTTTCAGACCCTCAGGAAGCGACCTGACAAAGGACGGGGCTTTTCCTTCCCCCACACTGAGTCTCCCAACTCTCCCAGCCTCAGTCCTCCAGGCCCAAGTTGAAATTCTGAGCTCCCAGGGGAGAGCTTATGAAACTGTGGGCAGCAGCAAAATAAGAGGATCCGAAGGGGAGAGTGGCCTCTTTGGTTGCTTGGGTGGAATATTCCCTGTAGAAAGGTTTGGAATCTCTACATTCATTTTCTTCCCTCTGAGGTTTCTGGCAAATTGAACCCTTAAGATCTTATCTTAAGGGAAGGAAAAATAGGAGTTTAGGTCTGAGAAGGCTCCTTCGGTTCAGAAGCAAATATTTTTAAAGTGGGGGAAGGGATTCTGAAATGAGTTTAAATAGAGCTCAACGTCAGGGGTGTGTGGAGTGAGCATTGGAGGCACTGGCATCATGTATCTGGGGCTCTGAGCTGGTAAGGAAGCCAGCTTAAAGTGGAGTTCAGAGCCTGGAGGTTTAATTTGCTTGAAGGTTGAGTCTGTGTGTCTGTGAATGCCTCCTCCCCAGACAAATTCTGGTGATGAGCATGGGCATCACAGAGGTCACAGGGAAGTCAGAGCTTCTAGATGCAGCCTGGTTAACAGGTACAAGGCCAGGGCAAGGGCACTCAGCACTCAGGAGGCATCACTAGGTCTACTGCTAGCGGTTAACTTCTCGAGGCAGGGTCGCTCACCTATGGTCATCTACTGTGCATGCTAAGCCTCTTCAGTCTCTATGCGACCCTGTGGACTGTAGCCCGCCAGGCTCCTCTGTCCATGGGGATTCTCCAGGCAAGAATACTGTAGTGGGTTGCCATGCCCTCCTCCAGGGGATCTTCCTATGGCCATCAGAAAGAGACAAAACTTTGGAGATCTGAAGCCTCCCTCCTTCCTCTGAGATGCCAGGTCTGAATGCTCAGTAGGGCTTGACCTTCTCAGGAAGGGTATTTTCTCATCCCTGACTAAGCTACTTCTCTTCCTTCTCCCTGCCTGAGCCAAGCCTGAGGCTCCCTGGAAACCCAGCTCAGTCAGCTCCTGCCCTCCTCCCCATATACCCACATACTCCTTGGGGGGAACCATGATCTCGAAGGTCAGATAATCCAAAAGTTGGGCCGCAGGCGGTGTTTTGTGCGGGGTTTTCCAGCTACTGGGCTTTCCGCAGGCAAAGACTCTGCATTCCTTCTTCAGCTGCCACTAGGGAGCCACTGGGAGTTCTTTGCATTTAGGCCAATTTGTGAATGGACTGGCATCTGGAGCCTTCTCCTGGCCCAGGCAGGAGACCCTTGAGCAGGTGGGCAGAGGGAGGGAGAGTGTACAAGGCTCCTCCTGTCCTATGCGTCCCCAGCCCTTGGGGCATCTGTGGATAGAAAGTCAGGGCAGGACACTGTTCGAAGTGACGGGTCCTCCCTACCCACACAGCCAAAGTTACCTGCCGGCCACCTGGCCTCTGGCCGGCCGTTTCTTCCCCCAAGGCCCTTTGATAGTTCAGCTGCCTGTAATGGCCTTCCCTCACTCCTACTGTAACACCTGGCACAGAGCTTGGTAGGGCCCGCTTCGGATCATAACCTTAAGTGGGCTCCCGTCTAACCGGGCTTGGATATAGGCCCAGTGGCTCCTGCCTACCTGCGCTCTTTGGGGATTAAGGTTATGTGAGAGCCTGTTTTCCCGAACAGAGGAGGGCAAGGATTCCCAGTTGTCGCAGCGCCACCAGCACCCAGATCACCCACAGGAACACCCCAGGCGGGATGCCTAACCCTTGTCTTGTTTTGTTTCTTGCAGGGAATCCCCATGCCCACTTTCGGAGGCCTCTTCCCCTATCCCTACACCTACATGGCAGCCGCTGCGGCGGCGGCCTCGGCTCTGCCAGCCACCAGCGCTGCGGCCGCGGCCGCGGCTGCCGCTGGTTCCCTGTCCCGGAGCCCCTTTCTGGGCAGTGCCCGGCCCCGCCTGCGCTTCAGCCCCTACCAGATCCCGGTCTCCATCCCGCCGAGCACTAGTCTCCTCACCACCGGGCTGGCGGCGGAGGGCTCCAAGGCTGCAGGCGGCAGCAACAGCCGGGAGCCCAGCCCGCTGCCGGAGCTGGCCCTCCGCAAAGTGGGGGCCCCGGCCCGCGTGGCCCTGTCGCCCGGCGGTGCGGCCAAAGAGGCGGCCAGTGAACTGCAGAGCATTCAGAGACTGGTGAGTGGGCTGGAGAGCCAGCGAGCCCTCTCCCCCGGCAGGGAGTCGCCCAAGTGAGGGGGCCCATCCTGCTGCTCCGCCGCTGCCGCCGCCGCCACCGCGCAGGCCTCCTGGGTTGCCTCCCCTGCTGCTTGGGACGTGTACAGCACAGAATGGGTATTTATTTAAATAAAGGAGAGAAAGCGGGCTGCAGCCGGAATGAAACCCTAACGGGCCAGCTGGGGCCTGGGACACTTCCCTGGGCCTCGCAAGGAATCCGGAACACGGTCGCTTTGGGGCCACTGGATTTGGTCCTGGTCTGCTCCGGTGTCAAGGTGTCATCGGTGGGGCCTCTCCGGGTCCCTCCAGCGCTGTGGAGGAGGCCTCGTCCCCAGCTCAGCCAGGGGCTGGCTGGCTGGGGAGCCAGAAGGTGCAGGGGTCAGGGGAAGAATCCCCCTAGTCTGGAGCCCCGGACCGCTGGAGAATCTGGGGTGAGGGGAGCGGAGGTCAGTGAAGATGAAGTCAGTGTAGACTTGAGCTGAGAGGGGCCTGTTCCTTTAGTCCTTCCACTTCTCCCGGACAGGCGCCCCTCCCACCCTTGGGTCAGCGGAGGGAGTGGCATTTCTGCCTTGAGTCCCCAGGGGGCGGGAAAAAAAGGATATTTATGAATAAATGGTAATTTGTGTAAATAAGCTTTAAGGTTCCCAGAATATGCAAATTGGTATTAATTTATTCAAAGGTGTACAATGCTGTGTACAGAATATTTAGAGATTAACTCATAGCCTATAATTTTTTCCCTTTTACATGAGCATCTATATTGTACAGGGCTGGGGGGTGGGGAGGAGGTCCTTGGCTGTGGGAGAGGGCCCCCGACCCCCGGAGAAGCTCCCACCCCGCCAGCCCCCTCGGCCCCTGCGCCCGGGCGTTTTCTGCTCGCCCGGCCCGCGGGCTCCACCTCAGGTTTTCACTTTTCGCTCCGGAGCGAGACGAAAACGACAAAAACTCGCGAAAACAATAAAACGCTGCAATGCGAAGTGAACGGCGCAGTGCGCTCTGTGGGCCGCGCGGGGCAAGGGGGCGCCGCGAGCGCGTCAGGCGGGACCGGAGGCGGGACGGCGGGGCGGGCGCCCGGGGCTCGCGGCGGCGGCTCCCCCGGGGGCGGCGAGGCGGCGAGCGGAGCCGCGGGGCTGGGCGGCGCCGGCGCGGGCTGCGGGCGGGCGGG